>BGZK01001069.1:0-218645 GCA_005406025.1 Eumeta japonica
TGAACAATTTTAATGTCATCAGCATATAGAAGGAAGTCACAGAATTGAAAACAATGATGGACATCATTAATAAAGACATTAAATAATAAAGGACTTAAAAATGAGCCCTGTGGAACGCCAGAGCTGACATGAACAATATTAATATTAGTTTCATAGCCTTTAATAACTACCTTTTCACTTTCGATTTTTTTTTCCCCCCTTTCCCAATTTTCACAGATACCATAGAAAGCGAGCTTTTCAAGAAGCATTTTGTGATCTACTCTGTCGAATGCCTAACATAAATCAGTATGCATGCTATCATTTTGTTTATTGCCATTTAATTCCTCAAAAATATATACGTCATATATATCATCAAATTTGTAGTCATTGAGCGCCACTGTACAAAACCATGTTGTTTTTCAATAATAATGCAGAAAAGGATACATAATGTTTTGTACTAATCTATCAAAGAGCTTCGACAGAGCAGGCAAGATTGATATGGGACGATAATTTTCAACATGACTTTTCGAATCTCCCTTATGCACAGGTACAATTTGAGCAGATTTCCAGATAGTTGGAAAAACTCCTTCTTTCAGGCAAGTATTAAACACATATTGTAATGGTTAACAAATAGATGGAGCTATAGATTCAATAAATAACGGGAAGATATTATCAATGCACCCTTGGAAATATCAAGCATATGAGGCTCCTTAAGTACATCATCTTTAGTTAGATAAATATCGTTAGTAATCAAATCTAATTTCTGTTAATATCTTCGATATTAGTTACGTCAAAATCTTTTTCTACATTAGAAAGTTCAAAAACAGTGTGTAAGTAAGTTGAAAATAAAATACATACAATTACCGGGTTTTTTTACAACTATGTTATTATATGAGATCCAATTAGGTATATACAAAGTTTTTCTACGATTATTAATGTACTTCCAAGGGTATTTAAAATATTCCGTACATTATCTTCAACTGAATTTATGTATTATTTTTAAAAATATGTATTAAAGTCGGCGAGAATCTGTCTAGATATCAAGAATATTTTACTATTCCATTGAGAATGTGTTTTTTTATAGCAGAATAAATAATTCCATATAAAGCCGATACAGCACTTTTAGCAAATTTTAATTGGAACAATTTATCCCAATCAATATCTTCTAATTCTGTGTTAATAACAGAATAATCTGCTTTGTGAAATTTAAACAAAGCTCGAGGCCTATTAGAAATAGCTTTGATACATTTTTTTACTGATAACAATGCATAATAGGATGAGTGATGCATGTCCGAAGGTACAAACATGATGGGTGCGAGCACTGTCCTGTAGTCAATAATATTAAATAAATCTAATACTGTACCATTACAGTTTTAAATCCATTAAATTGTACACGATTTGTTAAGAACAGGAAATTGACTAAATATTTATTGGGTACGTAATTTGTATTACAATTTATAGGCTGAAAATACGTGCCACAATCACGCCACTCTAAAGTTGGCAGGTTATAATCTCCAACTATGACTACATAGTTACCATCTGGTGAAAGTGAAACACTTGCGAGATAGTCAAAATTAGAAGTATAGATATACGAGTTTAAATTTGGAGGCACGTATGTAGCATTAATAATGTAACAATAACTGCGTATGCACCTTTTAATGAATAGGATTATAATTGGAATAGAATTTGTAATGTTGTAATTTGGTGCAAATTAAAGCAACGAATTTTCATAAAGGCTGACTTATGGAATAAATTATCTATTCGACTACATCGATTATATAAAGTTTGAAATTAAATTATTTTCATACAATAAATTCATGACAGGGGAGCCCAAGAGGGGATTTCGGGATTTACTTGAGCGCGGCAGATTAACATAAGGGGGCATCCTTGTACTCTGTTGAGTATCTCCAGCAAATATGAGCCCCACATATATCGCCGCCCGTCAAGGATAAGGAATCAGATTAGAAAAAAAATATTGGTCATCTGAAATTTTCGAGCGCGTTATATTAAGGTAGGACGAGTTATTTACATGCTAAAAATTGTATATTCCACTAATCTGACAATTTGCAAATTACGTAAAGAAGTGGGAGGGTTACAAACTTGTAAAAAAAAACGTCATCTCGACATTCTCGAGCGTGGCTAACTTTTTGGTTTTGTTTTGTAGGAAATAATTAAAGGATGACGATAAACATATAAACTGACGATTTCCACAAACCGAAATAACATAAAATCATCGATGAAGTTAAATGCGTGCAGCTGCGTGATGCCTGTACTCCCGCTTTGCGAGCCTTTATTCTCGTCTGAGGATGAAATCAAGCCAGAGGAGGAAGATGATTCTACTGATGAAGAAGATAATAAAAAAAACACGCAAAAAAAATTTTTATATATATTTCTTTATAAATAAAAGTATTCTACTTAAAAAAACATACACTTTTTATTTGCATGCTATTTCTTGAGCTTTTCAATTAATTAAGTTCAGTTATTTAAAAAAATAAATAATTATTTTTTTAATTGTCAGATTAGGTGAATCCCTCCAGATAATCGTCAGATTATGAGACAGCACGTCTAGGGCATAAAGATGAACCATATATGTCTTAATTTGACGCGCTTGAGTATTTCAAAATGGCGAATTTTTTTGCATATTCTAGTAATGGCCGCGAGTTTGCGTTACATTCAGATCGTCAGATTAGTATATAATCTTAGAAAATTTGACGCGCTAGATTATTTTTTTTTTTCATTTTCAACCCTTACGTACGACCACCCCCACCATGTCACCAGTCAGATTAACATACTTACATTTTTATTAATATGTAGGACATGGATGCCATAAATATCTGACGCGCTCGAGTATGTCCATGTAACAGTTTTTTTTACATTTTTAAAAATCTGTAGCCGCTTCCCTCACCGATGAAAAGATATATATTATATGTCATTTTCTTCTTTTTATCATCTAAGCTTCGCAACCTAATAAGGTCTCTATGACACTCGAGTAAATCCCGATTTAGCATCGTGGGCTCCCCTTCTACCAGGAACGATGGCGCTTACGGACATGTTGAGAAGATCACACCTGTTGAAATAAGAAATAATGTGTCCTCATTTGACATATTTATCTTAACCGTTAACACAATTGTAATAATATTTTTTTAGGCACGTGTTACAAGTGTTCCGATAGCCATAACACTGGACACCCACGCGCGACGTCGCCCGGAGCGGGCCTCCCGGTACTATCATAATGTTAAACACTTAATTTTCTGCTTTATCTTTACGTTTCTTATCTTGTTCTGCGCTTAAATTGAATAGATAAACAATAAATTCGACTCGAAATAAACTCTCAGTTTTAAGTTACGAGGTCTTCAAAAGATACCCGCGGCCGCTTGGCCTACGAGTGCGTACGAAGTCGACTGTCACTCGCATCGAAGGAGCGACGTCCACGAAAGAGCTCTGGCGAGGGCGAGCCCGCGCCCGCGCCGCTCGGCGGCAACACGCGCGGCCCGCGAAACATCCCAACCGGTTCACTAATTATTTGCTTGTTAAAGAGAGGAACACTGGAGCTTGCTCGTTAGGTGGCTGCGGCGTCTTCGGGAGGCGCGGAGCGCGGGGCGCTAAATATCACTGGCATTCTTCACGCGTTAGCGAGATGTGTCGTTAAGCAGGAACTACCGCAAGAGGGAGTTTAATCTACAAATTTATGAAGCGTTGATTTGGTTAGTGATTCTCCTCTCCTATTTATCTTTTGGGATTTTCGACGTATCGTCGTTGAGATTGGTTTGTTTGTTAATATTTAGACTTTTATTTTTCACCACGATCTACATAAGCGGCCGGAGTATAACTGCGGCAGATGCACTAAAATCACTGTAATTTATAGATGGCGCATTCGCCTGCACATGTGAACTGCATAAATTACATTCGAAGTGACGTGTCCATGCAACAAAACAAGAAATATTCTATTAAATAAAACGCACAAACAATAACATTAGCAAACGATACAAATAAATAATTCCTAATAAATAATCCCTACCCGGGTAATAAAAAACATCTATTAAATACACAAAAACACAATTAAACACAAAAGAAAATTCTTAACCTAAGTCCGTTTGCATTATTTAAATCATTTATATTTATACATTTATCAAATTTAATTCTAAAGGCGTGGCTGTCCGTAACAAATAGTTTCAAGAATTACAGCCCAAGTAGCACACAATCGTTATATTCGATATAATATATACCGAATTATTGCCATGATTTGTATTACAACATTATATAAGTTTCTCAGACCTCTATTTGCTTGACTACTGACTACTACATTTATTAACTCGTTAATCTGTGGAAAAACATGTGCATATTATTTGCATGTAAATTTTAAAACAGCCGGAATAATACATAGAGAATAAAACTGCATATGTCCATTGACAATTTAGTGCACTTTTAGCTCTAATGAAGAAAAAAATATTACAATAGATTTAAAAGAGGATAATTTAAAATAGAAGGCAATATTCTGTAAAGCTCTCACAATAATAAATGCATGCGTATGTACTCCACTATCACACTTTGATGTCCAAGTCGAATAATGTCGGACTACACGCTGATCTCTTAAGGTGCCCGGTCTCATTTCTAAGAAATAAAGTACAGACAGTAAAAATAGGTGTTTACAAATCTAATTTCCAGTTTAGGTCCCATTCTAGTTAACATCTATCTGCATGATACTGTGACTTGCTTTCGGCGTTCGAATATATTAATATACGAACAGGAAAAAAGAAATTAATGCCAATGCGTTCTAGTATTGATTTTGACAGGCTTCGATCAGATATTTAACAGACTCGAAGAATACTGTCAACATAATTACCTGGATTTAAATGTAAAACAATATCAGTAATTACGAGTATATTTACTAGAAAATATAGTTTCATAATCCAGAATTATAAACTTAACCGTACTGTTTTTTCTAGGATTGAACTTGTTCGTGTTCTCGGTATAATATAGGATAACAAGATGTTGCATAAATTCCATATCGAATACATAGTCCAGAAGCATACACTACCTTAGAGTTTCTTTACAGTAGTACAAAATGTTCCAAAAAAATTGTATCGCTTAAAATTGGTATACTTTTTCTATGAAGTATATTGGAATACGCGTAACCTGTTTCGTGTCTTACTTATTTGACTCACATTGTCAAATTGGAGTCCGTGCGACGTAGTTTTACACATCGTTTAAATTGTGGTCTTTGACGAGAGGGAATTTACGCCACTAGACCTAACTTTTTTCACCTATTGTTGCCGACATGATGCTATATATGATGTGATAAACTCAATAGTGGATTTTCCGAAAGAGACACTACAGATAGATTTGTGGGGACCAGAGATCGCACGAGGCACACGCCCTCTTTGGATGCTGGCGTGGCGCAAACGTTGATTTACTGATAGATCTGTGTCAACTCGGTTGCAATCAAAACAGCTCACTGTCTTAGATACGTCGGTGGACTCATCTGATCTGATCTGCTGAGCGGGTCGGTCTGGTGCCATCAGCTTTACACGAGCGGCTTAAACCACCTCGAGCATCACTTTAGGCAGTAACTATCAACTTGTCATTCATCCAGAGCTCATGTAGCTTGGGAACGTAATCGATACCAAATATTGTACGGAGATGTTGGAAAGAAAGAAGACAAAGTAATAGCATAGAATGGCAATACATTGAAATTATATTTATATACAAAAAACTCCTTAAAGTTGTGTTGTGGCAAACTGTAAAAATTATTAATTAGGTTTATTATTATTCATCTATAAACCTGCCTGGCATCGATTGGCTTTAGATAACACGAAGGTGTTGCCTCGGATATTTTGCATCTAACTTTGTACTATAATGGGAATTATGTCACTGTATCAGTAATTTATCAGATACTTATTTAATTAGAATTCAAAATTAGAGTTCAAAATACAGGCAACAAATATGTTCAACTGTCAATAATTTATTACGAAGCTTGGTATACCTTATAAATACCATTAATTTTAGTGACATCTGAGAAATATGGCGTATTTTATATTTATATTTTTAGTAGGATTCCTATTTTACAATCATATGAAATATCCTGATTAAGTCATATGATCAGATATAAATCAACGGTCAATTAACCTGGATGAAGAAGTCACTAAAGTGCATTTCGAGCAGCACAACGTTTTCCATTTGGATACGATCTAAAAATACTAACCGCTACCGGCAACAGACAGTAATCACTTAGCGATGCGAGCACGAACGCAGATTAAATTTGCAAACTTTTCTCTAAATATTACTGGAAGAGTTGTTGGATTTAAAACTTTTACTTCAAAAAATAAGTCACTTTAGTTTACTACTAAGAACTAGATAGTTTAAATAAAGGTTTTCAATTATTGTTGTCTGTTAGTATCTATTGTTATCCGACCACGATGCACATGGCACAAAAAAATTGTCTGCTATCGACTTGAAACTCGAGGCTCTTTATTGATATCCTGACCGCCTGCGCAGCTTTAAGGGCAGATGCTTTAAGAGGGAACGTTGTACTTTGATGTACGCTATCATTCGTAAGGTGCCTTCATAAGGATTAGGGCCGACGGATTGAGGTTAGGGAAACCCGATGTCTTCACATCAAAGTATTCCTTACGAGACACATGTACGATAAGTCGGAGCTATATTTTGGGCTAAAATCCAATCGATACGAACGTAAGAAATTATACTTTTTTAGTGTAACAAAACAAAAATAACTTCAAAACTTTCGTCCTGCGTGTCATTTTGTCTATGTTTGTAAAAAACAAATATATGAAATTACTTGATATTCTATATATCTGTATGCAGAATTATCCAATTTCTACTCTATGACCACTTCACGTTCATTCAATTTATTAATAAACATCGGACAGCGATGCGGTAACATAATTCTTTATACATAGCTGCGAAATCAAATTTGTTTATGAATCTCCGAAAATTGCAATTTGTCAATAAAATTCCCGTATTACGATTTTGTTCCTAAACAGTGTAACGCGAATTTTTTGACACAGAGTCCGGCAGTGACCCAATTGTATCTTCATCTTCATCTAAAACCCATTTGAACGTAGATTTCGATAATGAAGGTCTTGAATAATCGTAGGCTTGTTATTCCGCCTATAGAGGGCGCAGGCGCGGCCGCATGAGATTGGAACAGGCTTTACGCGATGTGCAGCGGGAACCACTCAACTTTTATTCCATCGAAGTTTCCATAGAAGAGGATCTTTATGGAAATAATTTTGTTATGGGATAGTAAAGTTTGCAAAAACAACATTACACCTTTTTATGCCTTCATTATCATATATCATAATTTTAGCCACACATACGTATATAAAAATATAATATACGCTCCGTTATCTACTTCTTTACACTAACTACTAAGTCAATACTAGTTAAAATAGCTTCAATGGGCCCCTGTGGTTATTATAAGTTTTTTTTTGATTCCACATGGCGTGCATTACGTATCGTAAAGTTACGGTTTAAATATACAAATTGTTGAATTCTAATACATTAGAAGTATCAAAAAGAACTATAAGAAAAAAAATCAAGAGTGTAAAACGAATATTGCAAATATATGAATATTTCAAACATCAAAATTCAAGCTTTCGCTTTTGACTTACGAGTATTTCACTTTCATAACTGCGATTTGACATTCATCCGATTAAAGTCATCCAATCAGATGTTGATCTATATAATAGATTGATAGTATAATTGAAACAAATCGATGTTGATAGGCACTCCCTTACTGCAACAAAGTACACACATCCTAATTTTCTACTATTATGTATTCAAATAATAAACAAACACCGACGTTATTTTAAAAGTAATCAATGTTCCTAATTTTAGTTTGAAATATTAAAAGAAAAAAAGAAAAGTAATAGGGAATCTATAACCTTGGAATTGTAGTCAGTCTCATTCACAAGTTTTTTTATAAACTTTATGAACAGTATAATAATATATAAAGTCCACTGCAATGAAGCCACTCTTAGTTACATCGGTACTCTCAAGAAGTAGTCGAGTCGACTATACCTTTAAATAATACTAACTGACATGGTCGAAAGTCCGTACTCCATATATACTGTTATTTCTCATTTTATTGTTCGCTTTTTATCTTCAGAAGGCTCAAGCAGTCAATACAGACAATCGCGTTAAACTGTGTATTAAAGTGTCCTTATATTGTACAGGTTACAAATTTCTGAAGTAAGATTTAAAATTCAAATACTTCCCGATTTCGTCGTTTAGCCCGTTCATTAGAAACGTCAAGACGTAATAAACTCCACAGAAAGGAATGTCGATGGACGCTGTCATGTGACGTCACACGCCGGTATCCCGTCGTGTTTCGCTGCGGGTAGGCCTTTACAGGGGGAAGCTTATTTTTGTCAGTTGAAATCCGACGACTGACACTTGTAATCGTAACGTTTTTCTAATTGAAATCGCATCGATCTTAACAGAATTTAATCACATAAATGTCGAATTATATAATGCTTAAATGTAAATACAGAGTATTTTTATTCATGTACATCAAGTTTTCATGTCGTTTCCGGTGGTTACGTATGATGGCTGTTGAATATTTCTAACAGATTTACGTTTAGTAGATTTTATACTTCATATGAAATATGGCAACTCTGTGTTTTCAAATCGATTTAAATGAAAAGTATTCGGTTCGTTGCCTCGACATTTGATGCAGTAAAATAATATCATTTTAATTATATATATGTATATAATAAATAAAGTACAATATTCGTGAATACTGGAAGAGTTCGGCATCCTAGATCGCCCCGTAACGAGGGACCCTTGCCGAGACAAGATCCGCAGCCTCCGGCCGCTCTCTGCGCGTCGCCGACACTCGTCGTCCCTATTATGTTGCTTTTAGTACTACTAACTTTCGCTCGCGACTCCGCCCGTGTACATTGTTAACACGACTTCCGACTTCCTTCATCGTTTATATCGCGCGATCTCTTGTATTTTTAACTTTTAATTATAAATCCGGTCCACGTTAAAACTTTAATTACGGTTTCATCGTTTGTTTCGACGCCAATTCGCTCTTCACTTTCACTCCTAGCTCTGCCCTCGATTCCGATATCGCGCTCGCATTGCCATCCCGATCGCTCGTTGTATCGATTATGCCATTCGTGATTTCATGCATGTGACATATTGTACTTATTGTATATCACGTTCGTAATTATTTTGTTCACTCACGGTAATGCAAGAATTACTATACTGTTTATGTTATTACTTACACGTTTCTGTATAACCTCATAGTCCCAAAACATAAATTATTTAACACAAATTAAGATTATAAAAGTGAATGTATGGATGTGAAGGGTTAACGTTGATAGTACTGAATATATTGGGATGACACTTATCAACTTTAAATATAGCTTATTTTACTTAACAAGAACCCCTCCTCGTGACACGCCATCACCATCACCTTGTATTTTTACATTTATTTTTTTAGAGCATTCCAGAGGCAAATAATTATTTGTTTATATAAGACATGACATGTTTGCGTTTTGTTAGTTACAGATTAATTATTACCTTGTTTATACTCGAAAAAGTTCGAGAAGGCTATTTGAAGGATATATATATCGGATTTCGAATGAGGGTAATCAATTTTATTTCTGCGATTAGTACGTTCACAAGCAAAGTGCGAATAACTATAAAGTTTTTAAGTGGTGCCGTAATAATTTATTATATTTCAGTGTTTTTGAATATATACATTCTAGTTTTCTGTTTGTTTATTTTTTATACCATCACAATAAACGAACCCCCGAAGGTCATATGTATTTTTTGTTAATAATGAAACACGTGTTAATTCATTTCTTTTAAAAACTATATGCAGACGGTATCATCAAGTTATATACAAAAAAAGTTTCTAAACACAAATTTTAGCACCCTCTTTCATTTCTTCAGGAATAACAATTGAAAAATCGCTCATTAAAGTACCCTCATCATACTAAAAGACTTTTCCCAAATTTCAAATACTTAGGCTTAGGACGTGTAATGTGTAGCAATTAGCAAGTCTTTCGGTAGCGGTGCTGCTCTATATCCGCAGACGTTAAAAAGGCCATTGTTTGCCAGTTTTTGCAAGTTAATAGTGAACTTAATTACATGAACTAAAAGTATAAGCGCCTTTAGGATTCCCCACCTCCATTATAAATATTACGGACTGTATTTTATCAATGCGTCGCTATTTCTTCGTACTAAACATATTCTTGAAAAAGGGTTTTTGTTATTTCTTGCTATAAAGGAGAATGACTGTGCGGGCCGACCGCGACTGTCTTCAAAAAGATTGTATAAATTTTCGTGAAAAGAAACACACGCAGTTGCTCGGTACGTTTTACGTGTAAATATGAATTGTAATTGCTTAAGTTTTCCTTATTTTTTAAATGACTTTTATTTTTAGATAAAATTGTCTAAAATAAAGTATGTTATTATAGACAAACGAAAAGATATCGACAATGAAATATGCCATTAGTGTCACAGAACATTTTTTAATCATAATGTAATTACAAACAAAAGACCTACAAATAACGAAAGTAATTATATGATTTACTTATACTCGGAATCATAAAATTTATTTAAACTGTAAGTAAATTACTGGAATTGTAATTAAAATCTTTCGAAGCACACGCATGTAGAAATTTATCGTATCGTATCTTGATGCTGTTTGGAAAAACGGAGTCGTAAATACCAGTGCAGCACACGAAAGTAGACACATCGCAGGCAATACGTCAAAGAACGTGAATTATTCAGCTGGATTTAGCAGTTTTAAACCGAAACACGCACCGCAGAAAAAGACAGCTCAAAGCAGTTGTAACTCCTGAATGTTTTATCTGAGGGCGCGGGCGGGGCCGGGGCGCACTGAAAAACGTAGTCCGCTTGAACTTGGGCAGTTTTTCACGGTGTAAACTTTATGTCCGTACCCTTAGAGCTCGCCCCCGGAGGGCTGTAAGTCTCTATTACGCGTCTCACAAAACTACTTGTCTTTAAATTACTATTGTCTGACTGGAGCCCGCTGTGTGCTTTTTTGGTTCGCTCGTTCCGCACGAGGAAACGGGCTCTCAATTGGGTTTTTGTGGCTTGTTCTTTTTGAGTAATTAACTAGAAATTCTATTTTCAGGCTTTACATAAATAATTGTACTCATTTTTTATTTTCTAAAGTTTTTGCTTTATTGTGTCATGGTTGATGAATCCCAACAAAAGCAAAAGATAGGTAGTATACGATTCACTTGAAGCATATAAACTATATGATTCACTAAAACGTATCCTTTTTAGGATACTTAGTAATGATTTGATTAGCCAGGAAATTTTTGCCGATCGATAAATAAATCTCCTCTCGCTACAGTTAAAACTTATCTGACATGAAATAGAACAGGAGTACACTAAATGCATCCGTTTTCGAAGATCATTTCTATATAAATTAAATTCAAAAGCTTACGACGGCCCGTGCACGGCTTAGCATCGCGCTGGGCGACGGCGCCGGCCCCGCCCGCGCGTCACGCTGACATGACACCTCGCAAATCTCGCCAGCTCGAGCGGTGATTTTTATTACACGGGAGCAGTTACGTCGATAGCGCACATTTCAGTTGTCACGTCTCTTTCACTTTGACGTAGGTCGGGTGTACTCCGAAATAAAATTGAGACAAAAATGGATTTTCCCACTTCGGAATCTCGGCCGTAGCGCCGACTTCGGAGGTGGGTACGTTTTATGCGCCGGCGTAAATAACACGGCGCGGTGCGGGGAAAAAAGCTTTTCTTTTCGTCCGCTTCTAGGAAATACTTTATGTCTGTTTCCATCAAACGTGGGGAAGAAATCGTATCGGGAAGAAATCACGAGCTCGCGACTGGAAGGACGGACTCGAAACTGTACGCGAATACAAGTACTACACAAAGCCAATGACGCGGCCTTAAACAAGAGACAGATGGTCGGCCGTCGGCGCATACGCCAGACCTTGAACATACAAACACCTAAAAGCACTGTCGTAGTATAATATCAAAATCTATAATAATATTAATTATAATACTATTCTATAGTATTATAATTAATATTATTTTACATTTTTTGCACCAAACTGTATACACTAACGTGATAAATCTAAAAGTGACTACCTATTTGGCGGATTGGCGGAATCCTGGCAGATAAACCACTTAACCAATTAGGGTGAAAATTCCAGGGAATTTACATTCGATAATCAATATGGGATACCTTTCATCCCTTATTATTATATTTCGGAAAGGGATATTTTGATTTAGTGTATTTATCACAATATAAGTCGCTATACACACACAGGCGGTGTTTTAAATAAAAAATTAACTATTAAAAACGAAATCAAAAAATAATGATATCTATGTGCATTATTATTTCTTTTTATCTGAGTTATAATTTGTTAAAAATATCTTTGATGTCATCTTTGCAATATGTCATTAACGCGATCGCAGTGTCGAAACTAGCGACATTTGTATGTATGTATATACATGCATATATTATTTTATTAGTGATTTGGACGACGTCAATTAAAACGCAATTGAGCTGTAAATAAAGTTTTACTTTATTAATTTCATACTTACGAATCATACAAATAAAAATAGGTATCTAACAACAAAACCTAACCTGTAAATAAAAAAAGGACATTTAATGTTTTTAATGGCAATGTCAATTCCTACATTACAATCAATTCGTTGTGTTATAACCATTTTAAATAAGCTATTTTCTAATAACAAATGCTTCATAATAACACTATAGTAATGACGTAATCACAGACACAACACAGTAGTTTGTGCCGTCTGCTTGCGGCCAACTACATGGCGCTCGAAGAGCGACCATTTTAAAGAAAACATGTTTTCTTTACATATAGTCTTATAGGAGTGTCCCTCGATGCGGCCCGAGTCGACTCGACGCGGTCCAGAGCGACGCTCACGCAGTACACGATCACAATGGCAAATATTATAGCATGTTTTTCGACCAAAAAAGATAGCGATATTATTAATAAGAGAGAATTGGCACTTCCGTAGTTTGATAAGAACCCGCGAGCGCTTTGACGCTGTATGGCCATACGAGTGTCTCTTAAACTAGGCAACTCTTTTTAGATCGATACAATTAATATACTGTAGATGTAAAACGATTAAAAAATAAGAAAGAACTGGTAGTTGAAAAAAAATATTTTGCTAGAACTACGAGTAAGTGCTCAATTTACTACGAAACAAATTCATTCAATTTTTATAATGACTTTATCGAGAAGAACAAATCATTTTGAGGATCAATAAAAACTTTTTATCTTGTGCTATCAAAACTGAAAAAAATTTATATTATTGGAAAGTTACTGTTTTTAGTTTGATTTTCTAAAATCAAGTTTTCACCAGATCTTGATGTTTTAAGATCCGTTGAATCTATTTCAACCATTTTCCCAGAGATGTCTGTATATATGTTCGCGTGAGTGCGTGCGTGTGTGTGTATGTGCGTATGTGGTTGTGTGCGTGTGTGTGTATGTGTGCATAAAAACCGACTCTACAAGATATATTATTCGAAAAAAAATTTCAAAAAGCTTTTTCTTAGAATATTTTGTAAACAACTCTGCCGATAAATTTCAAAATCTATCCAGTTGTTTTTCTCAAAAAAACAAAGTTAATCATTGCTGATTCCATCAAAATCGGTTGATTTGTTCAAGAGATATTCTTGGAGAAAGATTTTTCATAAAGAGCTTTTTAGAATATTCCTTAAACCATTTTAGGTATAAATTCTAAAATGAAACCAACCATTTTTATTATAAAACAATGTCGATCATTGCGAAATGTATTAAAATCGGTTGATTTCTTCAAGAGATATGGATGACAGAAAATTCTAAAAAAAAACTGTGGTTGTGTCGTGGACACGGCTGTGTATTTTATGTTAATACGTGTACGTAACGGATAATATCTTTTTTGAGCGAATTATATGTGTAATTGTTTTTGAATACTAAGAAGTCCTTCGGATTTCGAGTAGTTTAAACGTTGTAGTGCAATGTGCACTAGCTACTGCCAAATGTGAATTTAATAATCGGTGTTCGCACATAATCAATGTCCAGCGCTGGTATTGCTTCATTCACTCGCGTAGCCGCGGTGGCCCCAGTCGCAAGTGTCAAGTGCTCTGACGCCGTCGTGGATCTGCTCGAACTCTTTTTTCGATTCTCGAACTCGGACTCTTTTACATCTTCGGCAGTCATATTGAGTTTTATAGGTAACTCTGGATTGTTCTTGAGATCTTTTCAACCGTATATGATCTCTATATTTAAATTTGGCTTTTTGACGATTATAGGCCGATATGCTTTCTTTATTTCAATTTTTTACTTTAACTCTAAATATATTTTCTATAACTTTTTTTCACTAATATTTTGTATACGCAATTGATAGATTTTAACAAGAGCTGACGATTAAAACTCAAACGAAGATCTTAGCTTCCCCGAGTTAAAATTTATACTAAAAAGAAATTTTCTGACGCTGCGAAACGACCACATAAGATCGGCTCTCCCCCTTCCGCTGCGCGTGATGCTTCATAGTTCTCGCTAAACGTAATGATTTTTTTGATCCTTTAGTTATCAAGTTATGTAATAAAATTTTGGATGTAGATGATAAATATGTAGTTATTTCGAACTGTATCCCTCAATTTTGTAATCGTCAGTTTTATGAATTGCTTTCCGCTATGAAACCAAATTTAAAGACATATTCACGTCAAAAGGATTTTATCAAAATATATTTAGAAAGTAGATGAATTAAAGTAAACTTACAAAACAAATTTATACAGCAAACATGTGTGGTAGAAATGTTGCTAAGGGTTACCCTGGAAAATCCTATACAGACCATATTGGTGGCATATTAAAAAAGAGCCCAATTTTAAGCACCCGAAACCGACGAGCTTGAATGAGATTATTAATGGATGTAAGTGAATCAAGCGAGATATACAAAGATCATGTGAAGATATATAGTCTCTCTCTATCTTTTTGGGAAATAGGCGTGAATCTACATTAGACATATATGAAATTCTTGATAGATTGATATTTGTTACTTGCTCATCTTTTTCTGCTTAGAAAATTCCGTTAAATTTCATAAAGTAAATCAAGATTCAATATAACACTTGAAAGATATAGTAGTTGAAAAATTAAAAAATAAAGCGTTTTTATATATATAAATTTTTAAACTCGAAAAGCTCAAACCGTATCAGAACGATATTTTTGATGTCGGAGAACTTGTAACAGCACTAAAATTGATCTTTTGAGCGCTATGAACTCCATAATTTGTTGCTATTTAATTTTTGAACGCTTTAAGGTCGAAAGTACTAAGAAGTTTCAGAGTTAACCTGCAAGATTGCCCGTCTTTCAAATTTTTAAGTTCAAAGATCCGTTGATAATATTTATAACTCAAAGAGCTCAAAGACACACAAATATTTTAATAGCGGAAAGTTTTAGGGATAGCCTGCAGGGTCAACCGTTTTTCAAATTTTATTCAATATTATTTTTGTGTTACTATACAAGCTTTTATTTATTTTCTCTTGTATGTCTGTAATCAAATTTTACAAGTTAAATTTGACCTACTTCTTAGTTTCTAATTGCGCTGAAACTTTGCATACATATGTATATCACATGATAATGAAATATTATAATGACATGAAGGTGATCTGATGATGGAACTGGGAAGTGGTCATAGGAACTCTGTAATAAAACGACGCAACCTCATCGAGTGTGGGTTCGCATAATCGCATCGTCGAGGGCTTAATGGTATGAGGGTGTATAAACACGTCATATCGCTAACGCCGTACTAAATTCCGAATCATAAATACTAAAAAGTTAATATTAATTTAATCGTGAAAGAAATATACCATATTGTGGGCACATTATATCACATTGTTTTTAAATAAAAGCGTGTCACATTCTGACGACAAGAGAAATAAATAAGGTTTAAGTAATATAAGCTTGTCTTAAAAAAATAAATATTGTCTCAAAAATTCCATTTCTTTCTATTTTAGTGCACATACAATGTAAACAAATTGAATTCTAAATTAAAGTAAAATAAAACATTAATTAAACAACAACGATGGACCGGGCCCTGCGCCGATTTCAATTCGAATCGGGTATCACCACTCTCACAGCGTGTAAGCTCCGGTGACGTCTAATTTCGTTTACATGCAGACGAAATGAGATGTCGTCATTTTCGGCAATAGAAACTCTTTCTAGTGGGTGTGTGTGTGTGTGTGTGTGTGTGTGTGTGTGTGCGTGCGAGCGTGTGTGCTTATGTGTGCTTGTGTGCGCTTGTGCGTGCACGTGTACGCGCATCGGTCGCACACTTTTAAGTGTGGTGAGCACATTTCGGACGCATAACGAATTAGCCGGTCGTGACGAGAGTTGTCCCGTTTTAAAACGTTCTTGTGTGTTCAGCCGGACGGAGGGTGTTTGTCCCACTCTGCATCTCTAAGATAAATTAACATTTTTAAGCTTTGTATAATCTCACTTTAGATGTTATTTCGTCGTTCCTTATAGTGACATCGAAAATAATTATATCTATCTTATATTGAGAGCACAAGTACGTTTCCACTCGTATGAAAACTGAATGATTTTCATAAATTTAATGCCGGAAATAGCATCGATGAATGTTAAGGTTAAAAAGTAAGAAAGGTGATATAGTTTTTTGCCGTAGAGTAATGGACGCTGATTTACAGAAACACAGGAGGTATTCAATGTCACAGCGTAAATACATATTTTGAAACCGGCGTCGCCGAGCACGTCAGCCACTTTCAAATTAGAATTGATCAATATCTTTATTTTATACATCATACCACATCACTTCAATTATTTACATTACTAGAAAGAAAATCAAAATAAATTGTGTACATCAGGCGAAAATATCAGCAGCTCTCAAAGTGATAAGACAACTATACTCATGCGCGGAAATACAAGAATATGCTTTATCGTAATTTCTATTATTTACATGTGAACATTTATATATTTAATATAAATAGCAAATAAACATCGGTTGAAATCGTGAGAATTATAGTTTGATGTTGATGCTTCACTTAACTTATTTGAGTGATAATTTATTTTTTTAATCAAAAAGCAATAGATATTTTTTTTACTTCAATTACGATGTTGCTCGTTATGATCCACTTTTACATGCAATCTGTCAATCGACAAGTTATATAATTGCATTGCACCATATAAATCATATAAAGTTGTAATTATTCTCATATTTTAATATCTGAAAAGAATTTAATTTCGAAATGTTTAATTAGAACAGCAATACAAAGAAAACACTTCTAATATTTATCGAGTCATTATAGAGTCGATATTACACTCATACTGTATCGATATCCCATCGAGTTAGCCAAAAGCGTGCGATCGCGCTGCGAGCATTCCGGTCACGCGCTCGCGCATGTCGAAGGGCGATCGCGCCCGGACTCGCTCATTAGCGCTCCCGTCCCCAGCGCGACACGGCTCTGCGCGAATTGATCTCATCGCAAGTCGACTGCTCGCTTTTCTTATTGTTTTTCTCTGCAGTTATTGATATAATAACACTGTACGCGATTTAGACACGAGACAAGTCAAAACCAAAGATTGTAAACACATTACTACTGTTTAAATAAGTTCGTCCAGGCTAATGTTCAAATTGGATATAACAATTTATAATTCATTAAAAAACGGTATTTTGGAATCCCATATACGTAACTAAAAGCTCATCTAATTTTATTATTAGATTTTAATTGATTAATTAAAACAATATACATAATAATAGCCTCTCGATCTGAAACAAAAAAAAAAACGTCGGAGGGCAGTGGAAGACACGAGCGCACGCGCACACGTGTACAAGTTTCCTGAATTTTCAAGATTTCTGAAATAAAAAGCAAACACTTATCCGGCCGGCGGTGAGTCGGGCCGGCGCCGGCGACGGCCGGGACGGGGCGCACGCATCGGCCCTCGCTGGAACGTCGCCACTGTCATGGTCACCGGTGCGAAGTCCTCGCGTACACGTGGCGTAAGTAACGTAGGCGGGGCTAACAGGTGCACGCTGCACGTATTACCGCATCACTATTTACGCATGACGTTCCTGGATAAGACTTAAATAGCTGTGGGTGCTTATCTTGTGTCTATAAGTAATAATAATTAAACGTGATCAGGTTTCATCTACACGCCGGATATTGACAAAATAGAGCTTTATTGTATGATCGTTTATGTAAAAATAACTGATATTATTAGATATTTCATAAATATATACTCAATTGTTTTAAATCATATTTTTTTTACATTTATTTTTATTAAGTAAAGTAAGAAATGGTACTTCGTTAAATTTTTGGGTTGCGTACACACGCGCTTACGCTCAAAAAGTCAATGTAATCTTGGCAGCGCCTTCTTCCGCCTGTCGGTCCATTCATCGATAGACCTGCAGTTTGATGCAGTGGTATATTGCCGCAGGGCGCGGTGATGCACCATTTCCCTCGCGGTCCTATAGACCCGCTCTACCCCACGTTGTATTTTTTAATGTGTGTACCGTAGTTATTACTATGGTCATGTTTTAATAATGATATTAGCTTAAAATGGCAAAACACACCGACTGACAAATAAAATCTTTCGCCACAAAAAACATAATTACAATAATTTCTTTTAATTATCCTTCATTCTGTATTTCAATGGACCCTGTAATAAAAGTATAACCATTTCTTTTGAAAAAAAATAAAAAAAACATCTTAACGATCTCACGCAAAATAAAAGGAAAAAAATAAATTACACAATAAAAGAACGAATTAAAGGAATCTTTCGGCGAGGCATTGTCCGTGTAAGACTCGCTCCTTATCCGCGAGATGTCTAGATAAAACTGTCAAGAGCGTCGTTTCGATTCTTTCGGACGGCGGACGCGCCGCGGACAAAGGGCGCAAAAAGGCGCCCGCGCCCGCGCCCGCGCCGCATAAAACGCCACTTTAAATAATATTCGCATGGAGAGAAGCGCCGGGACACCGCGGCCCGGATTATTTATTGACCAATAAAATGACGGCGGCGAGCCTCGCGCCGTCCTTTGTGTGCGCTCGTCCGCGCGACCCCGGCTGTTGTCGACACGCAGCGACGCGGCCCGCGCGCCGCCACCGGGCAACGCACGACTGACAGCACCACTCGAAGTTCTACAGTGATTGAAAAATATAAATTCGGCCGGTGCCCTCCCACCGACATACGACTGCCGTTGATTGATGTGAATTAAAAAAAAAACTAAATCCTTTATAGTCAATTCTTGTATCTTATTATACGGTTTTTTTTTATTTTCAAGAGTAGAATTAAAAGATATAAATGTCGATCAATTTAAACAAAACGTATGCACATCTGTTTTCCTCGGCAACACATTTTTGTATAAATTTATGGTAAATCACCATTACGTATTACTACTTTTGAAAGGTCTTTAATTCTAATGTGGAATTTCTCCAATATTTCCAGATAATGACAATGTTATGGGGTACTATTCTAACTGGCGCTCTATTTTCTCTTTTCTTAAGTTTAGGTCATTGCCATACTTTAGCGAAATCGAAACAATCCTATTGATACAAATAATATTCGATTTAACTATTTGAGATTAATGACCCATTGCGAAAAATCTACATTGTTGAAAATGTAAGGCAATTAAGCGGAATATTATTTTTAACAATTATTCAACGACACCCCATTGGAAGGGTTTTATTAACTTTCATAGTGCTTAAGTCCGATAGCCTAGAGACATCCATCTTGAATTTTTGTTGTTATTATTGATTCAGTATCACGAGATCGAGACTAATAATATTTACAAAGTTATATAAAACATTTTTTCATAACGTATAAACGGAATATTTCGAATAATAAGTACTATAATTTTGCAGTTAAAACGTAATTTAAAGCACGAAACGCA
Source organism: Eumeta japonica (assembly GCA_005406025.1). Taxonomy (NCBI): domain Eukaryota; kingdom Metazoa; phylum Arthropoda; class Insecta; order Lepidoptera; family Psychidae; genus Eumeta; species Eumeta japonica. The sequence goes on from BGZK01001069.1 coordinate 19,879, forward strand.
GCCCCGCAACTTGTCCTAACTTTATGCAGTTGAGTTAACGAGTTTTGTAATATTTAATGTTTGGCATTACCTAAGTTGTTAACCTGAAAAGCAATTTCAGGCGGTCGTGCCTAGTGCTGCGCGTCGCTACGCTGCGGCTTCGGGCTTAATTATCAATTTCATTTTTTGATGTAGAGATGCTCTATACATTTGCGGTGCACCCGTGTGAATATATAAATAATAAGTTATGTACCTTCGTAACGTAGTACTTTTTAAAACGATTCAAAAATAAAAAAAGATGAAATACAATGCATATAATGGTATTATTATTCTTTTTATAGTGAGCTCGGACACATAATTCGACGTCGTCTTGGTGACGAAATGTCTAACTGTTCTGTAATTTCTAATAAATAATCAATTTAAAACAATAATATAATCCGCGCTACCCGACAACTATTATCTGAAATGGAATATAAAAGTTATAAAGCAAATATTTACAACACAACGTAGATTAAGTGTAGGTTGATAACTCTCAATATTCAAACGTATCAAGATTCATATTCAAGTACTCTAATTGCTCTCAACAACCCAATGCAGCTGGTCTACGCGGAGAGCTGTCAAAGATAAACACTTCTATAGAAAAAAAAACAGTGTGTCCTTATGCACGCGCGAGAGAAGTTATACTTATTTGGCGTAATTAAAAAACTGTTTACAATAGCGTGCAAATGATTAATTACAATAAAAAAATATAAAGACGAATGGAATAGTCAATACGGTTATAAAGTTCAATTTCTATTTGACAAAATTAAAAATTTAATGATTATTTTCCTTTTCGAAGTACAATATCAATTTATCTTTTTACTTATAATTACAACTTGAAATTATAACAACTATTAAGTGAAAAATTGGAATACGTTAACGTTATTTTGTTGGCATCTTCCGTACTGCAATGGGCTGTACCAAACTCAACGGATAATGTCTCTGTTGAACTTGCTAATTCACTTCCCTATATCTCAGCAGTGCCAATGAATTTGCAAATCGGCCTCGAGCAAAACTTTCCCCTTCTGATGTCGATTCAAACGAGCTCAATTTCGAAATTCTAGGACCACCTACCGTCGAGTTTGGAAAGGGGGGTGCGGTGTCCCAGATAGGAAGTGGGGGAGGGTAGAAAATATACAAGCAGAGAGGGCTAAGGAGGGAAGAAAGGTATACCCGCCGCGGGCGTATGCTTACCTAGTTGCCGAAAAGAAACTTAAAAAACAGGAAATAGAAAATAAGGAAAAGTTCTAATGCGGGGAAGGGGTTGTAAGAACGCTAGAAATATATGTATAAAAAAACGCGGAGTAAAACAAAAACCTATCACTCAAATGGATTAATTCACCTATTTGGTGATCTAAGTAATAATTATATACGCCATAAATCTGAAGGTACTGTACTAATAATTATGAAGAGATGAGTGAAAGAAGAGCTAGTATTTTGAAGACACCTAAATGGTGATTTCAGAACAAATTTTGAAAAAGTGCGAGAAATAATATGTACCTAGGCACTTACAAGGCAATGAGGTAACATAAAACAATAAGGTGCTTACAAATTAAAATTGATTTCTTAAACTTACAAACGCCACCTAGTGGTAAACCTTATAGGCACATCTGGTGTTAATGGTCTGAAGTTACTCGCAAAACTACGCTCAAAAAATATTTTGTTTGCTTCGTTATTTCTAACCAAATTGCGATCCTCGTGATCAAGTATCTTGATTCCATACGAGCCTAACAAGATATCAGTTCAAATAAAATGATTTTGATTGATTATCATTATTAATTGACTAGTCAACTGTATTGCTCTTATTATTATTTGTTAACTAAGGCAATTAAGAATTTACTCAGTATAAACATAAAAAAGGCTATACCAACTAATTCGTCTTAAAACGATTTCAATTAATATCTGATCAATAATAACAGAAAAATTATTATAATAACTAATCCACTTAATAAATTCAATTAAGGCCATGATCACTACCAACACAGAAATTATTATAGTAACCGATAAAGCTTAATAAATTCAACTTAGAACTTGTTACATTTGATCCATATAATTTTTATTATGTTCAAATTGATATACTTCAATCCACTATGAAACTTGTTTAATGTTATTGGTAACAAATGACAACTAAGTTACTCTTGTTTGAATCCATTAAAGGCTTTTCCCACCATCTCCTCTTAACCTAATAATTAACAAAAAATATCACTTTTAAAATTAGCTTTGCGTTACATTCTTATTTTAACAGTTATTAGGGCAGAAAAACCGTTAAAAGCAGGAAGTGGAACGTAAAACTAATTTTAAAAGTGGCTTTTTGTTAAAAGTCAGTTTAACAGGAGATGGTGGAAGAAGTCCTAAGAAACATTTTGTTTCACTGACTAAATCACACTCAACTCTGCCAATGTCTTTGAGTTCGCATATGAGAGGTCGTCCACTCAATCACCTGTAACGCCCACAGTTGATATATACCATATTTAAGAGTGAATTTAAGTACGACATATTAATTGGGACAGCCCCTCCAGTGCTCACTTAAACGCGGTCTCAAAGTTGAATATCATTTGTTAATACAGTTTTAAGATATTTTATTCATTTTGAAAATGAGTGCTAGCGTGACGCGCCACTCCGCCCGCAACCAGCCTCTACCTCGGACGGCACGGCCGTGTGCTGTTCCATATTTTAACTATCAGCAATTATGGAAAGCCAAAGTTTAGTTTTAATGAAAAGAAATATAAAGTAAAGCCTTATTATGTTCAAAGCATCACAACTTATAAAGAATTCATAAAATATATTTCCGTATTTAAAAAATCTAATTTCTTGTCAATAATTGATTCCGAAAAATATATCGCATTATTTGTTGTAATTGGCATACGTGACAAAGTTTAGATAGAATAAAACAAAAAATAACTTGCGAAGAGATACTTGTTTATTTATTTTAAATAGTGCAAAACAACATTTTTTTACTAATGTTAAAATAATGTCACCAGGTATCGAAAATATTAATGAATTGTAAAACCTAACAAATTTCTATGCTGTGTTTGGTTCGTTCTTTGATTCCTTTTACTTTTGGTACGTATGCATTTGGTCTTCAACATTAACACCAACCAACAATACCACAACTATCTATTCACTGATGCAAGTACGTCTGAGTTTTGGCAAGCAATATAAATACTAAATGAAGAAACAAAGAAATCTTGCACGAAATAAACTGATTTAAACTCGAGCGACGCATAAACAACTATTCACGTCACTATTGACTAAGGATCTGCGCTAGATTTGTTCTATGGGTTTCCCTTTAAGCCCCCTACCGCCTTTGAGGTGAGGCGGGAAGGGTAGTTACTTATTTCAATTAATAAATTGGTTATTCGTCTCAATGAATATGAAAATCGTTTTAAACATTGTTTCAATAGAATGTAACTTAATTCATAATGAATTCAATAACGTTTAGTTATTACAGGTCATCCTTTTATCGTTGTTGTTAAAAAATGATAAGTACATAAATTAAGTAATTAACACGTATTAGGTAAATCTAATACGATACATTTATTAGTTTAATAATGAAAAGAATTAAAACTATTAATTTATATAATTATTTCAATTAATTTAATCTGAATTGATTTAACCTATACAGGTGTGTACGTTACCTGATTACTACTGTTCAAATTATGCAAGGAAGTAAATAATGATAGAAACAATGTATATCTTTGTTAGAATTAATGTGGTATCTACATTGTTAGTTCAAATACAAATGAACCTGTTGTTATTAACTTTCGTTGATATACGCAATTTTACAGTTGTTTTAATTGATTTAATGTCAACTAAGAGAGAATCTGTCTCAGCTATAGCCTTCATTTTTTAGAGTGTACTTAGGGGAACTTCATACTGTAGATTTTTCGTATCGCTCTGATAAAAAGAATTCTTATCTTTTTTTCATAACGCCACAAGAGAAGTATAACTTGAAAAATAAGGCAGTATCTGATTTAGTCAGTGATCGATGTCTACTTCCCCTGAATGGTATCTATAAATATCCATTTAATATGATGGAACTTCAGCAGTAGGCAGTGCAGACTTTGTTTCGTCTTTTACTAAAATGCTATGCGCAAAAGCTGACTTCGGAATAAGACGCCGCACACACTACTAGTGTCTGCGCATCCAACCATCAGTCTTCAATTGTTGCAAGAACGAAAAAAAGTTCTAGAATCACCGAAAATACGTGCAAGTTATTATAACAGAAACAGTAGATTTTATAGATATTTTCCATGAACAAAATTTGTTATCTTACCAGTTTCTTAGAAAGATCCCACAATAGTAATTAATGCTAAAAGGAGTCGATAGACTGATTAATTATAAAATTAATTTCAATGTGATGGGATTGATGGTGGCAAGTCAATTTAATATAGAATCCTGCTTTTTCAATTCCTTCCTTTTTAGGTTCTTCGATAGAATTGAGTTATAAACAAAAAAGTGTATGTTAACATTAATCGTAAAGAATTACGAGGGTCTCGTTTGATAATAAACTGCCAATTCATGAGTGAAATTAATATTATTTGGTTATGGTGTTACACGTTAAAATATTATCGTAAACAAAGTGTTCAGCAAAAAAATTGGGTGGATGTCATTAAAGCATACGTACATATAGTATCAAGATGGCGATATAAATTGAAATGATCAAGCGCGAACGCCCTGACCGGCCGGGGTTCTCATTCTTGACTAAAAATGCATTTTGCATATAAATAAAGCAGTCGCCATGTAGGTGGTTGTATTTCATAGTAATTGTTATAAGATGCACAGAGGAACTTGATCTAGATTTCGATCTTCATTAAAATCTCGACCTTGCTCCTGTCACCTCTTAATATTTGCTGTACTCTCGATTTAACCCCTCTCCACGTCCCATTTCGCTCGCTCTTGCTGTCCCTATCACTCTTGTTTATTCTATATTTCCCTTATCCTCTTATTCATTATCACCCTCTATTCCAGCTCTCTCTTTCTCTTTCCCCGAAAACAGCGACAAAATAAATAAAAATGATGGGTTTCATATTTCATATTCATCATTAAGAAGTCATAAAAAGATGTACACCCATGCAGACAGATAAACGGTAGGCTATATTTTATGCAACGATGAGCTTTATAGGTATCTCGTCTTTATAGGAACTTATATACTGATACAAAACTTCTACTAAATCGATTGCGACTATATCAATTTATAAAAATGTATACATATGAACGACACGTCCAACCTAACACTTCAAAGACTTCAAGCTATCTCCAGATTTAGTCGAAATTGGTTGAGCAACTTAGTCGTGAAACATAAAAGATAGACAAACAAACAGGATGAGTTATTCTACCTCAATAAACCCCATTTATTACTTTAAATAAGCATTGGTGCAAAATAAAACCACGAAAACTGCTATATTTCCTTAAATTTATAGTACTTATTAATTAATGGTACCTAATTTTTAGAAACGTAAAATTATGTATATCCGATGTACCTATTGTTGGTGTTCCTAATAAATAAACAAATTTTAATATTGATCTATGGGATTTTGATGTAGTTTTATTGTTACACGAGGCTGTCTCTGACAGATTGAATATAAAATATAAATTTGAAATAATAGATTAAAACAGGTATATATCCGGCAATATACAGCTGTAGGTTGACGGTTTTGATGAATTAGACAATATATTTCAAAATTCTCAAGGAAATTTGAAAAAGACGAGATCAAAGAACATCGCCATTTGGGATATTCTAGTAATGTATTTCCTAAGAAAAGTACATTTTTTTTAAATGAGACTGTCCAAAATGCAACATTTTTAATATTTACAGTACATCTTTTCTTCAACTTTTATACTCATGAGCACTATTGATTTAGAGAATTAAAACAATAGATAAAATATTAAGTAAATGTTAGGTAATTTAAAAGTACATACAACACTATATCTGCAAGAAACATACTTTTTCCTTTTGCATTAATAAATAACTATTCACCACCTTAGTATTCTAACGATAAATAAATACAGTTTACTACTACTTTAAAAAGCGTGAACTAGTATTTTATGCTAAGTTCAATGCCTGATGCACTCCAAAAAAACAGTAATAATTTTTTCTGTGCTTTCCCAAGCCTATCGTTTGAGCCGCTCCCTTGAAATCGCCACCGCTATAAACCTTTTCGAGCACGACAGCAGCTATTGACAACAATGTAATGCCGTCTTCTTAATCAGGGAGACGTTTCCGGTGAGCTCGGCCGCGCGCTCGTCTCTCGCATGAATACGCACTTAGAACGGGCACACCCCCACACCCGCAACTACCATCTCCGCGAACGATGTCACACCTGATTTCAAAGTAAAAATGTTTTCGGGCTGGCCGACATTCGGAACTACGACATCGTGTAGTTAAAAATATTTATTAGCCGATCGTAAGGATCGAGATAAGCTGAGTTCGCGCACTCACGCCACCTCGTCACTTCGACGGGCCGTGCCCATTTGTTCGTCTATCCCATTATCCTATGTATATTTTTATCCAACAATGGTGAGCTGCTCGATACTTTTGGAGAACACGCTCTTGACAATTGCGAACTCAATTGAAGCTTCGAATGCGTAACCGCGCCCGTTAGCTTTTCCACACGATAAGGTCTTTTATTGGTTCCTAAAATGATAAATTAAAATGATCACATTCTTAAGCCTCACAGTTAAAGTAGGCAGTGCCCCTAGAGCATCAGGATTTAAAGATCCTGCAACTATCGTATTATCGCATTGTCATTAGGGCTAAATATGCATGCCGAGTACTTACTAGCATCGGAATCGGTAGAGTAGAAATTGTCGAAAAATCAATTGCAAGATTTAAAACAAAGAAATACACGGAGTAAAGATAAATAAAACCGTTTAAAAACGATTCACAGCGCGTAGCGCCGCCCACAACGAGCTACGAGCGCCCCGCGCCCCGCGCCCCGGAGGGTCGCCGCCGCCCGCACCCTCGCGGTCTTTTTATGAACGACTCCGCCACATGTTTCGCTTTTTCTCTGCGCGACTCATGCAAATCCCTTCGGCCGCGGGCGACACTCGAATTATGTTTTGTAAAGAAAAACTAATACAATAAGAAAAGAAATATCGAAGTCGCGCGCTTTTCGTATCCTTAACTTTAGTTTCGTTTGTTTATTATAACTTTTACGCTTGACGTTTGGGAAATATGCGATATCGTAACGAAGTTCGAGTCTCCAGGAAGCGTCACTGCGACTGTATTTTCGAGGTCAAGTGCCACTTAATAAGTAATCGTTCGGTTGAATTCGTGGCAATTTCCAGTCTATAGTATACAAGCCTCACTACATAGAGTACTAATAAACATCGGTATTCACGACTTCATTCTCATGGACTTACATTCATTTATTACAGTAGCTTTTAACAGATACTTTTTTATAGCGCACTAAATAATCTCTACAACAGTAGTTCCATACAAAAAATATTTGTAAGTGAGTCAGCAGAGATACGGACTAACAGTTGCTAGGATCGCTAAGCCGTGAAAGAATCACATGGCTACAGCTGATCGCACAAAAAGCAATCGGCACTCCGGACTACACCAAAACGGACAGTGCACGACCATGTGATTTGTTGATGGTAACGCCTTAACTTAAACTGACTCGACAGCTCACGCATTTGAAACCAAATGGCCCGAATCCTTCACAAGCGCGCGGCGGCGCGCGGACCGCGAGCGCTTTTACACAGCTCTTGCTTCTACGCCTGTTTTCACGTTTTACGCATCTAACTATTTATAACATGTACTTATATAGTACCTACTCAAAGCACACAATATAAAGAAAATATTTAAAACAACTACCAACTATCATCTACATGTATTCAAATAACTGGAATTATTGATCTAAATGTTAAATTGAAGGAAAAAAACCAAACGAAGTGAATAAATCACAAAATAAAAGGAATCCTGCATAATTAGCTGCAGCTCTATATAACAAATTGAATAAATCCCTGTCAATATATGCCTTAACGAAATTTGAGTGTAAACATAGAATCAATCAGTTTTTGTTGAAACAAAACTATGATGATCCTGAGGCTCTTTTAAACATCATAACATGAAATTTAGGAATACTATTTTTTATATTTTAAATATATTTTATTATTATTGTTTTCATATCACTCATTTACATATTTTATTGTTTTCGTCAAATGGCAAGTCGTTTGAGAATTGTTGCTTCTGTTTATATTTTTGATGTGTTCTACTCTGAATGAACACACATAACATGCTCTTAGCATGCAGTACATACACTTATTCTATACATTCATAATAAACATGTGACCGTGACGCTCAAGGGTGGGTGCCTGGAAATCTATAACACAAGTTGAACTTAGTTTGGGTTCCAGTCCCCCACAGTAATTCCTGATGTTGCACATATTTGTAATCTTGCATTCTAAACTATTGTGGAGGAAAATAAAGAATTATTATTATTATTATAATTAGCTACCTCATTACGCACGGTACATTTCAGATGAAATGAAAGCCACTTACAACAAATTTACAGCTACAAAAAAGCATGTGGTGTAAAAAATTTTTTCTTGTTTCCGGCATCGGTTAAAAACTGCTCAAGGTATCGATATGGAACATTGACCAATCGCCGGAAGATCCTTATAAGTGTTTTTAAAATAATGTATTCGTAACTGTTGAATTTCATTCACCGTTAACCATTTTCATTTAATAAAGGTCATAACTCAACGCACAGCGAAGATTGATTCGCTGTGATATAAGGAATGTGTAAGGTGGCGGTGAGCATAATATTAATTTATTTCGTGAATTCACACTGACAGTTTTCCGGATACTTTCATAATATTTTCATTTCGTGACAGACAGAAATTGAAATCGAGAAGAGGAGCAGGATCAAGGTCATGATGGCAAAGGGGTCGGTCGAAGATGAAGGCATTACTTTTAGGTCCAAACGGGCGGAGCTGCGGACGAAAGCTCGTTAAAAATAAGTTTGTAGTATGTTGTAATAATTTAAATGTCAACTTTTTATATCAGACCCGCGTCGATCACATTAACCGTTAAATAATAAACAAACACTCACAATTATAAATAAACAGATATCAAAATATCCTCCGGATACTGTAACTACCCGCAAACGATTCAAGTAAAGTCGAGTTAAGCTCCAAAGCGAAGGTTTCCCCACTTACGGTCGCCATTGTTCAGTTACAATCGCGGCGGTGCTCAGGCGCCCGCGCCGGTCCTCAAAAGGCACCGCACGCCCTGAGCCATGCCCCGTCACCGCCCCCCGCACGCGCTCCTGCGTCTATACTTAATTACTACAACTGAGCTCAACTTTGAAGTTAATGACACTCAGTTTTTAAAGAGCCCTCGAATTGGGCTTTTCATTTCCCGATCGTATTTCCATTAGTACAGAGTTTAAAACTATGTAGGTATAGTTAAAGCTTGTTTGCGGCTTCCAGTTAGGTTACCTACTCTTTGACCTAACTCGGAAACCACACGTGAAGTGATTATCTTTCGATAATTTGTGAACTATCTCCTGATTAGATCCTTGCGTCTTAGAGAAAAATAACAAACTCGAAACGTTTTTCATCAAACAATACATCTCATAGTACGTGTAGGGCAATCTTTTACAATTGCAGCGTCGTTTTCGGCCGTCATTTAATGTGACGGTCAATTTCTACAGTATTTTTTTAATAACACTAAATAAAACTATGCGCTTTCGTTTTTTAATTTTATTCTGAATTTCATTAAATAAAACTTTATTGCAGTTTAGGAATTTTGTAATTGTTTGGACTATCTATACTTTACATTTCAATGTTACATATTATATTGCGTAACATCAAGAGCTACAGAGGGTTTTCATCTCTCGACGCTCGCGCCTGCTTAAACTGATGCAGTCTGCTTAAAGTAATCTGACTATCAAACTTTGAATTTGAAATAAAGTCTGTGCCTACCACGGAAACGTCGCATGCACAAACCCACCTAATTGCATGTGATGTAATTTGAAATGGTATCTTGCGTTCAATACAAATCATGATAAATTAATAGCTTAAAGTACAGTATACATTCAGACACCAGACAGACTTACAAGAAAAACTGGTCTCAACCAGGGGGAGGCTTTCATTCGTTTTACCGTTACGTTTTACGTACACATGAACGGTGTGCGTATCATATTTACTGTTTTAAATCAAACATTTTATGCCATATACATTTTTTAATGTAAAAGATCTAACCATTCAGCTTTCCTTTTTCTTATTAGAACCACATTCTCGTCATATAGCCCTTAAGACTACATTGTGAGGCGTCGTATTGCAGAGTGCAATACCTACTGACTCTCCCATTGTCGTTGCCTGTATGTTGAAGACTACTTCTGGAAGAACAGGCGATTAGAACACAACTTTTGCCTCTTCAGCATTCAGAATCGAAGAGCCGGAACAAATCATCGGATAAATCACATATATTTTTTTTGTTCTGGAGTTAACGTTTCATACAACAGTCTATTTATTCTGTAAGAAATATGAAGCTATTATATTCGAGGATATGAAGCAGTAATATTTAGTGACCAAAAAAAACACAAAATACCATCTACCATACAAAAAGTTAATTTGGCTTAGAGGTTTAATTAATTACATAAATATTTACTGAAGGAAACGTTAATAATGGCAACGGTGCGTGCTACACACACGCAGTCGGGCGGTTTTTTACTTATTCAAGGCAAGTAAACGACGCCGGCGACACGCACAATCCACGCGTACAAAAAAGTGAGATCTGTGTTTGTGAGGTCTCACCGAATTACGAATTCCTTTTAGAGCTAACAGACACCGGCGCGTGCGGCGTCGCGGCCGCCGGCCCTGACCCGCCCTCTCCGGGAAATCGAACATTACGGCGACCCGGCACGAAAGCGAAAGATTGTTGTTTAACGTGCGCCGAGGATATTGGGTCGTGCACTGGCTCTATTTGCACAAAAAGATATCATACTCTAACTAACTAGTCAGTCGCTTATTAACGTACAACTCGTGCCTCACTATTTATAATTCGTGTTAAACGGAGGTTATCGATGAAAGCTGCCTATATTTAATTCATCTCCCATGAAAATTGTACGTTGTCGCCTTTTAATAAGTAACGACACACCACAGCGTGGCACTGGTCATATTTTATTTGGAGAAAATTACATTCCATGTGATACAAACATCAAACACTTGTCTATTTAGTGATACGTACTTCCATGTTTGCTATTATAATGTGGTGCAGGATTTCAGAAAAGATTTTCAATGACCTGAAAATTAATACACAGAACGAAAGATCGTAGTGGTCGCGTGTAAGGTGGTGCCGAAATAAAGGCACATTACGAATAGTCAAAAACAGATATCAAGTGAAAGGAAAATAAAAAGATATAAGTATATTGTCTCCGAATAGGTGAATCCAATAATTATATGAATAATTATAGACGTTAAAAAGAGTTTTAAATAAATATTAAATTATTTACGCAATGAATATTATTTGCACATATACAATAAAAACTACACCATAACTAAATACACTTTATGATCTTTAAAGCCACTAAATATTGAATGATAAATTTTATTCTGTTTTAGTTTTGAAGAAGTTCAAAATGGAACCTACAATTTCCTTTAATTCTACCAACTGTGACAATAATAAAGTAAGCACCACTACCTTGCGGCCCTCTTCGGTATAAGATGATCGAGGGGAGTGGCCCTCTGGAACTCCCACTCACTGAACGAAACCCTACAGCGGAATCTTAGCAGTCGAGCTGACCCATTTTTGTGCTGCACCCAAATAGCGTGGTTTTACCACTCAAACGATTTAATGATTATTTATTGAAATTCTTTTTAATTACACATAAGAAACTATCATTAAGATACAAATACAAATAATGAAAAAAGGACAGGCTGTATTCGAGACGCAGTCCGTAAGTGGTCTCGTACGTGCTCGATATGTGTGGAAGCTAAAATACCGAAATGATAAGTCCAAATAACCAAAACACCGAATAAAAATTACTTTAACTGATGAGTTTCCTTTAAATATGAACAAGCTAGCCAACTTCCAGCGGCCAGGGTAGTCAGAACATATTTTTTTCTAACTACAACCTCATACTTTGAATGTTGGTTACGCTCTGACTCGCATGACTTCTGCGTGCAAAGCAGCCATAGATACACCTACCGGTGGTGCTCGCAATTGCCTTATAACGCTTGAATCCGGCGCACTCGTAGATGATTGCGGTTTTTGCACTTAGTTCAATCTAACGTATTCCCCATGGAGACATTCACGTTCTGCCGATCGAAGGGGTTTGTCGAGAACTGACATTTCTCTCCTGCTACCCAAGTTTTTGTACATCATTTTTCGAAATCTCACAGCGGTGTGCTTCAAATTCTTATTTGAAATAATTAACTGCTAACAAAACGTTATTACGTCAATGACTTTCGACATCTAATCACAACGGAAATGCAACTTGGCACTTAAATTCATGTCACTCATCACCGGCTCAATCAACTCGTGGCATTCCCACGGCTCTACATAAACTCATCATCCACGTTGCGCCATGAGATTTTTTTTTGAATGAAATACACGTGCGCGTCTATCTGAGAGAAGGCAAAGGAGTCGGAAGGAAGTTAACAGCGGGAAGAATAGCGGCAACGCCGTACAAAGTGGCGAAAATACACAATTTAATTCACTAATAATCCTTTGCCGTATAAAAATGCTATAATTTTTTTTGTTTCATAGGTTGTAAAATAATACTTGAAATACTATACAATATTAAGAAAGAGATTCAGTATCTCAAAAATCAACCACTCGTTCGCAAGGCCATTGTCAAAAGGAACGAGCAAGAAAATGTGGACAAGTCTTTTGAAACCAAATTAAATACAGTCAACTGTAAAACTATTACAAAAGGGAATAAATTTGTTAGAAGTCGAATTCATTATGACTATGAATATTTATTCTCCCATTACTTAGAAACTGTGTAATACCATCTTTTATTAAGTTCTTGCTTAATAAAAAAATTAAATTTGTTTAAAGATAAATTTTATATAACCTCAGAAATTTTATTGAACATGTGAACACAGAGCGTTCCAAATGAATTCGTAACCTTATGGAAATGTAGATTATTTATATTTCTGTAATATTGGAATTATGTCGACCACAGGTTCTTTTAAAGAATTCAATATTTTTTATATATTTCAAAATTATATATATATATATTACGCAGATATTGTAATAAATACTAATAATAAAATAAAAAGCATTAATTTAATGGAGATCCCCATATAAGATAATTGCTTTTATAATGATTTTTGTCTTCACTTTACAGGAAAAGCGGTAATACATTCAAGCAATAAAGTTTTGTGCCGTTGTAGGGCAGCCTCTAAAGTAGAGCAAAGAGCTGTAAAAACCGATTAATGGTTGTCGGATTCGCGTTAAGGATCTTCAAATTAATGTTATATATTCTTTTAAACAAAGCAGAAAGACATCACGTGTCGGTGCGGCACCACTTCGCGCGAGTGCCACTCTCACTTAGTCTTTATTACCTTCGCTATAGATATACTTATAAATTTTCAAAAGTGTATGATTCGTCGCTTAAGGAGACAACTGTAAACAACATCGCTGATACATATAAAAGGCACAAGAACAATCTAGCCAATCAAAATTCGCGGGTTACGTATACTATTTTCCCACCGATTGTTTGATTCAGAGAACTGGAATTATTTACTGTTGTTAATTTCCAGGGTGTATCTTCAACGCGTATTCAGTATTTTTTTATTTATTTTATTAATATACTTCAAAATAATATGTACGATTCTTAAAAAGTAAACATTCTTGTAGGCTAACCATAGAAGTCATCGGCGAAAAGTTTTTAGAAAATAACTTTTCAACAATCACTGAAGTTTTATATTCATGAGTTAAATATACACTTAAGCCCCTTTAAATGTATCGTTTAATATTTTACAGGTTGAAAGTGAAATTCGAGCAATAAAAGATCTGATTAACATCAAAAGCATATTAATTTAACTTAATCGTTCATTTTATTCTCTCAAAAAAGCATTAGGACTCGAGTCTGTTTAATCTGTCTAGTTAAAGAAGTAGGTATTCATTAAGAAATGTAAAAAGGTTTTTTTCTCGTTTAATATTTAAACTTAATTCGTAATGAAATAAGTATTCCTAATGAACAGCGCGCGAGTCGAGGCCTGTACAGCAATAATTAAAATTTTAAATCAGAAATCGTTCGCACAAAGTAGCCATGTTTGCGCGTCGTTAGGATAACGTACCTGAAAGGTTAATGTAATCTTGTAGTGAGATTTTGATGACTGTCCGTGTATCACGACCGGTTTTCAGAGTTACTGCCGCTTTTATGGATTTAAAATTTACCCTAGAGCGCGTTTTTCTTTTCCTATCACATTATCGATAATACGATTTATTAAATTTTCCAGTTTTAGTTACCTTTATTAGTCCGACGGCCGCTGCGTTAAAACATCATTTATTCCCTTGTTCTTGTTCAATGGTACTATTGTGAAAATGGACATGTAAATTCAGTAATCCAGTAGGTAAATTCAGTGACACACGAAGGACATTCAATTATATCATACGCTCTGTGCAGCCTTCAAGGTGATTATCAAAATATAATCGTAAAAGCTGAGCGGTAAGAACGAAAAATTAAAGAGTAGAAAATAAAATATATACAAAAAAACATTATTACGTTAACTAGTGAGAAAGAACAAATATATAAGTTGTTACGTCCATGAATCGGCATGAACAGTTAACAGCATTTGCGTGTTCCAGACTCCGTATTATGTTTTCCGGTTTTATCTTTTTTTTTATTTGAAATACAATGAACTTTTCTCTTTCTTACATATCTTACAATTGACATTACTCGATTATAAAACGTTGATTGGATTAACTTGTAAATTTCTGCAGCCATTTATGTCCCTAGAACCTGATTTTCGATAACATCCATCAGAATCGGGATTAGTACCTAAGCAAGGATCTGTTCCAGATTTTAAATAGAAATCTTTATTGACGTGGAAAAAGAATAAAATGGGCATTTAATTTGTTACTATTATTCAAGGTCAAATATGGCAGTTTAAAAAACAAAATATTTATTCATTATTTATTCAATTCTCTTTCATTTTAAATTAAACGACCATTTGTGAACGTAGCTTTATTTGTACCAGCTATTTTTTAAATTAATAGCGTTACATTTATTCTTCCAAATTGCTAATAATATAATTATTGAGGACGTAAAACGAATGTAGAGATTCTTATTTGAATCAATAGTTCAAAAGAGACATTCCTACCATAATAGTAGAATAGATCAAAAATGTTGCAAATATGTATTAATTTACTTCACAGAAATCTAAATCAAAATTTAATATGACGTAAATATTATAAACAGACGGATCCACAACTGAGCATTGCCATAAGTTTTCCCTAATTCCCCTTTCAATATCTTCCAAAAAGAAAAGGAAAAAATAGCAATGGACGCAAGCCATCGTGAGCAATTTAATATTCACATTTCCACTCGAACAGTCGAATAGTGTTTTCGTCGGAAGAGAGGTACGGCCTTAATTCCAGGAAAGCTCTCGCAAAGCTGCCGGACCCCGCTCGGTGCGCGTTACGCACCGCAACGGACGATTTATTTATTCCCCTCCATTAAAACGTTAACTCTACAATCCTTTACCACCAATCCTAATTACTTACATCACTCTCGATTATAACAACTACTGTCTACTCCTTTCAAACACTCCCCATTCGTGTATACGTCAGCTTATCTACAAAACATACCTAAAAATAAAATTTTGATGTAGGCACAAAAGGTATTTATTTATTTACTGTAACGGGATTCACTAAATATCATGCACTGCGTCGTAGGGCTTTTATAATCGCTACAATAAGCGATCAAGACGAAGAGCGGCATCGTTGTTGAAACTCAAAAAGAAACCAAATCAAAAGCGAGAGTACAACCAGAATCAGAATCATGATTGAAAGACGAAATGAAGATGAAGACATGAAGAAATTAATTTTAGGTCTACGCGGGCGCAGCCGCGAACGAAAGCTAGTATGAAAAAAATAGGTTATCTGTAAAGTTGGTTTACGAACGATAATTTTACGTGATAATGTCATAAGAAAACATTGATGAAAAATTACATTCTTTTATGAATTGAATTGAATTATTATCACTGAATTATCATTATTTTGTATAATACAAAGAAGGAGTTAATTAAAAGTGACAATGTTTTCGATAAATTAACATTGATTTGCAATCGTTAATTCAAATATTTTTCTACTTAAATTATACAGTAAAGAGATAGATGATTCACAAGCAGAACGCTTAGGCCGATCGTGCCTTTCTATTGTTCCGCGCTCTCGCTCGCACGCTCGGCTCAGGCGGAACGCGACAATGAGTCATGCTTTTTCATGCGTGCAGCCGCTGTTCATCGATTTATCAGACGTTATCACGTCAATAAAATATTGTAGAAGGATATGCCTCAGCAGTGCAGCTGCTTTAATTAAAACTCGATAGAACGATAACATTTACTGCGGTCGGGAGAAATAAGCTTTTACAATACTCGTGAGCGGGTGGAGGCGCGACAGCTGCTCGGGTGTCGATGCTTAGTCATGAATACTCGAGCGGTGTCGAACTGAGTGTACCGTGTTTGGTCCGACCGCCCCGTAATCGTCTAGCAAAGACATTGTCCGCCCGAGTCCGGGCGCTGACAACAGCACACAAAAATATTATAACACGAACTACTGGGAAGACAAACGTTAACTTATTTATCTGAAATACCTAAAGACTCCACGACACACTATCATTTGTCGGCATAATACTTGCTTTACGTTAGGAAGTGTTGACAGTTAACGACGTTTGAGATTTAACTTTAGTGTTCGATACACAAAAGTAATAACTTATATTAAAAATCAATGCTGTAAAATACTCAGTAAGACAGGACATAATCAATCAAATTATCATTCTATGGGATTTTAAATGTTAGCTTAGAAAATTTCTGCATTGGAGTTGTGGAATGCTTATACGAAATCTCGAAAAACAACGCTGTCAACCCGAAGTACCAGAACGTCGATGTAATTTAGTTACAGTGAATATGAGCAAGGGTGCCTGAGCACCGCCCAAATGAGAGTTGAGCGAACCGTCGCTCTGATAAATCGCGATTGGAGCCCTGGCAGGGAGTCTTCTAACCACTGAACATGATTATTTAATGGTCAGAACATTCCCTATCAGGTCTTTTTTCAATAATATTTATTATTTTATTATATGTTATAAATTAAACAGCGAAAGCGGTTTAAGTCAAATAATCAGACTAATGCAGAGAGAAAAATAAATACCAATGAAAGAAGCTAAATCATGACCTTGAAAAATTAGGGAACTGGACTAGATGTGATATATTGTTGAAGCGAGAAGATTGAAATTGAAAGAGTATCTCTATTTGGATTTGTTTGTTTGCGAGTGGTCGTAAACACGATATAAATATTAAACTTTATTTTTATATTATATATTTTTTATCTTTATTTAGTTTTTATTTTAGCCTTGCATATTCATATAAAAAGGTGAAAGGTCAGTGATTAAGAGCGTCGCCTTCGAACTGGGAGGTACTGGGTTTGATTCTCACTTCTGGCGAATTGACCGATGCGTGTTAAACTTAAGTCAACGTAAACCACTCGCTCCGCGCCTCGGAGAGCACGTTTAGTCTGGACTTTCAGCCCGCCCTACACCAGTGTGGAGGGCTTATGGTCTGAGTCCCTCAATTTGAAATAAAGAGATTGCGGGAGGGTATGTCTCAGCAGCGAGGGGAATAAAACCTGTTACTACTACCAGTATTAGGAAATCTATAGTATATACCTGTACTATATCCTTCTGGAAAATAATCGTTAGTTTATATTATTATTATATAGCATTAGTGACATGAGAGAACAATATGATCTGAAAGTAAATGTAGCAATTGGATTGGAAGGTATATTGATATGGTTTAACCGCCTAGAAAGATAAATCAAAGTAAACTAACAAAAGCAACAGCGAACAAGTACAAATAGGACTTACACGCTGATGGTTCTGTTCGAAATTAATTACGTGTGTTAATATTTCATCCATCAAGAGTCTCGACGATATTTTTTGTTTCATACTCTAATATTGATGAGACAAAAAGTATTTTAAAAGAAATTTTTAAATATTATAATTGTTGGATTTCTCAACTGCTCTAAACAGGAATAAAAAAAAGCTTCTCACATGCAACAGTATATACCACAACGCATACCATGAGCATAAACGTGTTTTTATAATCGCAAGTGAAAAATAAATATGTAATATAACGACAATGAATGATTTTATTATTCTTTTCTTTTCTTGTGCTGTGCCATACTATTTCTTGTTGAATTCCCTGATTCAGGATCAACGGGACATATTTTATAGATTTTGATTTGTTTAAAAGTGTCAAAATATACAGCAAAAGTTGCCGTATTTTTTGATTATATTGCCTTAGGAGCTCGATTTTTATTATTCCAAGAGACGTGGATCTAATCATTTAATATAATTTAAACTTGTTATTCCCACACGTTCCACAGAAAAATAGTATTAACAAACATACTGTCAGTCAGATGAACAATAAAATGATTCTATAAGAGTTCTGATGTACAGAAAACAACTAAATTGTAATATTTTATTGCTGACTTCAGCGTTCATTGCATCGATATGGAGTTGAAAATCATTGGTAATGAAATATTAATATTACAAATAAAAAATATATTTATAACACTACTACTCACTACATAGAAGACATTTATTATGGTTTAACAATTTCATTTACTATCTATTTCCTTTTATTTGATATGTTTGTTTGTTTTATTATATAACATGAGCCCGCCCATTCTTAATACAGGTAGACAGACTTTTATGATGTTCGTAATTTTTAAACTTTAATGTAGAGTGGAGGTAGCTTCTGGAGTTGTATGAAATATAATAAATAATAAACAATTTCCTTTGTCTCCGTTAAACGTACCTAAACATTTGTGCTGGTCACCTGGAGTATCTAATACCTTTAAACGAGCAATTCTTGTATATTTGTTTGTTTATATATACCAGCTATTTCGGAAACGGCTCTAACGATTTTCATGAAAAATTATATTAAGATAAAGTTTAGTGTTTCAAGTTCATCTACATAGGTGTTTTTCCCGGGAAAACGCGATTTTCCAAGAAAAAAATTAAAAACCGGGATATGAATGCTTACTTACTATATGTATATAGATATTCCGTCACGGGCTCTACAATTGCCGTGGAGCATCGGCTATCACGCATGCTTTCTGTGCAGAAGATCCCGAGTTCGAGCCTGGGTGCATCTTGATTTTTTTTAATTTCTTTTTTTTTATCACGCTTTTTTAATTTTTATTATTATGACAAGCAATTTTATCTTGCAAGTTAAATTTGATCTACTTCCCGGTTGCTTTTTTTTTAAATTAATTTTATCAAAAATAACCTCAATATTAGTTTTTTTTTATTTTCATGGTTGTTTTTGGAATATTAATTTGAAAATGTGTCAGTCGTCAGTTGTGGTCCATTCAATGGAAAACAAGTGCCATCTTGTGTTAAAAGATAAAACTTCGATTTCAATTAGATCTCAATACGATCTCATTAGTAGCAATAAGTAAGTAGTAAAATATGTCGAATATTACAAATTGCACAGAAATCCTTAAAAAAATATTTTGGAAACATTAAAATCGCCTGAGACAACCATATTTTATAATTTTAATATTACGACACTTGATATTTTACTGGTGATAATGGACTATTTTTTAATCAGCGAAATGAAGTGACATTAGTTTTACAACTTGGTATATTAAGTGTTTTATACACTTAGTGTATCCAAAAAATAAACCGAGCAAAGCTCGGTCGCCCAGCTAGTATTGTTAGTGTACGCTTGGGATACATTTAAATAACATGAATTAGTCGTATTAAAATATTATTACCATTGTTTGGGCCGTGAGTCAATTTGTTCCTATACCGAAAATAAATCACAGCCGTACATTAGGGTCCTTGAAACAGAAAGGCGCTGTATTCAACCATAAGAACAAGGTATAGGTTAATTACTATCCACATTTAATTCTTTTTCCCAAAATTTTATGGCTAGAACTTCAATAGTTATAGCTCTGTGTTGAGATAAACATATTTTCTATGAATACCGCATAAGTAAAAACTTTTATGTCCTATTTTACAATCTTCCGTCGGATATTTAAAAACATTGAACCATCCATTCTGTTATTTGCACAAAATACATAACTCTTATAATTATAACTTTAAATGAACTCTCGTCCCCA
Source organism: Eumeta japonica (assembly GCA_005406025.1). NCBI lineage: Eukaryota > Metazoa > Arthropoda > Insecta > Lepidoptera > Psychidae > Eumeta > Eumeta japonica. Next base: position 40,211 of record BGZK01001069.1, read on the forward strand.
ATTTTGTTTTTAATAAATCGTTACTGATTTATGAAGTGTTTAAACTGCGTCTACGAGTCCGTTCGTAGTCCAATCAAAAGTTTTCTCTTTAATAATATCGGTACATGTAATGCATACAGAAATAGTACAAATGCATACAAAATAATTCAAGTAGATTATATGTATACACACGAAATCGTCTTACGTAAATACATCCACACGACTCTATGTCGTCGGGCCCGCCGGGGTCGCGGCCGTGCGTCACGACTATCCGAGGCAGTGGCGTGCGCGACGCTCACTCCACGAGGTCCACGTCCACCAAACGATACGAGACGATTCGCCGGTGCCGCTGCTGGAAACTTAGGCCCATTCGATGGGGCACCGACTCGCCGTGCACGAGACGACGGGGCCGCTCGTCCTCGCACGGAGCCTCGGCACCCTTACACCGGTGCGAGGTAGTGTCGCTGTCGCAACGACAGATAAAAGAGGACAACCCCGCCCGCTTTATGTGTAACGATGTACAAGTTTTTCCGATCGACGTAAGCCCCGCGTTAGAGGCGCTGCTCCCGGGGAAATTGACTTTTCATTTACACCTACATCTCATCGCCTCCCGGAGGAAAACAACGAAATGAGTTTTCTCACGCCGCGCCCGTCATTACGCCGGCCGCGCCAGCCTTCGAGGCCCGCCTCCGCTCTAGCAGATAGAGTTTCCACTAAAAGTGAAGCTATCCTATTTTCATTTCCGTTCGAATTATGAACCGTTACGAGATCTTAATTAATAATAGTCGTACGACGTAGCTTCATTAGGAGTTCATTAGACGGCCGCGGCCGCGGCCCGGCGCGTGCCGTTCCCCGCTAATGGCGAGTGAATCGTCATAGTTTTATTGTAATCGTATAAGAGCAGATGTTTCCGTATAGAATCATTCTATCAGTGGTTTTTTATCTTCGTTACACGAAAATAACAGAAAAGTCAACCTATGCTTTGTAAACGTGTGAGTGAGTGAGAAATAAATGTACTAAATGTAATTTTAAAGAGCGTTCTGGACACCGCGAGTGGAAACCTGATAATATTGTTTGATAAGTTGTCTTGTAACTACAATAAATTACAATAAAACAAAACAGCAAACAAAAGCATCTTTTTAACACGCTTTTGAGAGCGTGTGGTGAATTTTTATACATTTTCATAATAACTCTGTTTAAATAACTAGTAATCAATGGAACACTTAATTTTATCATTTAATATCAAGCACCCCACGCTATTTTATTATTAATTGAATTATTTGTTACTAACTTAAGTTTTACTCTAATACCTTTTCCAGTGAATTAATTATGATTGATTGTTGAAGTTTCTATTGCTATAACATAAACTCTTCATTAGTAAAAATTATTTTCTATTTTTTAATTCGGTTTACTATTAAAGTGTATTTTTAAATTTTTTTTTTCCAGTAAACTTCATGTTGGAATTTATTAACCTTGAGAGTTAAAACCTTCTCAATCTAGCTCTTTCAGTGCCGCATATTAACGGCTCCCTGCCGTGATGTTGATCACGTTATTATAATGTAATAACGATACATGTTTTAAATACATTACAGTGAATAATTGACTATTCTAAAAATGTACATCGATGGTCGTCATGGACCAATTTTGAGAGTAAATAACCTCCGTGAAATGAGAGCCAAAATTCAAGACAGTCAATTAAAACGAACATCACACCACGCGCGTCACATCCGGACACGTGCGCCCCCTGGCGACGAGGCGGCGCGGGCGCTCCCTCAAACACAGCTAATAAAACCTTTCCAAAAACACGTCACCGGACCGCAAGCCTCGGCGCTCGCGACCCCGCCCGCCGCCGATCGGCTATTCCGGCGCGGACGCAGGCGCGGCTGAGAGCTTTGTCCACTGTTAAATATGCATCGTGCTTGGGACGTGACCAAATTAAAGCTAGAACTTTCAGTATTTCTGGACTCCTTTTCAACAAATATACAAAGACTTGAATTGCATGAATATCGAGACGAGTAGCAATCGAAGACGCTACTTCCTCCTTCGTAAACTATTTTATGTTTAAGAAAAAACTTTCTACTTCAGTATATTATATAATCTAAAGAAAGAAGTTATAATGTCAACCCAAAAACCAAGTTTTATTTAAAACCAACGTTAATAGTTGAGAACACACGTGCTCTACTAGAATACACGTAGTATCATATTCTACATAACGTACTTGTAGTATGAAAAACTAAATATAGTGGTACTTTTACAGTACTTTTGCTTAGTGGTGGTCAATCTCGCAACTCTAGAGATCCATAGTACCGTCTGGAAATTCGAATAAAAAGTTTTCTCGTAGTCCCATACACTAAACATAGCGTCTAATTCAGCACCTATACGTAACTAGATTTCGCCCCCGACTTCACTCACGTGGACAGACAAGGGTGCTTTTACCTTTCATTCCAGTCGAACTGGCTGCCAATCCCGATTGTGCTCCCGCTTCTAATCGTATTATGTCGTGACGTCATTGATCTCAATGACGTCAAGAGTGCTGTTTACGCTCGTATTCTGATTCCGATGCCACATTCGATTTCGTGCGCGGGTCCGTTGGGTAACGATTCGGACAACAAAGATGAAGGGCATATGCTAGAATATCAAAATAAAGTATATAGAAGACTATATTACTTGGAGATTGTAACTTTCTATGAATGGAAGAAACTAATTGTGATATCATTTTTTTTAATAATTACCTAAATAAAATATTTTATAACATTTTTTCATAGTGTGAGCTATTGGTATGCCAGACTCAGTTATGTCTCAGTTTTCATAATCTGACATTCTTTTGTCTCAATGCCAATGTTTCGTCTTCATTTTTATAGATTTAGCTGTCGAGTTTGTTTAACTCTAATAACAATTTTTGTTCATTGTTCGCGTTAAGCTGTTTTTAACCGACTTTAAAAAAAAGGAGGTTCTCACTTCGACTATTTTTTATGTTTGTTACCTCAGAACTTTCCACTGGATAAACCGATTTTGATGATTTTTAGGGTTCCGTACCTAAAAGGAAAAAACGGGACCCTCATAGGATCACTTTGTTGTCCGTCCGTCTGTCTGTCAAAACCATTTTTCTCAGGAACGCGTGGAAGTATTAAGCTGAAATTCATATCAAATACTCAGGTCTACTGTCCCTTAGAACTGTGAAATAATCAAATTTCTAAACCAACGTATTCAAAAGATACAGCCGTTCATGCCGTATATTTTGAGACTCGTGACTATTCGCAAGGGTATCAAGACCTACAGGGTACTTCCCATAAACTCAGAAGCTTGAAATTTGGTACAAAACAACATCTTATAGCAGAAATAAAGGAAAAACTACGAAAATCATAAATTTTTAGTTACATCTTATAATAAAAACGTTTTTAATAATTTTATATTTACTACATCTTTTCTCATGAACGCGTAGAGGTATTAAATTGAAATTCTTACCAAATACTCAGGTCTATAATACCATTAAGTTATAACAAGATCAAACTTCAGTGTTAACGCAATCAAAAAGAAACAGCAATTCAAGCCGCATATTTTGAAACTCGCAACTAGCAAGGGAATCAAAACCTACAGGATACATCCAGTCGACCTAGAATCTTGAAATTTTGCATAAAGCAACGTTTTATAGCCTACATAAAGAAGAAATTCTGAACACCTTAAATTCTTAGTTACTTCACATATATTTTTTTTATAACTATAAACTTATTACCCTTTTCCGTAGAGGTACCAAGTTGATTTCACATCAAATAATTAGGTCTAATTGCCTTAAAGCTGTGAAAAAAATATAAACATAATTGTAGTTACCGCATGGACCGTGACTTATCTCAAAGTATGGGGAGCGGACAACATTGTACCGCGTATGTGCGTCACAATCTTAAGGATGCCGTGACAGACGGATCATGTAAAAGATATCTAAATAACCCAGGCGCTGCAAGCAGCCATTGCGAATGCTTGCATTTTGAAATGTTTAATGTCAGAGTGATAACTGTACATAGGTCACCACAGTGTCAAATTAATGTTGTAATACAATGCATAAATACAACAATATATGGCAGCAACCTCAATAGGTATACTTTATGTTCTCGTCTGATTGTTGTGGGAAACTTTAATATTCATTTTAGAATGGTACCTCAGAATGGAATTTCCACATATTTTTCATCCCTACATGTTTCCGTTAATAAACACTAGCACTACTACAAGTAGTACAACTATAGATGACGTTTTTTCAAACTCCAATGTTCAATGTGGTACTATTCATGCCTGTTTCAGTCACCTTTTACAGATCTGGTTCAAATTTAACACTTAATTAGTATTTTTGAACCAGATTTCTAAATAACTGTGAACAAATAACTTTGATAAAAGAACTTTTGTCAGACTGCTGCAAGGCTAGCGTAGGTATTTCCGTTATATTATAAAATAAATGATATGTCTTAATATAAAATAAAGGATTACTGAAACGATAAAGAGACCTTTGTTTTAAATTTACTCTCCTCCAGCTTTCCACATTGCAATGTTATGGATTTCATTTTGCAATAAAAATACCATAACTATGACTCGATTGTCGTGATGGGTGAACTTTTACTTATACACAGGTTTGTACGGAACCCTCGGTGCGCGAGTCCGACTCGCATTTGGCAGGTTTTTTTTTTTTTATTTAGGTGCTGGTGCTTTCCGTGTGGTCACATTTTAATTTGGTCGTTCTAAAAATGGCATTTATGAGAAAACCATATAAGTCTGAAATTTGCATTAACTATGTGTGCGACAAATGGACGAATAACTCAATATCACGCCAACTGATTTCGATTATTCTTTTTTTATTGGAACGGATGTACTTCAAGGGTAGTTTGATGAGAGTTTGGTAAGGTTGTGATTATGAGATCCATGATAAAGTAACGAAACTCTTCAATTCTTGAGAACAAATTAACAATACTTGACCGAATCTTTTATAGGCTATCTGGATATTTGAGTTACCTACCATAACATCGTTATGGTCAATTAATTATCGTAGTCAAATATGATGAACAGTAGAACTCTTACAGATAGATAATAGAACAATAGAACTCGGCTTACAGTAAGGGTGCAATCTATGAGCAGTATGTTTAGTAAGATCTACCCATATATCAGACAAATTAGGTTAGTGTACTTCAGATTCACTAAAAATAAAAAAATAGACACAAATTTTAACAACTAAAAACCGACTTCACAACAAAAGCTATTCCAAAACAAATTAATATGCACTAAAAAGCAAAAACTAATGGCGTATTCTTCTACAACTTAATAATCAACTTACTTTTTCTACTCATCTATATGTAGGTACGCTCTTTGTGTTTACCACGCAAGAAGGTAGGTAGGTACCTACCCACTTCAAATATAATTCAACACATACCCATGAATAACAAACAATGATCAAAATATTTTTTAGAGTTCGCCTCTAGTTCGAGTAAAATGAAATGAAAAACATTACATTACTTAAAATGTATGCTTTCTCTGTTCTATAATATCGCTGTATTTTTTTGTCATACATTTGATTTCTAAATTATAAAAGTAATCTCAAAGCAAATAACAATTTCAATCCATTATTTTAACACGTAATGAGCTCAGTAGCCCCATTAAATGTGGACACTAAAAACAGTGCAAAAGTGAATAAAGTACCGGTCTAGTACTTACCTTAAAGCGAGCGTCGGTTTTACAGATTATGAAATATCATTCAGTTTACCGCAATATCGTTTGAATAATGTCGTCAATCCTCTAGTCATTATAGAAAAATCAAATGGTCGGGTAAATTATTTTAAACTGATATTTGTAATGAAAACATATCGGTAGCAAGAAAACTCGTGGGACTGTCTCAGGACATGTTATCGGAAGTGCTTTGTTCATAAGCAGACAAGTAAGGAAAAACGTTTGCCAGTGTGGTAAACACGGTTTTTATAGAAAACTACCAGTTGCGGGATTGGAAACACAAATAAAACTACAGTGCCACTAGATGATCGCGGCTCAAGCGCCTGGATACTTGAGACGACGCGTCAACGAAAACCACCAGGTAAGCCCCAAACTGATATTCCTCAGGCTGTCTGCGCGCGCACATTAATTGGTACGGTTTCGGTGGGTTCAAACTCAGGATAACAGTCGATTTCAAACGTGACATCAAAGCAAAATCAAAAATTATTTTGCTAGTGAATTTTGTAAATTATGTGCACATTCAAGAGGCAAAGTCCGCAAAGAAGGTGTGGGACTGCTTGGCAAATTCTTTTGACGATTCGAGGCTAACGCATCGTATGGGTTTAGTTCGAGACTTTGCACAATAAATCTTACTGGATGTTCAAATGTAGAGGAGTAAGTAAGTAAAATTATAACCACAGCCAAAAAACTTCACAGTATTGGCTTCAAAGTGGACGAAGTGGCTCAGAACTCTGCTTTCCTCCAATTTAACTGCCACATTCAAGCCTATGATTATTGCAATCGAAAGTTCAGGCATAAAAATAAGTGCTGATTCGTTTAAATCAAAAACACTACAAAATGTCAAAAATGATTGAAAGTAAGGCTTCTACTTTTGCGGTAAACTACAATAATAAAGGGAATACAAATTCCATGGATACAAACCATTAATACAATACATTTAGTTGAAGGAATGCTGTAAATAAAATATTAAAATGTCTGAAAACGACGAAAAGTTATGGATCGTGCTACACGTTTAATTCTGACAGCTCTGAATTAACTGAATATAGTGCGCTGATTTTGCAAATGACTTTCCAATAAGAGACTCGATAACTGGTTACTTATTTCTTAAAAACTGTTGTCACCTGGTCATCTCAACGTCAGCAAACTGTGGCCTTATCCACGACAAAGGCTGAATTCATGGCTGCTTGTGCAACTACCGAGAAAGCCATGCGGCTAAGACGGTCACTCAGTCATATCAATGAATTTAACCAAAAATATGTGTGAATAAACATTGACATTTAAAGCGTTATAAATATGATAAAAAAATAGTGAAATAAGCAATGCAAACCCATAGACACAAAGTACAATTTCGTTAAAGGAAAGTACTATGAAAACTTTATCAGATTGAAGTATATACACACTAGTAAGCAGTATGCTGATATTTTCACAAAGGCTCTATCTAAAAAGAAGATTTCTACGAAATAATATTAGAATTTTAAAACTTGCCAGATGATTTTCAGTAGGGTATAATTTATATGTTTGAATGTCATAGAGTACTGTGTTAATTATTTTGTACTAATGTAACATCTTGTTTTTTTCAAGTGTAATATGTTCTTTTGAACTCTACAAGCTTGTAAGGCAGGCTCGAATGTGGAGGGAGTGTTAAAATAATAATAATGATGTATGTTGAAGACGATATTAGTCTGTCATATATTCTCTATGGTACATTTCGCACTTTTTGCATTCACAGTCCATGCTTTCTCTACTGCGTAACATCGCTGTAATTTTTTGTATTACTTATAATTTGTACATTATTAAAATAATCTCAAAGCAAATAACAACTTCATGACATTAGTTTAAGAGTCATTTTGAAAAATATTTTTTGCTAACTTTTCATTAAAAATATATCTAAGACAAACCAATCGTTTTTAACGAAATTTGTAACGATTAACGTTTCTTTTTAAACAAAACAGCAAGTAATATTTTGTAATTTATAGTTTAGGAAATATTGTGAAAAACCACTTTTCGAATAATTTTTCTCCAGCGACATTTCTTGAACAAATCATCCGATGTTCATGCGATTTTCGGCAATCAATTCAAATACTTAAAGAAAGGAACTTATTATATTTTAGCGTCCATCAATAAAGTAGTTTCAACTTATCCAATAAAACGTTTTTCTAAAAATTTCATGTTTGTGATTACCAATAATCTTTCGAAATCGATACAAATTTTCTAGAAGTCTAAGTTAAATGGATCTTGGATGCCAAACATACACGCATGCACCCACATACACATACACGTACATACACCCACACCTGCAGGTGATCCTGCAAGAAAAACAGTGATCTTGTAAGCCTTTGTTTTTTCCTAAATACAGAACCCTGAAAGTAAAAAAGAGGAATGAGATGAATACACTATGGAGGTGAAGGAGAAAAAGAGAGAGAGTGCGATTGATCGACAATTGTTTTCATCATTTAAAGTACCATTTTAGTAAAGATAGTATAACGGCGTTTCCAGTTATCGCCGCATAAGCCCGCACTTCAGATTTCCCTTCACAGTCGACTCGGAGAACGGATTTCTTGCGGCGTGTGGGCAAAATAATGGACAGCGCTTTCATACAATCAAACTTTTTTATTACAGCCGAGCTTCATATGTGGCGGTCGGAGTACAACTGCGACGGATGCACCAATTCCGCTGTAATTTATGATGGCGCATCCGCCTGCACATATAAGGTGCATACATTTTCATCGAGGGGGTATGACCATGCACTTTGCATTTTTCACGCATGAGCTCGCTCGTGGATCTTCCACACCCTCAATTTTCAGGGTGCAGGTGCGGGACGGAGGACTTATTGTTGCCTCATGCCCGGGCGTCTTCTCGTCGGGGACACGACCCCGACGGCTCAAGTGGCAATGGTCCGTATCTAGTGGATCCATTGATTGACATCGTGCCGGAGCCCAGTCGCCGACCCACACGCGGGCGCGCGCGGTCATTGCGCAGGCGCAGCCGGCGGGTGGAGGGGGGCATCCGGCGTAAATGTTGGTGCTCGACGAGGGGGGAGAGCACAGCTCAAGCCAGACACGCAGCCGACCGCCGGTGGTCGAACGCTGGTGGACGCCGACCGGATCAAGGCGGCACGCATCGGTGACCCGCGTAGGCGTAGATCAAACCGAGCGCGCCTGCCGACCGCTGATCAGGCTATCCACGCGTCGGACGGCAGCAGCCAGGGCAGTGCGTGTCAGCGAGCCGCGTCCTTCAACCTCTTCTCTCTCTCTCTGTCCCTTGTCGTGGTGTCGATCCGGTGCCTACGCCGGACCACCCGTGGGCGCGCGTCATCGCGCATGCGCTCGATGGCGGGTGGGGGCACCGGTTGTGAGGAGGTAGTTGCTGAGGGCGGAGGGAGGCGCAGAACAGGCTGCACGCGCAGCTGACCGCCGGTGGTCGGACGCTGGTGGACGCCGACCGGATCAAGGCAGCACGCATCGGTGGGCGTAGATCTAACCGAGCGCGCCTGCCGACCGCTGATCAGGCTATCCGCATCTGACGGCAGCAGCCAGGGCAGTACGTGTCAGCAAGCCGCGTCCTTCAACCTCTTCTTCGATCTTCGATCTTCTATTCTTCAATCTTCGATCTTCTGTCTTCAATCTTCAATCCGGTGCCTACGCCGGCGCCACCCGCAGGCGCGCGTCATGCGCATGCGCTCAGCGAACACCGGGTTGCGGTAACGGTTGACGATGGCGGGGGGCACGGCTCAGCCGCACGCGTCAGCGAGCCGGTGTCCTCTTCTCGCTCCGGCCCTCGTCTGGGTCGTCTTTCCGATCGACGAGGGGCCCCGAAGCATCGGTTCCAATTGAATAATTGTTCCCGATGTCGGGTAGGCGCCCCGTCTGCAGCGTGGTAGGCGCGGGCGTCGGACACTTCGGCGTCCGGTAGGCGCCGGGGGCGGTACCAGTGCACTCTCTGTACCGCAGGCCGCCGCGGTGCCGAGCCTGCATTTTAGTAGATTAAAATGCGGCGACATCGGCTTTGGTGCGATGATGTATGTCCGGGTCTCAATACAAAATTGAGGGTAGTTACAAATAATGCAGGCCGGTCAGGGGCGCAGCGCGCGAAGCGCGCGCACACGGCGCCCGTGTTCGGCAGCACACACGCAGGACGGCCTGTGTTGGCCCCATGGGCGTCGGCGCGACCTCGACGGCAGGTGTTTACGATAGGTTCGTACTCGCACTCGCGGGAGACGTAGTTATCCTGGTGAGTTGGCGTCCGATCCCGCTGCGCCACGCCGAGGCGTGCGCAGCGGACCGCTGCCGGGAGTCAACTGACGCATGAGCGCCACATGCACACGTAACATCGATTTGTGATCGTACCGTAACGACTGCCGCGGTACTCAGCCTCTAGTTGGTTCCCCCGGCAAGGCACAATTTCGTATGCAACTCATACGTGCATCACAGGAATTTTGCATTTACAATTAAATATGATAAAAGACTATATACATAATAAAATAAACAAGACAAGATAAAAATACTGAACACAATAAACAATACAAGAAATTCCGTTAAAACTAAATAAATATACAAATTAGGCAAAATAGATAAATATCACACAATCAACAATTCCTAACAACTAATCCCTACCCGGGTAATAAAACACAACTATTTACACTATTTAATAAACACACAATAGTCGATGAAATACAAAAAAAAAATCTCAATCTAAGTTCGTTCGTATAAACCAAAATAATACATATCGTCCAAAAAAAAAAACACTTCGAGCGTGGCTGTCCGTAACAGATAGAAATGGTTGGATTAAATATAAAATAATTTTTAAAAGTATGAGGTTACAGCACGGAATCTAGTTTCCACTGTACGTAGAGTCAGTGTACGGGCTCGTGTTTAACGATAGAGTAGTAGGGACGCAGACCGCTATGAACCATCGCACAAAGAGAAGACGGAGGATAGGAAAGCTATATAGAAAAACATTCTATCTCATTCTCTAACACCCTAAAACCTATATACACATTTATAGCTATCTCTTTTTCGTTACAAATTTTCGTTTCATAAAATCCAATTCACACCGTCCCGAAAGAAGTATCACTTCGATTAATTCTTTATTTATGCATGCAGAACTGCGGGCAAAAAGTAGTAAATATAATAGAGATAAAAATGTTGTTTGTGACGTTCACACCAGGCTCCACTCACTCGAGAGCTGTGAAGATATCAGTTCTATATTTATGTTCAGAGTACAGGAAAGAGATGTTCTTAGGTTAACGCGACAACGTCGTGAACGGCACCTGTCGTCGGACAGGACGCACTCGACGGGGCCCGAGCGCGGGCGTCGCGGGCCCGAGCGCTGCGGACCACGACCTTCGTACATTCCCGAGGCCATTTCCGTCACGATAAAAGTCCATCGTTTAGACGTCTCTCTGAGAGGGCGAGCGTGTAATAAAGAGACCGACTAAAATGAAAAGAAACGCGACGAGCGAATACGTCGCGACACGTCGGCCGCGGCCGCCGCCCGCCCCCGCCCTTCGGCCGGTGCCCACTCGACCGCCCTATAACTTTGCACACACGGGGACGCGACTTGCGAATTTATCCAGAAGGATGGGCAGAAATAATGGTTTATTTTCAGAACTTAATTTTTAGGTTATTCATAGAGATAATTGAAATAGATCGTTGTTTAGTTTTATTACAATAGAGTTAGTGAATTTCGATTCTTTATAAAAGAAATAATAAATTTCGAAATGTACGTGAATTATTAAAAATGAATGAAATTTAATAAATTATAATTCATCAAATTTATTTTTCAAACAAATTTAATAAATTATTTTGCGTGTACATAGTAAATTAGAATAATTTGTTTATGACTTCTGAACAATTTATACCATAGAGTTGAGAAAAACGGGATACACTCAAGATAATTCACAAGACTTTATTTATAGCAATATGTCTTAAAGATAAAATATTTCGTATAATTCAGGCATAATTAATAAAAATTACGGCAATAATGTATATATTTACACCCGTTCGATTATTAACAATAGTAGGTAATTCATATACGTATAACAGAAACTCGTCGAGCTGATTTTGGGTTTTGAAATAATGGTCTAACTTTCTCCATTTAGTCTAGTGGAGCCGCCGCGCCATCAGGCGGGCCGGCGCGGAAACGCGGGAACACGGAATGGGAAAGGGGTATAGATTAATTTAAGTTTTAACAACTCTGTAACCTTGGAATGGTGCAGTGGACGCTTTACCCAACTCTGGTTTGTTTAACCGGCATCGGGAAATAAAAATAAAATGAACAATCAAGTGCTGTCGCTTTTTAACAAACGGAGAGTGCATATGTATACAACTAGATAAAAGTCTTTAACTAATTTGGATTAGTGCCACATGTGGAAAAAATATATTTTATACGTTTATTGAACAGATACTGTTAGCACCACATTTTGTCAGTAAAGTTCCGAACATGTTTCGTGTTTTAGGAAATGGAAAGCTTTCACACGCAGGAGCCCCGCCGCCCCGCGCCCCGCGCCCCGCGCTGGGCCGTAGCTGCGACACCGACGGCGCCGCGCTGGGCGTGCACTGAATCCTTTCCTTCACACCTCACCGAGCTCTTGGGGTTGGTCTTCATTTAATTTCTTTTTTCTTCATTCTGTGTTTTGCTCAGTAACTCGAGTTCCTGCTCGGCCGGCTCACCGGTCTATAATTAAATTATATTTATAAAAATAATGTTCTCAGTTCACTAATGCTTCTTCATTATATAAAAGAATCAGGCCGTCGCACGAAGACGCGACTTAACTCATCGAGCGAACGGAGCCGGGTGGCGTTCATAACTCGGATATTTTTTTGCAAAGTAATTATTTAAAACAAACAGTAACGATACATAATAAAAAAATTATCAACTTAATACTCACTCTGATTTCGAGTCATATTTGCATTCACATAAGACATCACTTCAAAGCTGATAGTCACACCTGATGATAAACTTCATGAATGCACCGTTGGATTGTTCCAAGACAGTATTCTTCGTATATTTTTGTCTCTGGTCAATGGACCGCCTCGTACCACTGACTAGCGGTTAATATTTCTAAATGTTGTGCAGAATATATTTAATTATTTATATGCTTTGTTTTATTAGGTATATTGAATATTTGTTTTCAAAAATGACCAAATTGTAAAGAAAATAAAATCCGAACTGGGAAACCACTACGGTTGATATTTTGGAACCTTAGAATTTATTTGATTGTCTTTGAATCGGTCGTCTCAGATCATGTCTAAATACGATAAATGAATAATATTTGCAAAGTAGAACTATTTTTACTTTGCTTTGAAATAATAAAGTATGTTCGTGAACGTAGATATAATTCCTTAAAATAATGTAGACAGAACGAAAAACAAATCTGTAAATAAAAAATGTAATAAGCGGAATTCAAACCAAAAAAAATGTAGCTATTTAAAATTAAATAGAATGTTTCACATGACGAGTCTGTACCCTGTCCATTAAGATTCTCACATCGGCGAGACCTTTCGCTTTGTAAGTAAAATATTAATGGGGGAGCCGCATTGCGGCGGGGCGGGGGGCGCGCGGGGCGCGGGGCGCGGGCGGCCGCCCAAGGCCGGCCGACTCCTTTCTTCGCGGCACAAAAACCTACGTGATGTGCTTTTAATACGTACTCCGCGGGCCTTCACACACTCCAAACTTTAAATAAGCCCCTCTGAAAAACGCTACAAATGTTTTATTTGCATCCTTCCGGCCGCGCGCACGCACCGCGGCAGGTTTAAGTTCGATTCATAGCTCATTTGACCAAAACGTGTTTTTTTTGTTTGTTTTGACGATCGATCGCACACAAATAAGCAGCAGGAAGTCCCAAAGCTTAAATATGAAGGTACAGTGTAAAGGGCTCATCGTCGGGCTTATTTAATTGTTAAATTAATAGACGACCTGCATCATGACCGCTGTTCCCTCTCCACGTCCCGGGCCGCGCCGGCTGCAGACGACTCCGTCCCCGCCACCTGTCCTCTTTGGCAGATCGACACTTCATTGGATGTAGAATCTCGATATACTCAATGCTGACCTGCGCTTGACTCGCCATAGAACACACTCATGCACACTCACAAGACTTTAAACTATAAAAATTATTCATATTTTTTCACGTAACGCAGTGTATTGACAGACTATTCGAATATTTTACTAGAATAACTTTTTCTTATTTTTAGGAGAAGTAAAAATGGGCATGTATTAATTTTATAATGAAAAAATACAATTAGCAACAATTTATGAAAAATAGAACTAAAAACAACGTAATGAGTTCAATTGCCGTCACCGCTTTCATATTTCATATAAAACTTACTACATTTTAGGTTTCGCTAATAATCTATAGGTATATAATGAAAATGGTTTTGTTCGGCCGTGCATCACGCAAAAACTATTGAGCGTATGGATTTGAGGCTATTACCGATCGACGCAGGTTCGTTTGTAGATGGTTGTATGCTATTTATAATATAAAGATGTAGAAACGTGTTTGTATGGATGTTCGACATACGCTGACGGGTGAACGGAATTGTAATAAAATTTAGCATAGAAGTAGATCATGTTCTCAAATAGGATATAAGATTTATTATATAATGCAATCTTAAAATTGCATTATATAATAAAATTACCTTTTATGTAAAAAAATGTGTAAATACCAGTAAAAATGATAATCTATTATCGCTAACATCCATGGCCAAGAAAGGGCCAAGATTGGCATCGAGACCGCTGTTGAAATGGCGGCACCGAGATCGGACCTGGCAATGAAATCAGAATCGGCATCGAGAACAGGACCGTAATTGACAGCGAGAACTAAAGGATTGATACTAAACTTGATACTAAAGGATTGAATGAAGTGAAATGAAGGGAATCATTCTATGAACACGTGATTGAAACCACGGACATATTTGAATCATGAAGAAAAAAAATTGTTGAATATTCATTTACGCTCAGCAAGGCGAGCGGACAGTAGCTACTGTTACCTTATTATTTTAGATCAAACATGTATTTGAAAATAAAAATTCAATACGAGTCGTACACGCAGCGTCAATGATATGTAACGTGTAGCCTCGCTAAGCAGCAAAATATTGTTAATATATTAAAATCAGGTAGTGAATAGGTGAATATCACACTTTTAGTGTTAGTTTTTGACGTGACAACGTCTTAAATTAGGTTGCGGCTTGGAGTCACTTATGAAAAAGTGTAACGCTCGGTAACGTAACGATGAGTCACCGAACGAGAGGCCCGCCAGATGCCTTGCGTCTCTCTCCCACTCAACTATGATCGGTCTGCCGCGCTTGCACTAGAGAATTAGTGCATAGCTTACAAATGTATTGCAAGTTGTATGTATATTTGTATATAAATACGTATGTATGTGTAAAGGTAAAAATAAAATTTTGTTAATATGAAATTCAGTGCGAGATTCTTTGTATAAATTAATGTTTTAAATATAATTCTTTGTATAAATAAATGTTTTAAATTGTTACTATTATTTCATCCTTCTTCCTACTATACGAATGAATATTCACATTAAAATGATTTTACCATTCAAAGTCGTTGTCACGTAAAACTTTCGCCCGTATACCGACTTTACAGGCAACCAAATTTTTTCTAACGCCTTGAAAATGTTGTCTCTTACTGACCGTGATACAGCACAAGCACCAACCAGAGGCCCCGCCGCATCACATTATAAGTGAGGAATATTTGCGAAATGACCGAAAACCGCGAGCTCAGAACACAACACATTATTTAGGTCTATTCCTACACAACAATTATTATTTAGGTCTATTCCTGACGACTACACATAATGATTTTAAAATTTAAGTTAAATTTACGAGTCTAGCATAAACAATTTTATTATAATTTTCAAGAAAAAGAATATTCGCTGAATTGTTGCATGTGAATTCTGTAGATATTTACTAATATAGACTAGTTATTATCGAAACTCGGCGTATACTGCCTAAGCAGGCCGTCAGCACGCCACTTGCCAAACGGGGAAGTCCCTCACGGACCCGAGCCACTCAGTCGTCTCGTAGCGCGTATGCAGATAAAAGAATAAAACACTATTTCTTGAATAGTGAAAGGACATTGGAAGAAATATGCGTGCCAGACACGCTTTGAGCTAGCACGGTAACTGTGGCCAAACGCCCTTTTTTAATCAATACATACTCAAAAACTTCAATTCGATCACTTGATGTCCGAACTGGCTTGTATTATAATATTTACGTACGAGCCGCAAGTTTGCCTCATATTATGCAATTTTGGTGTTACATCATTTCATCCAAATCACGTTGTATTATGATATTTTGACAGTTTTACTTGCGTTTCAGAGATTAATGTATATACGAACTATACGTGTGACGAGTATCCATCCCTTTGACGTGTGAATGTGTGTAAAAGTATGTATGTCACTGCAACAGCTATCGATTATACTAACACGGTAAAATTAAAGAAGTTCGTTAACTCTGTATGGATACGATATGCATAATTATTCATAGTATAATACAGTAATAATAATATGAACTCACGCTTATTTTCCTTAAGAGTAGGCAGAGACTATACATTTCCACACAAAGTACGATCTTTGCATATTTCTCTTGCCTCACTGACATCCTTCAAGCTTTTCATGCAAGCTCGTCAGTTTTGCATGCAATTTGGCCCTTTTTTAATATGCCACCAATATGGTCTGCACACATTCGCTCTATAGATTTGTTTTCTTAGTGTACTTTCATTCATCCTTTCCAGATGGCCAAACCACCGCAACATACCTCTTTCTACTCTAATCACTACATATTCTTTCAAAGCACACTGCTCTCTAACATCACTGTTTCTATATTTATCTTTCCGAGACATGCCGGACATACTACACAGCAATCACATCTCCATTGCATTGATCTACTTTCTCTTCTGCCATACCCAACCTTCACTACCATACATAAGCGTAGGGATTAGGACCTCCTTATGGATAGCCAAGCGTGATTGTCGTGAGTCGTTTTTATTGTTCATAATAACGAACAAGGCCCCATTCACTTTATTTCCGCATTCACTCTCCTTTCGATGTGTCTGTCATGTTTACCATCACCTCTAAGCAGACTAACCAAATATACAAACTCTTTCACTTGTTTGACTTTCTCAGCTTTTATAAGTATATTGCATTCAGTCGTGCTTTCGCTCCTTTCAAACATCATCACCTTAGTCTTACCGAAATTTTCTTTTATACCCCCCCTTTTTTAACAGAATCTTTCATTTCATTTTTCATCTCCTTCAACCCAAACACCGACTGTGCAAGGAATACTTGGTCATCGACGTATAGGATGCATTTAATAGAAAGCTCATCCATCCTTAGTCTATGTTCATACTCTTTCAAACCATAAAGACAGTCAAATCCATGGACAACAAATCCATGAATAAGTTGAATAGCCAGGGTGAAGCTACACATCCCTCTCTGAAACTCTTGTAGATGTCAAACCAGTCGATGTATGCCCCATTTATTCTGAGGCTAGCACTGGAGCCCCTGTATAGGGATTGCAGTGCCTGTATCGATTCGCTACTTATATCATGCTTGAATAGAATTCTCCATAAATCATTTCTTTTCACTCTACCATAAGCTTTTTCCAGATCTACGAAAATAGAGAAAACCTTTTGGCCGCTGATCAAAAACTTTTCTGCAATGTTTGGCAGAAATAAAATTTGGTCCGTACACCCCATCCCTTTTAGGAATTTCGTTGTAAGTCCCAAATATTGTTTTAAGTCTTATTAACAACTCTTTCCGTAATGATTTTCGCATAGAGTTTGCCAACGACGATGAGGGAGCTTATAGGGCGGTAGTTTGTGCAAACCTGCCGTGAGCTTTTCACTTTATAGAGGGGTACAATTACTGCTTTACACCACTCATTAAGTACTCTACGGCTTTTTTAGCATTTGTTAAAGAGCTGGTACAGCAGGCTTGCTATCGTACCCCCACCGCCTCTTTGCGTCTCTGATGAAACTCTATCATATCCCGCAGCTTTTCCAACTTTCATACCTTTTAAAGCTTTCATGATTTGATCCATCGTAATTTCACTTTCATTTCCATCATCAATCACATACTCAGTTGCAGTACTATTTACATTTGCAACATCATCATTACATGCAAAAACGCTTTTGAAATAATTCTTCCAGCGCTCTTTCACATTATTTTCCTCATTCAATAAATATCCATCGTCGTCTAGTCACATGTATATAATTCGTCAACTTCTAGACATTCAAACTGTTTAATTTCATCCAAACTATCTTTAAATCGCTCTACATACTCATCTTTTACATTCTAATCCTGAAGCTTACCAAATTTTATTCGTTCTAGCTCGTATTCTAGCGCGTAGCCAGCTGTTTTCGCATGGTGTCGCCAACGCTGGCAGACACTGGCCTTCATACGACAGACCATTAAGAAGTAGTCTGTACCAATTTTGACGCCAAGGTATACTCTCGTATCCACATTAGTAGTCTGTTATCATAGTAAAGCGCTACAAAATGTTAGGGACGTCATATTAAAAACTTTTCTTAGTATTGTCATATATCTTATTTACGCTATTTGTTATATTATATAAATTCATTTACCTACTGTATAGACTAAACTATAGATGCATATATCACGTGAAGCACTAAGAGCCTTTTCGCATATTTGACGAAAAGTCGATTCTAACGTATTTGTAATGAGTACGGACTAATATCATTCTTACTTCGCTTCAAGTATATATCTTAATACGAAACAGCCATCTCAAACTGATTATAATTTGATTATGCACCATTTAGGTTAGCGTGATTGACCTCTACCGTCGTGAAGCGGATACTTTGTAAATGGGAATGTATCAAATAATGTATCTCAACTACTTATGAGTCTTATTCATCCAAGAATATTGTGTTTTTTCTTATAAGTTCTAAACAAATTGATTGATTAAGATCGGATGTACTACATTGTCGAGCTTTATTTATTTTTCTTCTTTTTAGACTCAAAAATATATATGAATAGACATTTTCAAATGATTCGAGCCTTTAGGGTTTGTCTGTAGTGTCAATAGTTTTCCAGGTATTTTTGAGGATTCAAAAAAATATTCAAATCCTATATTTGACTACGCATGAATGACGAGGTTGGCACTCGCCGGACTTTATGTACCTATACTTACGGCATTTACAGGTTGTGTAACTAAAAGATCCATCAACTTAGTACCATACTTTATTGTAGCAACGAACACGCACAGAAATAATAATCACACTATAGTTCCAGCGTTTTATTAGAGTCACGCAAAACTTTTTCTTTCGTGCGATCCCAAATACGATGGCGAAATGGATATCTCTCGGACTTATTTAGAGTAATTTCGTAATGGAGCGGAGCATATGTGCCTCTATTTATAAAAAAAGGGTTACTTTCACAGAAATAAGATTTCTTTTGTTAAGTTTTTATTTTCAGTTTAGTAGTTAATGAGAACATTGCAATAAATATTATTGACCTGCAGTAATCATTTTATTATATACCCCAACATCGCTGATATCGCAAAATAATTGATTTTTTCTTTGGTTCACGGCTCAGCTCGCGTAAACATTGAATGTATTTCTTCGTCTTGATTTATTGCCAATAATGAGGAGGGAGAGGATCCCGATGGAACTGGACAATTACTGGAAAAAGGAATTTACTTATGGAGTTACATATCATATTGGTTTCAGTCTACAAAATCCAATTGTTCTACATAACAAAATGACCATGCAATTATTACCCACGTATAATGAGCGAATATCATCGTTCTTTTGTACGATTTTTCTATCTCTATACACACGCTTGACATAAATTTTTATCTCTCTTATATTTAAATTATATATTTGGTCTGTCATTATTCTCGCTTCCATTACACATTACCATGAAATAGGCTGACTACCTAAACTACCTACGACCCTTTCGGTTTTCTGCTGTCCTTACATATACCGCTGTTTTACTATCTTTAGTGTTATTTTCTTATTAGCAGGCATTCGCGGGCTAGCTTTGGTCGGCCTAGCACCCGGTCTCACGTCAGTGTATAACATTCGTGATTGTCTTACTTACTGATAAAGGTGCAATAATTACTGAATAGTTCGTGTCAGACCTCTTATAGCTCAGGATTTAATCCCGGTCCCTGTGTCACTCTCAGTTGTGATTTCAGTGTTGCTTTTGTGTTCTTCTCAGTCCTGCTTGAAAAAGTACTATAACACTGTACCATTTCGTATTTCAGTTTACATGAAAATAATAAACCTTTTTATTATTTTATTACATATATATATATATATGAAAATATTTTGTTATGTATTATATATATTATACTCCATCGGTGGCACGCGGGGGGTCCGGCTGTCTTGCTGAATCCTACAAATGTTGATTCTGTTTATGATTTAAATTTTAAATAGGAGAATGTTATTCAAAATTTGAATCATAGAAAACAAATGAGAGAGAGAGAGAGAGAGAGAGAGTTGATCTATGCCAGGGTTAATACATGGGCCTCGAGAGTAATAGAAAACGGGCCAAGAGCGTGTCGTACCACGCTTAGTGTAGGGTTCCGAAGTCGATACTATAAAAAAATGCACTATAGACGAAAAAACTCCGTTGTTATATTGTACTTTTTTCCATTTTTCCCGCACGTAATAGGTATAATTACTTTAGTTGCCTATAACTAGGGAAACAAATAGGTATGACAACTATTACTCTTAAACTAGTATAAAACAAGGCGTACCTGCAAAAAAGGGTATATTTATAGCGCTTTTTATTGAGAAGCTCAGTTTTTCGGGAAAATAACTCAAGGACTATACATTCGATCATATTCAAAATAATTTTCATTTATAGTACTTATTAAACATTACCTTCGTAATTTTTTTCATAGTTTTGGACATTCGGTTTAGAAAATAAAGAGGGGAACACAATTTCTGCTAGTTTGAAGCGATAATCTCTGAAGACATTCAATTACACAAAAAAAAATTGCTTAGAAATCTCAAAATATTTTTAAAAGAGCTGTCGAAATATGTGCCACACACTGATGTTTGCTGAAATTTATTTTTCAGTTTCTGTTGGTTTGGAGTACCTCCCTTAGAAATATTTAATTTTTTCATGTAACTACGAAACTAAGTAGCGGCTTATACAACACATCTGTATTCCGAACTTCATCTAAATATATCTTGAAATTTTTGAGTAAAATGTTGTGACATACGGATGGACATGACGAAACTATAAGCGTTCCGTTTTTCCCATTTTAGCTCTGAACCTTAAAAATGATAAAATTGAATGTAGAACCTACAAAAATTACTTGAACAGATAGTTAAGAACTAAATGAATAAACATAGTTCTGCCTTTGTTGCTGTTTAATTCAAGATCCCGACTACCGACAACCGATCAGCAATCGCTTACCATCAAGCGAAATGCCACTGACTGACCGACTGAGTCACCACGAAATCTCCGAAACTGTAAGTTCGATTGCTTTAAATTCGGTGTAGGTACTTTTTCAGGACGTGCACTCGTCGGAACGGATTTTACTTAAATCCTATCAAATCATTATTTTATGAGATCTCCGAAACTATAGGTTTTGTTGACTTGAACTTGGCATGTTTACTCGTTTTGGGACGTAGACGCTCACAGAACACGGGTTTTACATAAGTCATATCCAAAAAAAAATATCATTATTTTATATGTATGCGGACGGAGCTGCGCGCAAAAGCTAGTTATATATATATAATATTGTTAAATAAAATATATCAAAATATTTTCTAAATTTAATAAATTTCCTGTTAAAGGTGGTGAATAGAGATGGTGAAATCTTTTAAAAACGCCGTGATGAAAATTTAACTTTTTCATCGTTCTTATTCGGACAATCGTAGAAACATATTCATAAGTAACCAGTTGAAATAGTGCAAGTGATTTCCGAAATGGGGCTAGCACATGCAAATGTAGCACAGATACGACCCGCAGTGTCTTCGCTCACATACACAGACCATTCGCTCTCTGTGCACCGGCATTATTATATTCATGTATGAAAAGATTTTCTAAACAGTTTCAACACTCTTCAACACGATCTCTTCCTTTTGCATCTAAGTAACATTTGTGCACGATTTCCCGGGATTGTTCAGGGCGTTTTTTAAGGTATTCCAAAAAGTTTTTGATTTGCTGATCGTATGAACATTTTCAGATGTAGCCATCGTTTTTCTCAACTTTATTTTTTTTGTATATCCTTTAATTCTCATTTCAACAGATTTACAGTTTTATCCAATTATTTTGGCTTACCTTTCACACACTGTTTTTCTTAATTCGTAAATGCATCAATACTTTTATTTCTTAGTATTGCTGTTTCTTTTATACACATCGTACGCTTTTTGTTTTATCTTCTCATACAGATTTTGTTAACTTGGATTTATTAATTCATGAATCTCTGATGATGTTACTGTCACATGTGCTGTCATCAGCGTCAGTTAGAGCAGAGCAATCTTAAAGTGCCGAAAAATGACAATCGGAGATTCATAACATTTATGCTGTATTTTATGAAAGTGCAATTACTAGTACTTACATAAAATTCGACAAGTGCGATAGGTAACTGTGTTTTTTTTTCTTTTAAGCAATAAAAAATATGGTCGTTGAGCGCGAAAAACCTATGGTGATTTAAGAATTAGCATTTTTTAAGTCATAAGCTTAAAAGTTTGTTAAAATGAAACAGTTTCTTCTTGGGTTCCGTTTTAATAAGAGGATTATGGAGACGTAAAGTACAACACAATGCTTTACTTTTCCAGCTTCTAACAAAATTCATATTGAATTAAGAGAGTAATGACGTATTTAAGTTGGAGAGGCGCGCACCGATGTCGTTTATTTATAGGGCTTAGGTAATCTCCGGCCAAATGGGGGTTAAGCCGTTTGTAGCGCCTAGCTATCTCCCGACGGCGCGCCCGTCTACGTCCTGCTTGGGCTTCCTCCCAAAAAATCCATTAGAGACCGTCGAATTCGATATCGACAAGTATTAACTGTATAATTAAAAGGGATTTCTGAACCGACATAACTCTCAAAATCTGAATTTAGTTCCTAAGTCACTTTAAAGTTGTACTTTTTTAATGAAAAAATGATAACCAACTTGTTTCAGTGTATCATTTTTAATAAAATAAATAATTATAGACAAAAATAAATTAATTATTTGATACATTTGTTTGCCTAGACAGTTAGACACGTGCATTTCATTATACAGACACCCCGAATGCCTGTCAGTGGCGGCTTCAAGGGTCGTTCACGACTGCGGTAAATGTCTATCGACGACCGCCACATCAACACGTTGTGCGGTCGGCAATATGCCTTGTCTTAAAACGCTTTTTCTTATGAAGACGCTTTTCAATAACATAGCTACTGTTATTACTATCATATTGATACCGTGCGCGGCTCCACTCGCGTGACGTCGGACGAACTCCTCCATCTCGTAATGGACCGACCTCACTCGCAATCTTAATCCCGATCGCTATCTTGTTATCGATTCAGCTTTCGGTTTTTAATAATAAATCCCCAGATACCATTTGTACACACCTGTATTAACTCAAGATCGTTATAGGTGTTTACATTCTTTTAGTATATTCGCAATTCAGTGACCGTAGTATCATACACACACACACACACACACACACACACACACACACACATACATACATACATATATATATATATATATATATATATATATTTCATTATAAGTAAAATAATGTTTTTGCATTGATAAGTTTATCCGAAGTATAGTGGTAAAGAAGAAATTAAAATGCATCTCTATTGAATATGAATTTTTTTCTTTATATTTCCTGTCGTATTATTAAAATGTACCTATTCCGTATTCAACTGGTAAGAACAAATAATGAGTCATTTTCATATCACAATGATTGAACGAGAATATCCGTTTAAAGTACAATTAGGGGACGGATTTTGAAGTAAATCGATGCAGCAATTTCCTGACTCGCAAATTTTTATTCAAATTCAAAACATTCTTACTTCATGAGGTATAAAGTGACACTAGAATAACGTAATTTTTGGCGAATTTACTATTTACTTTTACTTTTCGTTCTGAAGGCAGTTTTACCTCAAGAGAACGAGCAAGAAACTTAGTCTACTTATAAGTCTTTAAAATTTCTAATACTGCTCATTAATGGCGCGAACGTCGCTGTCACGCTGTCGTATTCTCACAGGTTTAGAATGCAAACATTTGATATGAATTACTGAATACTCGTACAGTGTACCATTGGATTAAGTAAGTTATACAGCAAATGTATCTTATGTTAATTTGTTTCGGCTGGCATCGACTGCAAAAAAGGTATTAGGTATATAGTTATTGTGAATATTTAATCAATAATATTATGTAATAGTTTTATTTTCTTTCGTCAGATTCGACACACAGTAAGAACACTTGTGCTCCATCACGAACAGAATAATTAAATAATTGAACACTGATTTGCGGGTAAAAGTTGAAATAAATAAGCACTTTGGTCGATTTTTTCATGTCGCGTATTAAATGAATGTATTTTTTAAGTGACACGAAATGTATTTGTGTAACACTTGAGCGCGTATTTTAAAAAGCATTTAAGACAACGGAACGAAAATAGAACATCGTCCTTATCTTGGAAACTTCTTAGCTTAATATTTTGGAAAAAATATAAATAAATATTGCTTGTATAGCGCGTCATTTAGAGTTTGCAGGACAACTCAAATAGAAGTCTGTCTTTAAGCATCCATGGGAAACATAATGTGTTGCTTAATTTCGTCGACAACTAATGCGATGATTTATAACACGAAACTTTCTCCAAGCCGACGATGTTATGTACGGAACTGAGGTAGATTCAAGCACTTAGAGCGCGGATTCAAAATCAAGGCAATTGTCTGAATATTCCTTTGGTAGTTTATGGACTGAGTGCAAGCTTATGCATCGCTCTGATTACGAAAATTCATTTGAATATGCCTTTTCGTGTGTTTCGAAAATATGCAATTTACTCAACAAACTTAATAAATACGAAACCGATCTCATTTCATCTACAAGCATTGTAAATATCAGCTCCTTGTAGTATTTATTTAAACCAAGTATGGGCAACTTTTGACATGTTGTGGAAGGCACAGACAGCATCTGTACCTCCCACAAGCAGATTTTTTTTCTGAAACTCTTTCAAATGGTTATACAAATCAGTCGGTAACTGTCCTTGTTTTTGAAGTTTCAGATTTAAATCATTGAAATAACCTGTAAGGTCGACCAGAAATGCTAAGTCACATATCCATTTTGGGTCACTCAATTCAGATAGTGGTTTATTCTTTATTTGCTTAAAATCTGCTATCTCTTTCTAAGCTCGTAAAACCGTTTCAGCATTTTCCCTTTGCTTAGCCCTCTGACTTCTCAACAATATGTTACGCTGTCATATTCGGCTGAAATTTCATCCAAAAACGCCTTGAATTGACGATGGTTAAGTCCCCGAGATCGAATAAAATTAATGTTTTTTACCACCACATTCATAACATTTTGGAGTCAAATGGACTTAGAGCACAAGTTCTGTTGGTGGATAATGCAATGAAGGGCTATCAAATCATCTTTTTGCACTTTTAATTCAGTTGCTTTTTCATTCAAAATTAGATGAAACCTTTTTGTAAACAGACCGTAGAAGGTACACCATGTGTGCATACTCCAACTAATTTTGACAGTGGCAAGCCAAAACTTATAAATACCTTTTGAACTTCAATAAAAATGTCTTCTCCTGTAGTGATTTCTTTTAGCGGCTGTAAAGCAAGCAATTCCTTAGTAAAATTGTACTCTTTATCGACACCTCCAATAAATATAGTCAGTTGAGCTATATAAGACAAATCGGTGCTCTCGTCTAATGCTATGGAAAATGATTCAAAATCAGCCATATGGTCAGTCAATGTTATTTTTACATCAGCCATCATTTCTATACGTCGGACAACAGTTCGTTTTGATAAAGTATTAGGAGTACAAATACGTTTCCGCCGTTTAGAGAGAGACGGCATAGCACGAGGCTTACGTTAAAATTCGCAGATGATAACCGGCTTGAAAATTAGGTTATTCATTCAAAAACAACATAACCCTATCATATTATTAACTTCATATTAGCATCATATATTTTTATTTTTGCAAAAATGTCTAAATTTGAGCCAAATAAGCGTCATTTGTGGGAACTTTTCATTTACTTCTTTAATTTAAAAAAAACTGCAGCTGAGGCACATCGATTGCTCGCAGAATCATATAATGAGGCTACCTTGAGTGAGAAAACATGTCGTGAGTGGTTTCAAAAGTTTAAAAACAGTGACTTTGACGTAGAAAACAAAGATGCCAATGGAGGGCCAAAAATTTATGACGATGGAGAATTTCTATTCTCCATCGTATCGGAATTATTGGAGGAAGATTCGTCTCAAACACAAAAAGAACTTGCACTTACTTTAAAAGTCACTCAGCAAGCAGTTTCGCATCGTTTAAAATTGTTAGAAATTATTTATAAACAAGGTAATTGGGTTCCATACGATTTAAAGCCGAGAGATGTTCAACTTCGATTATGCATGAGTGAAATGCTGCAAGCTAGGCACAAAAAAAAAAGGTTTTTACATCGAATTGTGACTGGTGATGAAAAGTGAATCCATTATCATATCGGTAGCTCAAATAGAACTGAACTAAACTTCGGGCCATCTACCCACGTATAGACGCAAATTGAAGGAATGATCTAGAATCATCTAGTGTAGAACAATTGAGAAGCAAAAATCTTTTGTTGCGCCACCAGTGATGCAAACATCAAAGCCTTTGATGTTTTCCGCCTCAGTCTTTGATGATCCCCGTCACTCGGCTTGCTCACTCACTCGATTCCATGAATATGAATAAGTTGTGTAACATATATTTTGTATTGGGTTTTTCATAATGTATCGTGGGCCGGATGCAGCCCGCGCGTTGATCGTTACCCACAATGATTTAAACCAACGATGTCACGTGTTCCCGCGCATGAGTGAGATGCATTGTCGTATTTTTGCGAGAAGGACCGAGAAAATACGAACAATAACTGCCGACTGCTCTGTCAGTCCGATTGGCCGAGCAAAATGGACATAACTGAAAGAGTTCAAATATCATTTATTTTTTTATTAATTTTTATTTACGTATTTATAATACATATTATTTCTTGTTATTTTATAATCACAGTCTTATAATTTATTATTTACACTGTAAGTAGTATTTTCTTGTTTTTCGTTGAGTATTAAATTAAATGGCTTCATCTCATATACGTGCCATTATATATAAATGTGTTGTTGGCTAAAAAGACGCAAATATAAATTATTTAGATTATACGAACTATTTAAAGGACAAAAGAGGAATAAGAAAAACACTGCTTTGGATGTATATGATTGTTGATCTTATATCTTCCGTAAGTGATACCACGATCATTAATTTGAGATGTCTTGAATAAAGTACCATTTATAAGGAGATAAATATATTACTTTTAAGTTGTTTTCTTAATGATTTGAATAATTAATTCTTAAACAAAGCACTTGCTAAAATTAATTATCTGTTATTAACAAGTTTATTCATTGCGTAATAAAAATATTAACGTTAAATATATTTGTTCCATAAATATGTGAAATAAAATTTTATATATAGTAAAGTATGCATTTCACCCAATTTTCTTCCGTAGAATGACGTGCCGCGACATCATTTCCCATCGTGAGTCGTGTACTTACAAAGTGACTGTGTGTTTATCTCTTTTTAATAACATGGTGCCCGCACTACGTTATGGACTATCAGCTTTTTCGTCGTAAGTACTTAAACATTATTAGTTATAGACATTCTGAGGACGTTAGATGCTTAGAAATGGCATTTGGTGTAACTAATGTTTCTATTGATGACAAGTTATTGCTCAGTTCATTTTGCATTTAGCTGATGCATGATAAAATAAAGTGGCTTACTGAATTTTTAATTAGTAAGTGAATTAGCTGTCTTTGGTCTTTTTAAATACGGACTTGTTCATGCCCAGATGCAACATGGCTTTTGATGCTTATATTCATCCTAATAAAGTTCTTGATATTCGTCAATGAAGTAGAATTAACGTAATCTCAATTTCAGTCTAATACTCGAAATTGTAGATCTCAAATGTATTATGAGTTTTTTACGTGACACGCGATGATGGACGTAAATTAATTGAGTTCGAGTTCCTTGCGTCGCTGCTCTGCACTGTCAGTCTTTTCGAAGCACGGTCAATAATAAAACTCGGCGCAGACTGTTGCGCCGGCGCCGACTGCAGCGGTCACTTTCATACCAGACAGAAATAAAATTGAGTCTGTTGCTATGCTGGTACCCGGCACTGCCGGCCACCAAACCACAGATAGTGTTTAAATTCAGTCCAATTTACTTTACGAGCGCTCGGTGTCCAGTCACCTTCAGCACGGCCGGTGACAA
This sequence comes from Eumeta japonica, assembly GCA_005406025.1. Classification (NCBI taxonomy): domain Eukaryota; kingdom Metazoa; phylum Arthropoda; class Insecta; order Lepidoptera; family Psychidae; genus Eumeta; species Eumeta japonica. Next base: position 68,335 of record BGZK01001069.1, read on the forward strand.
ACTGCGTCCACTTCGCTTTGCAGACGATCTAGGTTGTTTTCATTTTCATACATTAAAGGGTTGTAACTGACTGTAACCGATATGACTTAACAATACTTGTTTTTTCCATAGATACGGTTCTAAGTCGTATTTACCTAGATATTACCTAGAGTTTATTTAGCACAACTTTAAACAGTGCCGTCAATACAATTACACACTATAAAACAACGCAAAAACTATCCGATCTCATTACTAAAAAACCTTTTTTTATAAATAGTTATTGTTCAGTTGACCTTTCAGTTAAAGTATATAGGTACTTAGATACAATGTTTATTATCGTGTTGGTTTTAGGCTATTGTATAGCTTTTATCGCGGGCTTTGAGCGCGGCGACCGAATCAAGAAATTCCGTAACGAAATAAAACCTAACACCCCCACTTCGCCTACCATGTAGTTCGGCCGAACGTTCGCTTAACGTGTATGTATATGGTACGACTGTACGAAGCTCGAAAGGATCGAGACAAGCTGCTCCAAAATCCGACGAATACGTAAACAGCTGTTTGTGAGAAAGTATATAGATATATAGGTATCTATAATATCTTTATAATGTCACACTCACCGCATGTGCCCCGTAAGTATACATGTAGGTATATATGTATACATAGGTGAACCTATGTACAACAGTTGCTGGTGGATAGCTATATGCGTAAAATTTGTGTATAAAGTGTTTTAAAGATGAATGAACAAAGTGCATTATTAATGAAGAAAGTGATGAAAAACTTGAATTAATATCAAAGAAAAAAAATACTGCATAAATAAATAAATAATTATAATTGCATAAGTTGATAAAAAATGCTATTTTTTTTTTTATCTAACTATTGAGACATATTCTCACGTGCACATTGAATACTCTTTTCATTGAGAATTGTGACAATTTAATTTGTTTTAGAAAGTAGAAGGTGCCTGTTTTTTCGCTCACTTATGTATTTTAACAGCAAAAAACATATTTATGATACGCATAAGGATAGGTGCAGCTGCGTCCCGCGCGGCGGTTTGAGCAGTCGCTTGCAAACGTTTGACGAGAAAACTGTGTTCCTCGTTGCCATAACAGCTACAAAAACAATTATTTTTAATTTTACTATGAGAAATAAAGAAAATAAAATAAAAAGTCATAAAACGTGACGAAACTAAGCTTACCGGAGTTCTTTATATTCTATGAAAAAATAATGTATTATTATACACTGTTACATAATATATAAAACATTATTTTCTCATTATTTTCTTAGTATACTGTCGTACTGTCGAACTGTCGTACTGTCGTACTGTCATACTGTCCGTTTTCGATAAACGAGCCCATCATTCCGTACGTTTCAATATTTACTCTCCTACATCAAGAAACACTCAAACTGTAAGCAATTCCTACATTAGTTTTATTTTTTTAATACTGACATCTGTCCATCTTTTTGTCCAAGTTTAGGTGCCTTAGAAGCCCATTTTTCCTTATCATGAATTTGATATGCATAAGATTTTCTAGTGCGCTACTTGCCTACTTTTACATCAGCCATATTCCGTACATTAGAAGAATGCCAAAATTACTATAGAAAAATGTCCCAAATTCATAATCGATGATTTACATGGTTTACAGCGTTTATAATCTTTTGAGCCTTAGTTACAAATTAATTTAAGAATATTACTCCAAACCTCAGTTTTTTTAACATATCACAGACTACTTTTTAGACAACCTACTTTTATTATTTGCAACTGAATATTATTAATTTCAATAAATAATTGAGCTACTGTCATAGTTGATTGTAGTTGTAAGATTCTAATAGACGTAAACGCGTCTACAAAACACCTGAAGAGTGTTATGAATAATGTACTATCGCAAAAAGTATCTTACATAGTCTTATGATGTGTGGAATTATGGAGTCAGATAGTCGATTGTAACAGAATATTTGCGCTGCAAAAGCAAGTTATTGTCAAGCAAATATAGAATTGATTAAAAAAAATTAATCACTTTCATAATATTAGTATTAGACGTAAGAACGACTATGCTGCTTAACACGACTCAGAAGAGTTATGAAACCATTCAGGAGATAATGCGTGCGCTTTCATCGTGAGGTCTTGATTGAAATTTAAAATTGCCATTATATGAATTTAAAATAATCACTAAAAATAAGTTATACGGCGAGGGCTCTTAATGCCTCACCTCAAATATAAATGAAAGGAACACCGGGCTCTGGGCTTCTCGGCTATCAGGTTATTCAATGTCATTTATAAGTGTTGCACTAGTTTTATTAACTATTTCAAATTTTATATCTTTGAGAATAAAAGTTCCACTCTTGATATTCCTGCCCATTCTTCTCAAAGTAAATTAGGATTTAGAATGGATAGTACTTTAAGAATGCAACAATAACGTATTACAAGTGTAATTCTATAGCATACTAAATATAGATTGAATAGTAATATTGAAATACTGGAAATTGTCTCGTTAGAGGAATGGGATGTAACTCCACAAGAAAGGCCCCAAAAGTTAAATAAATATTTTAAAAAGCAGTTCTAAACCGTCGTTATAAATGCTGCATATTAAAAGGAAAACACAAACTGTTAGATTCTCCTCTATTTTTTAACTATCGCCTTAAACTATTGAATTAATATCGCTCATTGAATTGAAAATAGAATACATTAATGACACACAACCATTTAAAAAAAACGCCGAATTTCTTAATTAGGCGAACTGTAAACACGATCAATGAGTAGCGATTACGTTGAGAGATCGTGGCCCAGTAGTTAAGTACGTTTCCTTCGAACTGGGAAGTACCGGGTTCGATCTTGAATATGGACAAATTGATCAAAGGTTTTTGGTGGCCGCAACGACATCGGTCCTCATCAGTCACCGACCCGCAGCGGGCCGGCGAGGAGAGTTCGAGACCCCGATCTGAAATGCAGAGATTGTGCGAGGGTGTGACTCGACAGTGGGATGATTAAAACTCGACACAGACGGACATACAATTACGTTCACCATGAGGAAGCAAAAAACCTCACCACCTGTGAAAATATTAGCAGTTCATTTACAGGCGACAATTCACGGTAGGTACGTAATTCACACGTATTAGTTTTTGCCGCCGCGAGCGCCGGCGGCGGCGACGTCGACGCTGCGGCTAATCGGCAGTTTTTACGGCGCGCATCGCCGTCGGCGCGCAAAAACACTTGATTGATACCGACCCCGACTGGGCGGGACTCCGATTCCGACTGAATCTATGACCACTACTTATGCGTTTCTTCTGCGGGCCCCAAAATACCAGGAATCGGGCCTGCACCGGCGACGAGCGGGTGCACGACTCGGACATTGTACCTAATATTACATATCGATCCTCCTCGCCGATTGACTGCGCGACGAGCTTATTTGAATGTTATTAATAATAATCGCTTGAAAAGTGGGGAAACAGGGTAAGTACGACTAGATGTAGGAGTGAAGGGACGTCGAGACACCTGCTTACGATTAAAGTTATATTGTACCGGAATCGTAAAATAAAGTATAGTTATGAACTTGCCAATATCCTCTTACTCTATGCACAGTTAGATACATATGCTATTGTTTCCGTGCAGATAAAAATGCAGTGGTTTTCACATTTCTTAAATTAACTACCGGTCCCCACCCAGCTTTGGTGCGCGCTATGGGTTATGAAATTAAAACATAACACCAAAAACAAAGAAAAGGGTAAAGTATGTTAGGAATGAAAAAAATAAACACCTTAAAACCATCTACGAAAGATTCCGCGTCGATTGGTCAATGTTCTATACTGATACTTTCAGTAATTTTAATATACATATATATATACATAAAATGACATATCTATGTATATGTAATGTGCTGCAATTTTGTATGTGGTGACACAATCCCATTGCTATGAAATTTTGGGCCTTTTGATAAAAAAACTGCAACAAGTAGTTTTAACGGTCCTCTCTTGATGTTAACCTAACACTACCTAATAAATTCTGAAGAGGTCGAAATGGGTAAAAATCTGAGGGTGCAAAGTTAGGACTATAGGCTGCATGCATAAACACTTCCCAACCAAATTCTCTCAATATTTGCTGAGTGGTTAAACATATGTGTGGTCTGGCATTATCATGGAGCAAAACCATACCTATTCTGTTCATCAATTCTGGGCATCTTTTCTGTGCTTCTTGCTTGAATCTTATCAGCTATTGACAGTAGAAATCCGAATTAATGGTTTTGCCCGGCGGCAAAATTTCATAATGAATAATGACGTTCCAATCCCACCATACACATACCATCAACTTATTGCGAGTTAATCCGGGTTTTAGTATAGTCTATGGAGGTTACTTACCTTTTGACCTCGATCTTTTCACATGTTCTTGTACGTAATCCATTTTTCAACAACAGTGATCAAAATTTTCATAACCAGTTCCATCTCATTACCTTTCAGTAGATCATTGCAAATGAGTACCTGATCCATTAGTACCGAGCTTTTTTGTGTATCCAGCAGAATATAATTATGAACTTTAATTATCTAATCATTAAAAAAAAATGTTAAATGAAACAAATGCTCATAAACGGTAATAGTCGCTTTTAAAAACCAAATATTGAGTTATTTTTGGAATCCGTACTAGTTAAAGTAAGGCAAATAAAAAATTAATCTTGGAATCAAAATGAAAAAGAAGAACACACCTATATAAGAATAAAAAATGTAGTCTTTGATAAAAAGGTGTCAAGTAATAAAATTTTTGACACATTTTACGCTGACTCCAAAAAGATCTTATTGTTTTCATGTTTTTATGCGATTCTTATTTATTATTATGAATGAACATTTATAATGAGTATTTACTCAACTTTAATCTATATACACTAGAATTTTTCTTTTATAAGAATAAAATTAATAAAGTTCTATCAAAAACGTACTAATTTCTTATTATAAATTCATATATTTTGTGCTTGCTCTGTTACACTAAATTAATAAAAATAAGTGTAACTTTAGTATTGAGTTATTTTAGGAGTAAATAAAAACCTCCATTTTCAATAAGTATTGATAAATGACAGATCACATAATTTGTACTGTAAACATGGATAGTGAAAGAAAAAAAAACAACATTCAATTGTTTACGTACAATCACGTGTCTGCTTATAATGTTCTATAAATCATTTAGGTTAATTTTGCCGGAGGAATTCAAAAGATAGTAATTACGTATTAGAAAAAATATGAGCAGTGCCATTGGGACTTCGTGCACGTGAGCAAGCAGCTCATCGAGTGTTATGCACTGGTCTAATGAAATAACTATTGTCGAAGACACTTTAGGTGCTGCGAAATATGTCTACCCATACTAATATTACAGATGTAGAAGCAACTCTGCCTATCTGTCAATAACGTTTTCAACGATACACCGCTCAAATAAATTTAATGAATTTTCAAACTAATAAATAGAATTTCGAAATTGCTTTGACCTCAGAATAAGTTTAAAAAAAAATATACGGTCCCAAGAAAACACAAAAAAATAATTATTATATTTTTTCTCATTTACTAAATTATTATTACTTTATTTTGTTAAAATAGAAAAAAATAGAAATCGGGAATGTTTTACATAAATATTCAAATAACAGATTTTAATAAAGTCGTCCACATGTTTGAAAACGTCAATAAATTTAAATTCTAATGACAGAATCATAAAAAACTTAGAATTTCACTTTGAGCACCCGCTCGGTTATATTTTAAAACATTTTATCTGTTCACTGTATTACCATTTCGTTCCGAGACAACTCCTGGCTTCCTACGAAATGATACATAATATTCGATAATGTATAACCAAAACACATTTACCCAATAGAATCCTTCATATTTTACGTCTGTCTGGAAGATCGAGAAAAAATCCTACAATCGCTGTGTGGTAATAAGGATTCTTATTTTCTCAGGACAAGAAAAATTGGAAGCTTAGCCGTATTCCATTCCGAATCCAAAACGGCTGCATTAGAAATCCGTTCGTTCTGGACTTTGCCACATTCGATTCTGAATATATTAACGATTGTAAGCTGCCCCGCCGGCCCCCGCCAACGACACAAATAGACAATTACAACATTTACTTGTGATCAATACCGATCGGGATTTCTTTAATAGAGTATACTTATACCACAAAAAAATAGACAAATTAATTGAAGAGAAATTTAGATACAAAGTTTCTTAGTAAGTTACTTTTTTATTTTAATAAACAATCAGCAATTGTTGTATTTTTATGTATTTCGCCGAACAAACACACAGAATCAAGCTTAAGGAAGTTCGAAAATACAAAATATAAAAACCTCTCTCGTTTCCAATAACATATCAGTGGCATGAGACCGCCTGGATCCGCAGTCAGCGCGGGCACCGGTGTGATCGCTCTTTGGTCTATTTCTGTTTTTAGGGTACGTTAATGGTTTACCTGACCTTTTTGGGAATGCTTTTGATATAGGTAGTACTCTTTGCAAACGACATCTCGTTGTTATTGAAAGCCAAAAGTCAAGAACACATTTATTACGATGCCAACATTTCTACCTCGGTTTCTACCTCAAATGTTATACTGCAAAAACTTTAGTAGGCTCGTGGACCGTGTGCACGTGTCCAATAAGGTTCCTCAAGATATACAAAGATTATTCTTCCACAAACTTGAAATATATATATTAGGCACGTACTTAGTTTAACAGTATATTACAATTTACGAATATTTAGACGACAAATTTCCATTTCAACTTATTACCGGTTTATTTCATACCGTAATTACAATATATTTTATGTGACTGTACATGATTAAATTTGAAAGAAATTACCCTCAAGTTTCTCATACGTTCCTCTTGAAGGAGAATTGCTTTCCAAGCGAGAGGTCAATTAATAAGTTCTTGAAATATTACATAAATAAAACATTTCAAGTGTTTATTTTTACAAATAAAATAAAAATACTATGTATTTGAATTGCAAATTTGAAAACTGTTACGTGTTACGACAATTGAAATTTGATTTGATAAGACGCTCAACAATCAGAACTACACTGTGAGATGAAAACAAGCTATAAAAATACTGGAATAGTTTAATAATCTTACTTTTTTGGAAATGCTGTGGTTCCTAAAGGAAAATATACTCTCATTGCCCAAATTTCTGCATTTTATATTTTGCCTTAGAGGCGGTTTCCAGCAAAATCTTAACTGTATAAGTAATGAACTTCTCAAATACATGAGCGTATCATGTATTGATTATGTACAAAACAACAACCAAGAATATAAACAAAAGTCTGATCAAGCAAAATACTCAGATTTGACAAACTGAACACTCATATTTTCAATATAAGCGAATTGACTTACTCCGTTCATTCTTGGCATCTGAGCTATTTTGCTATTACTATTTGTGAGCTTACTTCACAACAATATGGTTAAAGATAGTCAGGTGGGGTACCTTTTTAAATACATTTCATTCTAATTAGAGCGTTTGAATTGTTCGTTTGCTTTACATCAATAACAGTAAATCGATAACGAAATGCTGACGCTACGAATACAGTAAAAAGTTGAGGTCGCGTGACGACAACGTTTTTACGTGACCACCAAATAACTTAATTGCTTTTTCTCACAAAATAATATTCAGTCATAATGTACAACCGAAATACCCAAGGCTAGGGAATGGAATACGATAACGCTAATGCAGTTTATTTTTGTTATCGATGCACAAATCAAAGTATTTACTTGCAATTATACAGTAAAATGCACATTTTGTTGCCGAACTGGTTTTATATACCAAAAGTAACGTTAACAAAATAATGGTCTATTTGAACTTTGAATTTCAGTATGAGAAACGGTCGGTAAGTAAGTTGGTATTGGTAAGTTGAGTAACCTTTTCCTAAAATTTACATAAATTGTAGAGAAGAACTCTTGAATCGACATACAAATGTTTTAAAAGTTAATCATTACAATAATCAATTATTTTTTTAGATCTATAGTTAATATTCCGACCGATTCATAATCGCCATCAGGTTTTTGTTACTTTGCTGAGTAACCCGTTTTTACAATATTATGTCAGAATAAGAGCTGTATCAATATCTATATCTCATCTCTTTTATTCTATAATCTAATTTAATTTGAAATAATATCTAGTGTAAGTTGCGTCACCTGCTGTACGCCATTGCGCGCTGAGCAACAATGAGCCCCGAGGCGAAGGGCAATGTCGAATCTGATTCTCAGGCTCACGAGCTTCTGTAACGCTCCTACGACCACCTCCTGTGTGTGTGCGCCTGGAAATTTGATCTTTGCATGCGCACGCTTGCACGCTGCTCCATTACCGGCTGCTATATTTACCAGTTATCTTATAGAAACCTCATCGACTTCGTATTTATGAAAAAATGTGGCCGAGTAGAAATGTCGATCATGGAACGCTTATATTATCAGTTCTTGAATGGAATAAATTCAGATGGTGGTAAATTCATTTTTCGTGAGTGCTGTTTGTAGCGTCAACGTGCTACGTCAGAACTATACAGTATGTAAATGAAACTTTTTCTCTTTAGAAAACATCATATTCTAATGACAATAAGCTTAACAAGAGTAATAAGAAGCGTAAACAGAAAAATTAATAACTGCTGTTAATTATTAATGAGCCGACCTATATAATATTTTCATATTTTTTTGAGGCGTTTTCGCTGCTTTTTCGGTCGCTAATTTCTTTCCCGCTTACGTAATATCTATCGTTATTTCAGTGCGAGTGCAACGCGACACTGAATCGCACGCGCATTTCGTTTACAAAAAATCTCACGATGTAACGTGTAATATGACTTTGTTTTGTACCAGTGAGTGTTTGTATATGCTATTAGTTTAAACTTAGTTCAAATATGAATAACGGTGGTAAATAATAAAAATCTTCGCACCTACGTTTCATTTTTTTGTTGTTTGTTGTAAAAAGGTCATCGATGCGCATACACCTTAGTTACACATTATTGCCAAAACGTTCGCGTAATCAGATGACATTGAAAGCATAGCTTGGTTTGATTTATTGTTCATATTAAATTATTTGCCTTGTATTTTATAAATTAAATTACCTTTTTAAAAATAGCTATAGATATGAAATACGAATATTATGTTCTTTTACGGAAACAAATCACGCGGTGCTGTTGATTTACATACTGTATAATAAATAATAAAACGTTAAGTGACAATTGTGTTCGTGAAATTAATTGTGCTGTCAGACATATAGGTTAAATATTCGTAATTAGATATATAATGTCATTCCAACCATGTTCTGCATTATAAGTTTTATTCATACTTATATATTTTATATAACTTGGTTACTAATAATTTTCCAAAAGCATGTTTGTATGTACCTGAAGACCGAGACAAAGAAGCGCTGCCCGAACAAGGTCCAGCAAAAAATTTATATATCGAGACCTTTTTTTTTTGTAGTTCATCCAACGATCATTCAACAGCTGCATTGTCGAAATTGATTTCGGAGACAATGAATGTAGCAATTAGAGTAGAGAAAAGTCGGTTCAAGAGTATCTTCAATGTGATGTGAAGGATGCCGCTGCTTCCATTAAAGAGCCAGTTCAGCATTATATCTGTGCATGGCCTCAAAATCACTCAAATTTTACAAGTAAAATACAGTCCACTCACTCTAAATCATTTTCGTATACAATACAAAGAAAACAGCCTTCGACAGAAATTTACAAAAATCGTAGATGAAACGGTGTGTTGCATACAAGCATAAAAAGTCGTCAGCTGAGAGAACAGTGCTATCAAAATTTTTTAGTGCGCTTAATTTATTGTCATGCGACAAATGGTCATAATGCTGGACGCCGAATTAGGATGGATGAGTGGTATAGACATTTTGGTGCTCTTCGTATCTTGGAAGGAAAACCCAAACCCCAAAGGTAAAGTCACTCCTAATTTAAAAAATAAGGGCAAATACAAGCACGTGTTGGTGATTCATAAATACGTAGATGGCTTTTAAAATTTTTTGAACTGGCCATGTAGAAACTATAAATTTAAAAAAAATAGTGCGCGGAGTCCCTCCGCGCAAAAAAAATGAAACTTTGTAATGTGGAAATGAAAATAGAAAGGGGTAGAAATTGATTTTTAGTGAACTCATATTGTTTCTTTAAGACAATTTATATTAACATTGCTCACAATTCACAATTGAACGCATCTTTTAATTATCATTTTCGAGTGGAGAAATATCCAAATCTATAACATTTACAATGGGATTATGTAACTAAATTAAGATACGAAATGTTTGAATCACCACGCGCATGTGCTTGGGATCTACCGACTTACTATCTTTCTCTCTCCCTCTTGCGTCGGAATATTGGACACTAGTCGTTGCTAACGCTCGCGCTGGCCTGTAACCGCTATATACTACGCGCATGTGTTCGAGTGCCACGCATTCACTCTCGCTCTGTCTCTTTCTGTTCCCCCTCCCAGGAGCGTTGAACTTTTAACGCAACAGTGCTTTCATACCCCTTCCATGGTAACGTTAAACGTTTAACGCAACCTTGTTGGAAGTCGCATTAGAAGTTTCATTTCAAAAAAACAATATTTAAATTTTAACTTTTCCAACCTTATTTTATAACCTCAACTTTCTTGCTCGTTCTTCTGCCTTACAAATGAGTGGTAATTAAAAAAAGTGGTAAAGATTAAGAAATAATTAAAAGTGTAAATTCTTTAAATGTAATGATGAATTCCAAGTGTTATATTATAATCTATGAAATAAAAATATTTTGAATTTGAATTATATTGCATTGCATTAATCTGTCATTTTTTTTGTACAAATTGGCGGCAAAAAGAAAATTGTGCACAACATGAATTTAACACCAGAAAATTTTCGTGCAATGATTTTCAATGACTTTCATTGCTATTTAAGTATCAAAAAAGTGATAACAGTGTTCAGTTTGCTTTTCATGATGAAGTTCCATCCCTTAGCGCTGTTTATAACTAGTCTGATGGGCCCGAACGTAGTCGCACTAATCTGACTGACTATCTGCGTGAGTCGGCAATTTACGACAACTCGTTGTTTTTTACGGCAACGAGTGAAGGCAATATCAGTGCTATACGGCTCGTCATGAAGACTGACAAAAGAGTGACCTATCAGCAGAGGCATTGGTCTGAGTCAAGTGCACAAAATCCTTCATGAACATTTAGCGATCAGGAAAATTTGTACTCGGTAGATACTTCATAATTTGACGGAAGCTCAAAAACTCCGAGTATTAATTGTTGCTGCGAAATAATTCAAAGATTTGCCGGTGGTGACTCAAATACTCTATGCGATATACTTTCAGGTGACGAAAGCTATTTCACTCTTACGATTTCGAAGCCAAAAGACAGTCTTCTCAGTGAGTGTTTCCTTTAGAGAGGTTGCATGCTAAAATGAAACGACGTCGAAGCGTCGGAAAAAAGATATTGGCCTTTTTTTTCGAAATGACAAATGTGCAATAATTGTTTTAGAAGATAAAAAAAATTTGTCAAATTTTTTTGCCTTTTGTTCGGCAAAAACGACCTCGACACACGGTAAAAATTCGGGAAAAACGACCTTGCAATAGGAATGTTCTTCATTATGACAACGCCTCATCACATACCGCTAAACAAACAACTAAATATTTGGGGACCTTTGGTATTGAAATACTGACTCACCCCCCTTACAGCCCCGACTGCGCACTATCCACTTTCCATTTATTTCTTAAAACAAAAGAAAACTTTAAGGAAAATTATGGATGAAGAAGTATGGAAGAAGAATGCCGAGAAAGCAGTGGCTGCATATGAACAGGCCGTCGAAGCGCCTGGAAGTGCGAGAGCGCAGTCTTTCTCTCTGTGGTTTCCTCGAATGCAATTATATATTGATTTCATCGGACACTATGTTGAAAAACAGTATTAATAAAAATAACTTACTAGTTTGCTCAGTTGTTGATTTTCTAAGAATTTTCAGGTTGACTAAAGTTGTATAAAGCTTTTACCGTATAAAGGAATCTCCACAATTAGGATAAAATTAGATTTTGTCGTTGTCTATTTCCTTAAACGTATCCATACAGTCAAAATGTGGTTTTTGGATTTTGAGTTTATAGACGTCTACCTTCCAGCGTAGTAGCCATGATTAGCGAGCAACACGCGAAAATCTATATTTTAATAATCTACAAAACTTCAACATTGGTTTCGCTAAAACATTGCTTTATTTTAATAACTGCTTACGTAGAATAGACGTAATTACATAAAATGTAAGGAATTTCCTTGTATTTTTCCTATACTCGATTTAGTCTGATGTATCTAAGTCCATTCACAGGCCCACGAAGTAGATACAAATCGGCGAAGTGCATTATTTCACAACAATAAAATAAAAAAATGGTGTTTGATGTATGGCGCTTTCAGTCAGGAGACGGTGCTTTTTTCGCTACTTGGCATTCAGGGCGCAGAAGATGACGTAAGTCGATAAGTAGACAGATGACGTTATTAGGCACGGCCGTCGCTCTCACACGCGCGTGCCCGGCGCTTCCCTTTGAATGAAATACTTCTTTCTTCAACACAACACGATCTTCGAAACATGTTTCAGTATTACCAGGAACGACACCTAGAATTTACCTGATAGAACTCTCTAATATACCACTAAATATTCCTAGTCTCAATAAAAAAATTATGATGCATCTGTCGGAATTATAATTAAAAGTTGAAAATATCGGTGAGGATATTACTCGTATACGTAAACCTTTAGATATATTGTCCATTTACATTAAACACTTTTAACTTCACTGTACGTAAATTGCTCGTGTGATAATATTGGATATACATAGAAGTACGCTGGTTATGTAAATTTTATTACAGCTTAATAATATTCTACGTACTGCTTGTGATACTACTTATCTAGTTATACACACATTAATCACTGCGGTCGAGATCCCTAGCGCGATAAAGTCGCTTTGCGGCTGTAGTAATAACAGTATCAAAGCGTGCATAGTCAGTACGTTAGATATTACGATACGGCTTGGAAAACTAAATAAATGTACATAACGGCAGCGTGAAAAATCTGATAAAACCGCACTCACTGTTCTGATATTTCTATTTCTATAAAATACTTTTACAAATATAAATCCATTCCAGTTTCGCGTTTGGCTCTTTACTGCAAACGAAAACACTTGCTGAAACAACGGACGTAAAAGAATATATTTTTGAGAATTTTTCAGCGATTTCAGTCGTTCGGAAGGCGCGCGCCCGCCCCGCCCGCCCCGCCCGCGCCTGGCGCGCCAGAACCTGCACTTCTTTGCATGCCATTTCGAAAGTGGTTTAAAATTATAATTTCTGTTGCTATTTTCTTCGATTTTTTTATTGATATTATGAATATTTAAAAAATCGTAAACACTCGACTTGTTATAAATTAAAGAGACAGTATAATTGTATATTGTAAAAAGGCATTTTTAAAGGATACCTTAAGCGAAACAATTATGTATAACTGTTTTTCATTAAATAACTTAAAATAATGTAATGATTCGAATTTCTCATCTAAAACGTGAAACTTAATTGTTTTACTTTATGAGACCACCTTGTCTGTCTGTCTATCTGTTTGTAAATCACAATAGTTTTTCACAAAGACTGCTATAATGTGATCTTGTTAACGTCTCTAAATTCGGCAGTTATAAAAGTTTTGCCCTCACTTCTATTAAAAGATGAAAATCTGAATATGTATCTTTCTCTGTTTACACTATCGGCTAAACTGCATGGGCCTGCCTTAATCGATTTGCAAAAAGAGAACCAAACTCATGACGATGGGCACATGCAGTGACATTTGTCTCAACAGCCTTTTCCATTTAAATCTCATCTTACTATTTGAGATTAAAAATCTACAGATTAAATCTTGTGGTGAAAAACGAAAGATTTTCAACAAGAAAAATTTGAAAATAATGTATACTTGTTTTCCACGATATTGTAGTCGGGCGCGTCACTGCACCGTCCGCGGAAAATTAGTGAAACTACTCCCCGCCCCAGGAAATTTTAAAACCTGTAGGTTTTAAGAAACTATTTTTATAGAGTTTCGTGTATCTGTCTATTTACAACCCAAAATTTAAGTGCTTACAACCCCGATCCATTCTATAATCGGGCGCGCTACAAGCACACAGGGTGCAATGTCTCGCGCGATACAGGGGCCGAATCACATTTTTAATTTTTTCATATATGTTTCGTATCGTCGATATGGGTATATAAAAGTGAATAAAAGAAATAAAATGACCCGAAGAAGTATTGCATAAACTCTCAAATAAATGATACTAAACGCGAACGAGACCGAAATAGTTAAAAGTCCCGCGCGCCCATCGGAATTCCGCGAGCGCCGGCGGTCGTAACGTCTATGGATACGCCAGTGTGCTATTATTGTTCTGTGGCTACATGCGTGTCACCCTCAAAATAATGCTCTCTGTTACAATGGCGCCGCGACGGCAACTAGGAGGCGGGCGGCGGCGGGCCGCCCGCGCCGATGCGGGCGTTCGGACTCGCGTCACGTAACGCCATCTGGCGTACGTGAGCGCAATCGATATCTATGCCGATTTTTACACGATGAAAAATTGCCCCGTAATAAAATCATACGTTTATGTACTTTATTAGGTTGAGCCATCGCATACCTTTGGCGAAATAATTTTTTTAGATGTTGTTCGAGGACTCCTTGTTACGCTTGAAAAAGGAAAAAATATTACAAAAAATTAAAACTCATAGCTCTCTACGGTAATTTATCAAAATTTCGTCTCAAGTCGTCCATAAAAATTTAATTTGATACCAAATTTTTAAAATTGTTAAATTGGTTTTAATACCAATAGACTTTTACATACGTACGTTGCGATTTAGTTCATTATTAATTCAGCAATTATACATTCCATTAGCAGGTACGTATATGTAAATTTAGTTTTTCAAGCTTCGATGTAGCAAATTGTGACTTAGTAATTTCGTATACGAAATTACTAAGTCACGTACTATAGTACGTGAATAATAAATGATAATTACTACCGCGCGACAACTAATACTAGGCACTCGTGAGTGTAACATCTGACGCGTGACCTTTGTACTGACAGAGAGCTGCATCCCCTCGGAGCTTCAATAATCGGTCGCCTGGCAGTAAGAGCGGATGTCAGCCAACATCACATTGAACTCAAGTACCAGTTACTTATTGTAAATTCGAATGAATACTCGATGTCTGTCATTTGATATATGGTCTTTTGACAGGTGATGTGCGAGTATTGTATAAATGGAATGAAAATGATCAACAACTAAAGATAATCTTTTACATTACTTTTACAGAATTTTCAAAACTACTCTCTCTTTTTCAACAATCACTATACACAACTCATTGCTTTTCGTATTCTTAAGTACAGATTATATTATTATCCGTCAAACAGATCGCTTTCTATCAGCAAGAGTTTATATCTTTGACCCACAAAGAACTAAGTTCTGATACTGACCACTGGAGAATTTAACAACGTGTGTTTGATTTAATTTACTCAAGTCACTCGCTCGATACGCGCATTAATCCGTCAGTGCATGACGTTGTCACCGCACAGGTGACTACAGCCATTGGCAGCTCCCCGTTTTAATTAAGCCAACGTGGAGGGCTTAAGGTTAGAGACCCTCAATTTGAAATAGGAAGAATGTGTGTGGATAGGACTCTACGGTAGGGTGATAAACGCTCCACGCAACGATAACCGTCCATCGGCAGCCGTCAGGTGAGTGTTTTCAAATGCTTCATCGGTTTTTACGAACTACATGGACGATATTATCGGCCATTTTCATTATAGAAATTGAGATACAAGAAATGCTAATTTTGTACAAAATTAAACATTTTTGTTACACTATTATCTCTCAGAATACATTAAGTGGCGGGCTCTGTACGAGTGTCGGGTGTGTGCCGTTTCCCGTTATAGCCCAGGAGCACAAGAACAGAGGCAACGTAACATTTAGAGTTCGTAGGCTTCGACACTCATGCATATTGGACACGGCAATATTCCGAAACGGCCTATGGCCTATAACGGGGACCTCGTCGCGTGCGGACGGCGCCCGCGCTCTCCGGTACAGCCTCAGAGTGTGGACAGCCGCTTTTACAGTTCGCCTCAGCCATTTAAACAGAGAGATACAGCTATATTATATTATGACGTCTTTAAGTGATATATTAATACTTGCTACAGCTGCGATGACAGTTCCCGAGTCATGTAACGAGCTAATGATCAATTTAATATATATATAAAGTCACATTTAAATTGCGTATTCATTTGAAAAAATGTTTCTCATGATTTTGAAATCATGTTGGTCTTTTTCGGGGTTCCATAACCAAAGGGCGCCAACGGGACCCTATTAGTATGGTTCCGCTGTGCATCCATTATTCTGTCCGTCCGCCTGTCACAGGGCTGCATGTTTTGAATAGTAATAGGTAGACTTAAGATTTTCAGACTATGTACATACAAATAATAAAAATTAAATAAAGTTGATAGGGGGTCTCTATCCAAGAAAAGTGCTTGTCGGTGATTTTTGTGGCATCTTAATTTTGGTTTTTGCTTTTCTTTGATTATTTAAAAAAATATATGAAGTGTTTATTATTGTATGGTGGTACGAAATACTTTTGTGTGCGAGTCCAACTCGCACTTGACCGATTTCTGTACTCCAGTCCTATGTTTTCTTTCGAACCACAATTTTTTTTGACATTATTAATCCTACATATCTCTCTTTTAAAGACACTCCATTTACATCTTTTTTCTCATAGTTCTCGTTTTCTTTTTATAATTTCGAAATCAGGAAAAATGTACGTATAAACTGCATTACCACCTTTAATTTGAAATTTTATGAGACTCTCGGTATTATTATTTTTATATGTACACTTATGTTGGAAAAAATATATTATCCGTGCTGGAAATGAAAGAAGTTGTCGCGTTTTTATACGCCCAGGACTCACGGAATACTTGTGTGTAGGTTATGTATAAAGTATTACGTCCTTTTCAAATGAATAAATATGCTTCTTATTTTATGATAGACAATAGAAATAATAAAATACATCCGGCACATAAAACTCCCTGGATACAATTTTATTTTACTTTTTTTAAAAAAGCAATTCAATAATAATTAATAAATATCCACATTTGGTACACGATTTTTCAGATGAATGTACGTTTGTATTAGTTACAGTAAGATTACGGTGCAACAGCGCGCTTCAACTTCGAATTTCCTCCGGAATGAACTGCTGGAGTCTGGGACGGAATCCTCGATTGCTCATTGATGCTATCGACGTAAAGACCGGACACGAAATGACTCAGGTGTCGTGCTGAATTTTCATCCCGACGTTTCTTTCCATTCTCTCAAAATAAAAATCATTGTACATTCATTTCTGCCGAGCACAGTTTTCAAACACCAAAAGATTAGCGCTCAGTCTTTCTTTAGCGTACTTTATGTAAGGCGAGCGACAATTGTACGAAGTGTGCCTTACCACTACCCGCAAGCAGAATAAATGGGCATCATACTTGTATTACACCCTCCTTATTGTATATTACAAATCGTCGCCGCCTGCGGTCCACTTCTAGTTTCGCTCTCGATTCCGATCCTGCCCGTTCTCGATTCTGATGTCGATTTCATTTCTACGTAAATTAAACGGTATGGGCGGAGCCCCTCGGAAAGCTCTTAGTGGCGTGTATTTTCTGATTTGATAGACAAATATTATCATAACTCCGGCAACCTTCACGAAATTATATAAAATTAATAAATCGTTACAAGAATTTAAGTTACTGATAATTAATATATATAAACCTTTTTCGTGCATCAGTTTAACTAAAAGTGGTACCATTATTAAAATTCCTGGAGCAGTTAGACAGATTGACAGTATTAATTTATAATATGGTAGCGAATTACGCTCAGAAATAAAATAATACAATATCAGAATAAACTTCTCTTATACAAATGACGGATAATAAGTACTATGCTTCGGATGAATAAATGCGCTTTAGTGGTCGTAAGTGTTTTTGTGTCCAAGTATTGCACCTTCTGCTTTTTTTATTCAACTTTCCCTTTTTTACGGTTTCGCGAATACCACATACGGTTGTCCATTACGCAACGCAATTGGCGGAACAAAACGTCACGTCACCGTTCATTGGCTGTCTATTATTAACAATTCGTTTTTAAGATTAATGAAAGTTTGTTTTGCCGCTGTTTGTGAGAAATTATTTGTGTTTTTTGGGAATTATTAACTGAATAGTGACTCCTTGTGAAAAAAGACTAGTCACAATGACTGAAAGCAGTTTTGCCAAGACACAGTCAGATAATCTGCCTAAAATTGCCTCACTTTTATTAAAACTATGAATCAAACACTTTGCTGTTAATTTCTTCTTTTAATATATATATATTTTGTGCATTGTGCACTTCACGTTGTCCAATTATTTTTATTTAAATAAATAGTCCTTTGGTATTAATTGCCTTTACTCTCTTGTTTCATTAATTCCAAGTGAATATTTAGAAAAAAACTTACATCAATAGAATTAAATTAGAAACATCCGTTTTTAAAATCATAATCCCGCAAGGATTGAATCCTTTTCCGTTTTTCATATACAAAATGACAGTGTATTTAGTAAAAATTTGATCGAAATAGAATGGAATAATGTCACTCGTCACGCATTTGAAATAAAAAAGATTTTTTCCAGCATTTATAAAATAAGATTCATACTTTTAGAACGCTTAATCAATCTGTGACGGACCGGGCGCACGCGAATGGAACACCTAACGGCCAGTTTTTTTGTTTGCTGATCGGCTGACTATTTCCAGGAGCGGCGCCTCGCCAACTTAAGTCGTCGAAATAATACCTCTGAACACTGTGTCTATAAAGGCGCAGTTCCACCTCCGACGTGCCAACGCGTATGCGATGTACTACAGTAGACTGTAGACCTAATGTACTACTGTGTCAATGCAGTGAAGTGCAGGTTTAATTCAGCATGCGGCTGCATCTTCATATTATTTTCTGCAATTCCCGGTTTCGTCCTTCAAATAGTGACTAAATAGACGTGTCGATTTTAGACCAATCGAAATAATACGGCCCGGATCTCTAAAAATCGGAAGCCGTATCATCGAAAAAGCCATACTGTTTTTCGACATTGATTCCGAGCCTTGCCATAACGGACGCCGCTATCTAGCAGCCCTGAATGACTACCGTCAGGAGCATCACCGATTTCTGTCACGAGTCGGCTCTTTTAACGATTACCAAAACTGTACTGTATATGTACATGATGCATTTCGGAAGTAAAACTCATGCGAACTCATATCTTTATTTACAAAATAAGTCTATATGTACATAATTCTTGCTATTATTTACATTTTATAGTAAAATGTAAATACATTTTACTATAAAATTGCACTGAAAAAGTGATGTTTCCTATTTACACATTACGAGTTCGAAACTCGTCTGTATACACTATATTCACGCCGTGTGTACGTCAGGGTGAGCAGGAACGTTTTTGTCGCGAACACAATCCAATGCGTCAAAATATAGAGCATATGACATATCAGACAATCAAAAGAAATCCAATGATGCACCTTATTATGTTAAGATTGATTAAGTAATCTAATTAAATTCTTCAAGCGCTAAATTTCTTAAGACGTAAAATTACCGGATTGTTGTCACAATTAATTAAATAATTTATTTATAATTTCATATATTTCATGTATGGTTTTATATTCCATCGAATAACGGTACCCTAAAAACACGTCATTTACTAAAATGCAAGCAATGCTTTGGATGCTACAATTAAATAAACAATTCTAATATGTGTGTAACGTTATGAACGATAAAATACATTGATATATTTATCGAACGTACTATCCATGGCTATTAAAAAAGTGTTAAATATTTTAGACAGTTTAATTTTAAAAAAAAATTCCACCTCAACATTTAATACTAAATTTTTCGTATGTTAAAACTATTGGACGCGTACTACTGAGTATAGATTTCGCTATAGTTGTCCAAGACGTATGATCTTGAGTTACCTGCAACCAATGATAGCCTGCGACCTTTACTATAACAGTCCACTTCATGGAAAGGAGTCACTTTCTCTGACGTCCATTTCGTGATCGCTCCTCGAGAACTTTTCTCTACCAGCGGTTATCAGATCTACGAGCCATGTGGTCTACCCATTGCTAGTTGAACTTTCCAATTCTGTAAACTATGTCGGTTAGTTTCGTTATTTTATCGGTTTGCTCGCTTTTTTTCTTCTCAATTTTAGCTCGCAACGAAATCCCAGGCATGGCTTTTTTCTATTTTACGTCGAATGATTTTTACTTTGTTTATAAAATCAATTGTAAGAAACCATATCAGTATGTCATTACTGGTGCTGGAACTGCTCGATAAGCATTTGTAATATGATTATTATGAAGAAAATTGAACAAAGATATCAAAAACGGCTTCCCCAACGCTTTCAAATTGTACTCTAGATTGTGTTTTAGAGATTTTTAGATTTGCATATTTGCACGTCATATGTATTGTGGTGTGTTGAACACCATATTCATTCGGTGAGGGGAGATCACATAAATTACTTTCAGTTCCGCGAAGGACGAATGCACTGTACTTAAAGATATTATACGTTCGGCGATGACATCGTCTGAGCGTAGACGCGACCGCCGCGCGAGGCCCGTACCGCTTATCATAAAATTCTTACTACTGTTTAATATAGGCACAAATCCAAACTCGTTTATGAACGTATTTAAAATTTTTCACGAAGTTCTCGTGCTTTTTAAAACGTTGTTTCGTCTGTGTCCATGTCGATGACATCACAAGTAATAAATAGTAGAATCATTTGCATAATGGTGCTTCCGATTTACATAATGAATAGAATTAAGTCCAGATTATTATAATGTACAACATCTTGAATTTACGTTACGAAAAATATCAAAACAAAACAAAACTCAAAACAAAACCAAAATAAAACAAACAAACAAACAAAACCCAAAGCAATTTTAAAACAAAAGTTCAAAAATGCTGATTGAATAAAGGCTAAGCTAGCAGCCTTATAAGAGGACCTAAAGAGGTCATTACCGTGAAGCCTCTTTATACCAGATAGTTAGGATCGTGACGCACCTAAAACCGTTTCATATGAATCATCGCAATAAAAAAGAAATTTAAGAAGCTACAGATTGATCCTTTGACGACTCAGATCGACCAACAAATAAAGTAACAGTCAAAATTTTTTATTTAATTTTTCTTGTATATTTCATATAGTATTTTATAAACGTTCTAAATATAAATTGAAAAGTAACGTGTTAATGGGCTTGCGTTCTTTTTAATTAAAAAATCTACTAAGATGTATAAAACGGGCCAACACGTAAGCCTTTTTCAATGTTTGCAGGTCGAGATTCAATCCACGAGGCTTCCAAATATCAATTATTAAAGGGCGCTTTGATCTCTATTGGACATCCGGTACAGACACGAAATCGGCTTTGGTCGCTATTGCTGACTGTACGTCTTTGTCCATCGATGGCGCACTTCAAACGAATACGGGATCGCTGATACATTTATAATTAATTAACGATGGAAAGTGCATACTTCGTGGAAATATAAATGGAAGAAAATAAATTATATTTCAGCAATCGTAACATTCATCGCCGTTTTCTAATTCATCTTAAGTGATTATAAATATTAGCCTATTATTTTAATGGTAAACAGAGACACATTATTTCGAGCCGTTCTGCGAACAACGTAATAGCTATAGATAATGATGGAGGGTACACGTAAATCAGTTAACCTGTATTCGTAAAAGAAAAAAATACTATATGCTTGATGAAGGAATACGTATAATTGATAAGAATTCAAAATGAAAAATTCGTGAAACACGTGAATGAAAAAAATAATACAGATATAGTTATGAGTCATAATTAAAATATAATCAGGAGTATGTACATAAATAAAATTTAATATTTGATATTAAAGTTAAGGTTAAGACAATAAGATGAAATATCAATAAGAAAACCGTAATCAAAATAGATATACAATAAAACCATTTAACAAAACAACGTTTACACGTTAACTAGCTCAATCCGCACCGGTTTTAGTAGTTAAATACGCAAATGAGATGAAAAATAAAATGTATGTACTAAGGATAAAAACGAAGAAGTAACAAATCACTATGACCGTAATGGTGCAGGAAGTAAAAGGAAAATTAAAAGACGGAAATAAAACCGTGATATATAATGCCCCAATAAAATGAATGCAAGAAACTAAATAATTATTAAAGAAAAGCTAGTACATATTTACATTACTAATATTTTTGTAGTATAATTTTTTAAAATGTTTAATGGGCTAAATTAGTTGTCACGTGTTGAATAACAAAACAGCATCGAGATTATTAACTAGTTAAAAATTGATGCTTCCGAACAAAAAGGCGCTGGGTTTGATTTCGCTTTCATGTGATTTGTTTAATGAATTTTTACATTAATTCGGTTCCGGACATTGCAAAAGTATCGATAACAGCTCGACAGCACTGGGCCGGGGCAGATGGATTAAGCCCCTCAATCTAAAATAAAAATATTTTGGGAGGGTAAGCCTCAGATAACGGGTAATTAAAACTTGGCACGATGAAGCTCAAGAAATTAGACATTTCTATCTTTGCTTCTTTGCTGATTGCCGATGTAAGTCAAAATAAATATTTTGTAAGATTTTTGAGCCCAATATAAGATTGTAAGCCCCAGAGATTGTAGCTTCTGTTGCACATGGATTCCCGCAATCCCAGGGATGTCAATAAGGCTTGTAGATATTTAAAAAAGGATAAAGCTCTTTTTTTAAAGACTCCATTGTCGATTTGATTGGGAATACCGTTGATGCTCAATCATTTCAGAATTACTGAACATAGCAGAAAATTGCGCATGAAGTTTACGACGGTAGCACGTCAACCATCGAAGTTGTAACTCTGATATTTCTGGAAAGCGTAATCGTGATGGAACCAGTGGCAGAAACAAAATTGAATAATTCTTTACATAATCCCTGTTTAATATATGCAATAAGGCATGCTACATTGCTTTAGAAAGCCAACGGGTCACTGATAATCTGAGACTCTAGACTTCAATGAGAAAAGCTCCACCCCAAAGGTGACAACAGCACTCAGAGCCGATATCAGATTCCCTGCCTTATAAAGTAAAAGGCAATGATCCGGATTCATGTATCGCTGTGCTTAAAGACCACCTAAAAGCTTTTAGCAGCATTATACTTTGATATCAGTGTTGACACTGAAAATCTCGACACTCTGTGAGGCATTGGAAATAATAATTCCAAAGAGAGAAAGATAAAGGGGAGTTTATCAGCGGTAAACACCTATACGCATGTCTTTCTGGGATTAAATTGGACCGTATTAAGTCTTCCCTATTCTGAAACTTGTTCTAAGAATATCTCGATTTTGGATACAAGGTAGTTGCAACACTCATAAGCACTATCCCCAGAGACGTTGTTGTAGATGGAGTATAATAGGCCTACAGTACTATCATCCTCATAGCAACAAACGTTACAGATTTTTAGCAAATCATTGACGAGTGACATGAATAAAGTAGAGCACAAAACACAGCTTTGAGAGATACGGTATTCACGGGTTTAAGATCGAAGCATGAACCGTCAATTGTAAATTTGATGCCTAATTCCGTGAAAAAATTGCCAATTCATCTATACAATTTCTAGGAAAGTTCTTAAGAATGACGCGTTAAAGAAACTTTAAAAGAAGTCCTTAGCTGGTATTTCTAAGTGGCTACAAGTTGATGGTTAATAATAGATTCTATTTTCTGAACTGAGATAGATCAGTGGTTGGACGGATCCAAACATTAACCTTTTTGAAGAACACTAAAACTGTCTTCTAGAAATGCCGGACTATGACGAAAGAATATGAATGACAAAACAAGTGTGTCAAAAAAGACTCTTCTACGTAAAAATACGTAATAGAGAAACGTCCGCCTTAGGATTTCTATAGCAGACAATAGGCTGCTTCTGTACATCTATAATCCAGAATCAAATTTGAAACAAAAAGTGTGGCCAACAGACCGTCTTCATGAAGAATGTAAGTTGCAGTAAGAATCAGTAATGAGATCAGTGATTTTCGACTTAATAATATTGTTTCAATTTTTCTTCCAATATCATGCAATAATACTTTTACTGCTATAGTTATTCACCGTAATATTTAAGTCTTGTCAGGCTACCTATGCTAAAAAAGAATCACTCAAATTGCATTAATGGTTCTGGAGCTATAAATTCACAAACAGAGATATACTTTATACTTCATAATACGTAGAGATATGCATTTACTACGACCGATTTTTTTTCCGCTAGATCTCTGTAACTTAGTACCTACTTTTTTTTTTGTACAGAGAACTAAAACGGTGGTTTAGAGACATTTCTTTATAAAGAGCACGGAATATGGTCTTACATAAACTCCGCCAATATCTAATAAAAAAAATGAGTGAAAATAATTTATTTAATAGAAGTTTTCAGATAATAATCGATTGACTCTTAATTATTAAAAGTTTTCTTTACTTTATAAGAAGTAAACTTTTCATTTGTACTTGTTCAAGAACGCTATGCATGTTTGCAAAGCATTAAACTACTACATTACTAATTTCAGTTTCGCAAATTAAACCGGGTCTGTTACAAGCAAAAATTATTTTATTGAATAAACTCAAACTCTAAGTTCTTTATTAATATTAGAACGTCATTATTTGGATTCTAATATATGTAATAATGTCATTAGTAACACCTTCGTTTAGCCCTAAATCAATATCGTATATAAATGATAGTTCTATAGACAAATAGCTTTTGGTTAAGCCCGCGGAGACGTAAAATATATTCCTTCATCTTGTATGTCGTCCCATTACAAGATCAAGATTTCAATCGCTATTCTGTAATCCATTACGAATCCCGATCCTGCTCTTGATATCATTTTCCCTCGTTATCGATTCCGATCGCAATCTCGCTTTTGATTCTGACTCTGATCTTGATCTAAGGAGATTCCTATTCCATTTCCGATCCCGGTCCTGGTCTCGATGTCATTTTCTCTCGTTCTCGATTCCGGCCGCAATCTCGCTTTTGATTCTGACTCTGATCTTGATCTAAGAAGATTCCTATTCCATTTCCGATCCCGATCCTGCTCTCGATGTCATTTTCTCTCATTCTCGATTCTGATCGTAATTTCGCTTTTGATTCTGATTCCGGTCTTAATCTATTCTTAGATTAAGACCGGAATCAGAATCAATGAATTCGAGAATTGATGAATTTGTGGGAATTGATGGGAAATGAAATCGAGACCTTCTGGTCTCGATTTCATTTCCGATTCCGGTCCTGCTATTGATCCTAATTTTGACCCCACACTCAACTTTGACCTTGCTTTCATGCATGATTTAGAGCCCGTTCCCGACTTTTAATTTTATTTTTCGTTATGTGTGCAATTTTGATTCTACTAGCGGTCACGGTGCTGGTTTAGACGAAGACGTAGCAAATGCTAGTATTATTATGATAAAATTTGGGCTATATTTCTTTGGGGATAGTATAACTTTCTATGAGTGAAAGAATATTTACAATCTTTAGTGACGGAAATATAAAGATAATAGCAATTTTTTTTTTCATAACTTCTGATTCACAAGTACAATATATATCTAGTTTCATAGTAACCTAATAAATGGCTTAAGCACGCGACAAAAAAAGCAGACAAAAACACATAGCAGTTTCGATTTCCTTTTTTAACTTTACAAAAATGTCAATATTTCTCATTTGTAATAAGCAGTAAAAATATAAGTTTGTTATCAATTGTTTTGGCGATTTCGTATTATTATGTAAAAACTTAATTCTTTTTTCACCTCTTTTAGGCTTACTTATAAAAAAACAATGCATATCGTTAGATTTTATTATTAGTGATTAGCCAAAATATAAATTTTGTCATAAGTGACTTCAGCGGTTTTGATTTTCGATACAAGATCGCATCGTTTAATTTAAAAGAAAACAGTACATGTACATTTTTTTTAAATCTCGTGATATCTCGACCTATTTGGATATTAATCCCTAATTCTAAAACATCTATTAAATTAATAGCCACCCCAAAAACAATATCAATTTCCTGAAACTCTCCTAAGTCCCCTACGGGCCCAGAAGCCTATTTCGGAATACAGCTTCCGTGGAGGGCGAAGCGCGTTACAGAGCACCGCCCGCACCACGCCCCGTGTTATATTAACAAGTAGTTTCTAGTCGATTTTCTAATATTTTTATGAATTCCTTCTTTCGAAAATATTTCCCAGACGAAAACCGCGATTCCCCCTTCAGTTTGCAAGTGTGGTTGGTCCTCAGAACCTCATTTATTACGTTTGTCTGTTTTAACATGTGCGTGTCTAATACAAATTCGAATAGATGCAAATATTTTACTAATAAAATTACGATCGTAAATGAGAAATGCATAGTCACGTATACATTGCTATTTCAAATACCCGACAACGGCAAAACAAACGAGGTGTATGATTTTAGTAATATGTTTACTTGTATTATATTGTACGTACTATTCTTTAAGGTGCCAACTCTAAAGATAAGATAACAAAGTTAGGGTCAGTCAACAATTATTGCTTCGGTTTTGGAGCTACAGTTTAGCTAGATGAGGCAATATAAAATCTACCTTGTGGCGTGACCGTTTTCAGACCCAGGACGGCCTGCACCGCGCATTTGACAGTACGTGTGGATGTACTTAAATTTACGTGTGTTTATGTTTTCTAATAAAATTCGAAGTATTTGACTAAGTTGAACTTCATCAGATTTATGTTAATCGTGCGGAAGAAGACACACGTTATTAAATTAACCGAAAGTTTATTATTGAATTATATAAACATAGGTGGTTACGGTCCGGCGCCACAGAACCCAACAAAGCCTTACTTTTCAGAAAAATTAAAATCAGCTTATTTATTCTTTTATGGTTTTAAGATGTAATATTCACAGAGAGGAAGCCCTGCATGACGCTGAGCTCTATAATTAGCGACAAAACAATATTTATAAATTAGGTTAAATCATAAATTGTTCCTAATTTTATGAACAAAAAATATGTGTCAGCTCCGACGCACAACTGGAGTTTACTCCTTAAGTACGATTGTCTAAACATACGCAAAAAGAGTTTATTTAACTGAAAAATTTCGTTTTGACTAAAAATTTAAGAAAAATGATTAAAGATAAAATTTTTTTAGCCTATCTACAATTATTTCATTTTTCATTTTTGGTAAAAAAACGAAGATTTATTATAACTACAATTATTAAAATATTATGGATAAATTTATTTACAATAAATTTTTGTTTTTACCAATAATTTAAGAAAAAGCATTAGAGAAGAAATTTTTTAACCTATCTACAATTATTTTGTATTTTTAATTTTAAGTAAAAAGATGAAGATTTATTGTAATTAAAATTATAAAAATATTATCAAGAAGTATTTAAAATTATTTTGATAATATTGTCTTATTATTAATTAAAATTATTTACGTTATAATAATAATTCATTAAATAAATTATTATAATAACCTTGAAAAATTATAACCTACCGAGCAACCACGTTTTCATTCCAGCATTATTATCTATACCACTTTCTTCCATAGTTTATATCAATTGCACTTCACCAAATATAATAATAATGCATATAAAAATTCACGATAATAATAGTAATTATTAATGAATATAGTAATAAATCAAATGTTAATAATAAATATTTACATGGTAAAAGAACACTTTAAAACACAAACAAAATGGTGGTGACGATCCGTATTAGAATTGTATAACTGATACAGTATATATATATATATATATCGTTTGTAAACGTTGAACAGTATACTTTTATAATATATATAGGTATACACACAATATACGCGTCAGCTGCCTCGCTGCGTTTGCTACACACAAGTATACAGACAAGTATACAAGTATACACATAAACGCGATTGAAAAGTGAAAGGTGCGCCAATAAGTTTGCGCACCAAAAACGTAACGCGGATTTATCAGTAGATTTTACTCCTCAAATTTTTCTCATACCGGGCGCCTTATATGAAAATAGATTCTTAAGGAGTAAACTCCAAAAATATTTTTAATGGTGTGAAAAAACATCTGCTGATATGTAAAGATTAAAGTTTTTAATTGTTGTAAATCAATATTAGAACTCCTACTCACAAGTCACAAGTCGTAAGCCGTGAAACAATCGATTATAAAAATAATCATAATTCCATAGGATTCACTATTTTCAAAAAATGATAAAAAGAACTCCACGTAATGAGTCCATCTTAATAATAATAATATTAATCCTTTACCCGGCCCTCAAATGAAGAAAAAGGAAGACATGTTGTATAATGTATACCACCTTAAAACGAAACTTAACTAAGACATACATTTACAAAATTAAAATAAAAAATAAATAAATAACAAAAGGCCGAAAGGGTGACCAGCTCAGCAAAATGCTGCAGCCTGAGCCACAGCGCTGATTTTCAGCTGGGCCCTGAAAACTTAAAATTAAATCCTGATAATTGTACCAACAAATTTTGTGCACACAAAATAAAGAGGCAGTGCTAAGAACCTCCTTACGCGCATTCTTAAATCAATAGCAATATACAGCCAGGCCTAAAGTAGACATATATGTAATAGAAATAATTCCACCTTTCCGTCTTTTTATTTTTGAAATGTGTCTTCCCTTTCCCAGTTATTAAGGATTAGAATTTTTACAGCAGGTGATCAGTAATGCCATTCCACTGCAGAAATAAAATGTGTTTTTTTAAAGAGCGCTTAAAAGAGTGCGTGGATGGGATGTTATTCCATACTTTGGAAGCGGCATACTTAGAACTGCCCCTGAATGCGGAAGTTCCACGAGTAGATGGAATAAGATGATAAGAACGATTGAAAGAGGACCAAGTAAGTTTTTCATATAAGGAGTCTTTAATATAATCATTATAAATTTAAAAATAAACGTCTAAACAGATTTGAAATTGCCTCTTAGAAACCCCGTAAAAATCCTCATTTGTTAGGGGTTTATTGAGACATTTAAAAATTTCAACCATCATATAATCCTTGTCCATAGGCATGTTTTGTTTTCTTTCGTTCGAAAGACTAAGAGCTCACGACACCAGAGTGCTTTCGCATTTTAATTGAAAATGGGGCCCCTACTGAGGCGTACGTAAAAACAATTTTATTCATAAAAAATCACAAATCTCAGGATCGAACTAGATACTAAAAAATAACAAGGTTTGTGCACGGTTTCTGTTTGATTATCGAAATAAATCTGACTTGCGTTTTAGAAATAACATTAATAAATAAAATCTAAATGTGTTATCGACTCTGTGAAAAGATTTATCGAAGTCTTGATCACTTTGCTTTTGCTGCAACAAAAAAGCAGATGTTCAAACACATCACAAAAAAAAACAGTGGAATAAATATCTGGATGAGGGAAAAGCTACATTGACAGTAAAATTAATAAGCGACGACGCGTGACCACAGCCGTTGGACTAGCGCGCCTGGGCGTCAGGCAGTTCTGTAGATTTTTACACTGTAAAATATGTAACAAAAGCGGTATCAGACGAAAATATGCTAAACTTCTAAAATGTTAAGGCGATACCGCGACGAGAAGAGGAGGGAAGTGTCCGCGCGTTCATTCATCGGCGACGGTGCACCTGACCGGTGAATGAACTAGGAAGATTATTAATACTAGCGCATACGGAAAATGATATAGAAGTAGTGCATGTGGCTTCAAAATAAAAGACATAAGAGCCAAAATAATTGAAATTCATTTAAAATAAAATGATGTCACAGATGTGACACAGATCTTCCCCAGAAAAGAAAATTCACTAAAATTTCTTTTCTGGGGAAGATTCTCGTGGAAATTATTCAAATTCAAATTCAAAATATCTTTATTTCATAGGTTACAAAATAACACTTGAAATACGTCATCATTTTTTGTGAATTTACATTTTACTGCTCGTTCGGAAGGCAGTTCTCCCTCAAGAAGAACGAGCAAGAAACTTAAGGGTAGCTCTTTTCTAATTTGCACATACATAGCCAAAACAAATACGGAATCATTAGGAATGACAGCCCGCTTATGCCCATTGATTTTTGTCTTCTAAATTTTCAGAAATTGCATAGTACCCTTTTTTACTGAGTGATTGTTTAATAACACTCTTAAATTTATGTAGGGGTAAATCTTGTATATCTACAGGAACCTTATTGAATAGGCGCACACAGAGCCCTCTGAATGAATTTGAGACTTTACTTAGTCGACTAACATGGGATTTTGTCTACACCTAAATAATTGTAGTGAATTCGCGTAAACCGGTAAATTCATCGTTTTGATGAAGTAACCTACTTATGCTATGGCCAAAAGAAGTTATTTATACGCGTTTGTGAAAAAAAAATACGGTATTGTATTATGTGTAACGACATCTATTGAATTTGAGTGAGAAAAAATTACGTGTAGTTCGCTGTACCTGCATTTTATTTCCAAATATTAATGTCAAATGATATTAGTATTATAATAGTGCTTTCGTAATCATCTTACAAGTTTTAATATACTCTACAGTATCAATTTAGTCTTTAAAAGAAACTGAGCTTTTCATTAGATGAAAGAAAGAAAATTAATTTAATAGTTTTTGTTTGATGTTCTAACAAGTAATGTTATTACTATTGGATTTGATGAAATAAAGTTAAATGTAGCTTCAAGTTAAGCAAAGTTTTGTGTACAAACTTCCGAATAGTAATAAAAAAAAAATAGAAAGAGACAAACAAGTATTTAAATAATAACCTTTTTGTACTCTATTGCTATCTTTCTTGTTAACAAGACAGTAATAGGTAAGTAGTTTAATTTTTGAAAATTACATTCAATTTACGAACCCGCTGCTACTACAATTTAATTATATAGTAAATAAAAGTGTTCATAAATTCAAACTCAAATTATATCTTCATTCCATAGGTCATGAACAACGCTTCATATACGTCACAATATATCAAGAATTTACATTCAAGTACTTAACTTTACTACTCTGCCACTGATTCGGAAGGCAGTTGTCCTTCAAGAAGAACAAGCAAGAACCTTGAGCATAGCTCTTTTCAATTTTTGATACATTATATTATACAATCAAACATAATATACAAATTTATAACATAAAGAAACAAACTCGTTAGAAATCGAGCAAGTTATATTCATGAATTGTATAATACCCTTTTTTAAAAGGCAATTGCTTAGTGATTATTTTAAATTGGCTTAAGGGTAGATTTTGTACGTTTTCGGGGATCTTATTGAATATGCGCACACAGAGCCCCTTAAATGATTTCGTGACTATGTAGTCGTCTAACATGCAAACACAGCTTATTTTTATATCTTGTATTGAATTTATGTCTATTACTATTTTTCTTAAAAAGTTCCATATTCTTTATTACATATATTAAGTTTATAATATAAATTGAGATGCTAGAGTTAAGATTCTAATTTTCTTAAACATTGTTCTAAAAGATACTCCAGGTTCCAGCTTGTAAATAGACCGAACTAACCGTTTTTACAGCACGAAAATTCTATCAGTATTTACGGCATAACCCAACAGCATAATGCCGTATGACATCAAGCTACGAAAACAACCAAAATAGACCAATCTCGCGGTTTGATATTTGATAAATTTCTTATCTTTTAACTGCTTATGCAGCAGTGCTAAGTCTTTACACCGACCTATTTGTATGCGGACGCCACTGAAGCCTCTTATCCAGAGCAACTCCCAGGAATTTAGAAAACATTAACAAAATCTAATTTCTCATTACGTGATAGAATGATGTCACATCCATATTTTACATTCGGAAGTGAAAATTTTACACATTTTGTTTTCTTCGTATAGAAAAGGTTTATATAGACAGGCATGATACGTAAGAAATTATAACTTAAAATAATTACCTTCCAAGCATTATTAACTAAAGTAATTATTGAGTAATTTGTTTAGAATTCTTATTCCGTAAGGGTGTTAATATGCTTTTGAAAACAATAATATCAGACACTTTTCTTAATAGATTTTCTATAGATTTGGCTGAAGTTTATACGCACCAAGAAAATAATTTGTTTTGAATAGTGAAGTTAAGAATTAACAACCAGAATAGGTCGTAATGTAAAAGGTTACGGACGCTCGTCAGGCATGAAGACAACCCACACGCGTTCGAGAGTGACCCGGCGACGATCAACGCGGCTAAACTGTTTTTTGCACGGACATAGAATTTTGTCGTTCCATTTTTACCTTAGGACATAAAAATCAACAAACAGATAGGACTATATACAACCCTTAAGCCTCGCCGGTGCGTGCGGTGGGGGTGGGGATGCGCACGCGATCGTGCAGTTAAGAGGTGTTTACGGCGGGGCGCGCGCCGCCGCCGTCTTCCGGCGCGAGCGCGTATCTGCGTCACATATCGCCCTATCGTATGCAGAAATACCGAAACTCGCTTTCTGAAAATGAACTCTGATTTCTGCGCGGGTTTTTTAGGCCGTGACAGTACGGTGCAGACAACGCCGGTGCTTTTGGGCATCGAACGAGCGGCAACGTCCTTAACGTACTTATCAGTTTACGTTTAAAATCTATTGGAGTAGGTCGTTTGTCACTACTTTCGATGATACTTAAAAAAAATCGTGAGTGCCTACATACTAACAGCTCGATCCGAAAGAGCGCAAATAGGAGGTTATGTAAAAGTGTAGAGTTTCGTAGATATAGCTTTGAAATAAAAGGCGTCTTAGAAAACCCAAACTTATGAAGAAAGGCTTTCCGGTCCTATAAAACGGTCCAACACCCACACGAAAATGATCATAACAATAGGTCGATGCAAATAGTTATCATAACGCATATATATATATATATATAAACATAGCTATAGCAATAAAATAATTGCTTTACTAAAAAAATATCAAATCAACATATATATTTTAATCTTTGTTTGGTGCTAAGGAGATGCTTATATTCTAGTCGTAAATTACCATTGTCATAATACGCGCACTCTTTATAAGAAACCCAATATAAATTGAAAGAGAAACCAGATTGTGTTAAAGGTAAACCAAAAACACATTAACAACGAAACAAGTTAAAGTATTCTACAATTAAACACAACTAGTGGTAGGTGACTAAAGCAATAGTTCAAATACTTTACTCGTAAACTTTTCGTTTTGGATTTTCATGTGCTCAAATATTTTACTTTTTATCTTTTTTCCTTCTTTTATATATATATATTTTGCATTCTTTTTATTTATGACGGACAAAACAACTCGCAATAATTCAAAGTGTGTTTTGTGTTTATCTATATCAAATTTCGACGCGCAGAAAAGTCCGTCTCAAGCCTGTTCAGGTTAGAGAAGTAAAAAATTAAAAATGACTGTATAATGGGTAACAGTAATTAGTTCTTAAGTCCACTTTTCGTGTTATCCTCAAAAATATCAGTCTCAAAAATCTAAACAAATCACTCAAATTACGATTACACCATAACTTTTAAAATGTATTTATCTTAAAAAACCTGACAAAGTAAGAGAATTTAAGAAAATGTATAAAATTTCACGTATTCATTCTGTAAAAATATTCAAAGAATACTAAATATTTATAAGAACTGCATCAACTACATTAAAAATTAAGTGCCTGTGCAGTTTTTTTCGTCGAACAAATATCGGTCTATTGACGATTGGCATATGTATTTAGAAAGGGCCACGAGGCATCAAAATATTCTCCTAAGCTATGGTGTCAAAACTAGAATTTACATGGGACGCACTATCAGTTTCTGGAACGGACCACTTACATAAACAATATTTAATAGGTAATTATTACATTTGAAAATGTAACTCTTTACCTATAGATACAGTTTTGTTTCATCGGCCAATAGTTTTTACTTTGTGCCGTCATTTTTAAAAATTACTTGTTTTCATCACTATGGATTTAAGTCTTGAAATTTTTCTAAGTATATTTTACGGTTTTAAGTGTAACGATTCAGCAGAGCCTTACTTAGCAGAGACTGCTTTTAGCGATGAAACACTGTGCAAGATGACTATTTATAACTGGTTTGCGGCATTCAAGCGCGGTCGAGTCAAACTCAGTGACGAATTGCGTGAGAATAAGAAATACATCGATGCCGTGCGCCGTATGATTGAAACAAACATGCATGTGATCTATCATGAGATTTGAGCATCCTTAGGCATGGACATGTGTCAAAAATAATCGATTATATACAAACGTTTTGGTATGAAAAGGTTTTACACGCACCCTATGTAATACCACAGAGCATATGTAGAAAATTAGCTGTCACGTTGAAAACGCCGAATTAATGCGTGAAAAAGTATACAAATTGCATTCGAAAAGTACAAAACGAACAAATAGAGTCTCTTATCGGGTAGTACTGTTTTTATATATTATTTTGTTTATATTAAATAAAGATTTAACTTTCACGCAGCTGTAGTTGCAGCTGGCACTCAATAAATTTTAATTTCTATTATACTATGTAAATAAAACTTCGACAACGTTTTATTTTTTTTCTTGTTCGATTTTGTAATTAAATGTATTCCTAAGATGACAACTATTTTCTATATCAATTTTATGGACACGTTTTTTAATTACAAACAGGACGAATTCACCCGCACCGCACACGAACTCGCATCTCGAGTCCACAACTTTGAGTAGAATAGTAATCAATTTTTACTACGAAATTTTACTACTCTCTACCAAATATTGATATCTTAGGTTTCTAATTCTTCAAAAAAAAAAAGTTATTCCGCATATGAATAATTTCCCGTACATACTTATTACCGCTTACCTTCTCTCAGTTTATTAAACATCACTACGGAAAATTCGTCCGAGAAAACAGAAGAAAAAGGTCCGATTGATTGTTAATTCTCGTGATGAAATAAACACAGATATATTTTGTAAATACCTTATTAGGATATTTACAACGGTAGATTCGGGGAGTGAGGTCATGGGAAACATGACTCCCTTAGACTGGGCCTTTATCTTACTAATGCCATCGAATTAGAGCCAATCTCGACTGAACCTCGTATTTGTGACCCCTCGCTGACTCCAAGGGGTGATTCGCTATTGGGTATTTACCTAAACGACCGTCTTGAATATTTACATGAACGTAGTATACGAGATCTACAGCATGCCGGTACACAAAGCGCGATATGTTGCATTCGTAAAGAATTTAAGTGACCTCAATCGATCACGAATGTGTTGTGTGGGGACTGTCAACGGATGACATCACAACGGATCACAGCACTGAATACTTTTTCCTACCAAATTCCGAGAATTAAGTTTGTGAGATCTATGTTAATTTACTAAAAATAAATGTACATTAAAAAAATCCCGGATAACAGTCGAGGGTCGATCAGTCAAGACCCTGGCGGTGACGCCGCGCAAACGACAGGCGTGCGCTTGTATAAGAAAATGGTCTGTTAGGTCTTCTACCTGATGCAAACAGATCGCTCATCCCGCGTCGTGTGCGACGCTTACGCGAGGTATGGTGCGCGTGTTGGTGTGCGGGTGCGTATGGTAATTAACCTTTATACGTTTCCCATGTCGTCACGCGAGCCCTCGCGTCGCGCGCGTCTGCGGCTGGGGTTTTTGACGCGGCAGTTATGAAATTTAACGTCCAACACAGGCGACCGACTCACTAGATTATCCACAGCACGTAAAACATGCTTATTGGTGATCGGCCTATTTGATGATGTACTTTACTGTATAAATATTTAATATCATTTACTCAAAAGTTGGAAACACTGAAAGCAAAAGTTAAAAATTTTAGCGCTCGAGACTAACAAAATAAAATATTAACAGAAGCCTGTTTTTTTTAAAGATAAAAGTCAAAAGGTTGCTCCGACTTTTAAATTATTTAAAAGACCTTTACAACTTCTATTTTACGCAACAAAAGTCGCTCACCTCCGTCGCAATGTATTTCTTCGGCACAGGTTTATCACTTAAACACTAAAAATTTGGAGTTTTGTTTTTAACACTCTCACACCACAGCTACCATTGCCGTCAACCGAACTGCGATCATATACATTTATAGTTCTAATAAATCAAAAGCTCCGAAACAAAATAATAAACACAATATTATGTAAAAACTTTAAATCGTATTCGTTAATTGGTATTAGAAGGAGAACAATTATCTATAATTATTTGTGTTAAACTTTAGCTACGACACGAGTTCGTTGAAAATTAATTGAAATCGGACAGAAAGCTCCGAGGCGAGTCCGCGCCGCGCGCCGCCCGCCCGAGCACTGCCGCCGCCGCCGCCGCCGCCTTCGTGCGTTACAGCAATAAAAAAACTTTCAGGCTTTCATGCTCCGCCGTTGAAGATCTCATTATTTATATTCCGTAGCTTATTCGTTTTATGGTCGTTCAGAAAGGAAGTATAAAATTGAGAACTTCTAACGCAGTCTTTGTGAGCATTTCTAAAATGTTTATTGAAATAAGTGGTTTTTGATTCGACCTTAGCGATTCAAAAATAAAGTGCGATTAATTTTGCTTCGGAAATGATATTTTTTTCGAATGCAATCAACCCCCACCCAGAGCACGGTAGCTAAAATGGAAAGACATGGGCGACGTGGACAGCGGCAGGCACGAGCTACGTGTCGATTAAAAGTACGGTATTCATGACATACTTTTATGATGTCATTATTATGAGATCAATACGTGTATTATCAGTACAATATAATGGTGCAATGTACTTTTTGTTGAATAACATTCGTGTCCGTGAGCGGAGATGGCTGAGAAGACAAAACATTTGCCTTCAAATCCGATACCAACGATGAATTTTGACCACAAAAGAACCGACCGATCAATTCAATATCAAATAATAAATAAAGCTGGGCATACCACAGCAGTGTGGTGATAAACATCTGACGCAACAACGACAAGATATCAAGACAGTTTCATATAAAAAATAAACATTTACTTGCTCGTACAAACTATTGTACTAAATAATAATAGGTAATAATTTATTTAATGGTGGTACTAAATAAAAAAAATACTTAACCTATGAGATGAATAGCCGAAAAAAACAATATTATGATTCACGAGCTGCCACAGACTAACCAAAAAAGATATGAAGACCTATCTACCCTTGTAACATCAACACTAAAAGAGATAGATATAGAAATTGGAACAAAGGAAATAGATAGAATTCAAAGGTTGGGAAAAAAGGAAACAAAAACAGCAAAACAAGACCAATCCTACTATCTACCACCACTTTGCAGAAGAAAATCGAGATTCTTAGAATAAAAAGAAAATGAAACCTAACACCTATACCAATCATGATCTCCCAAAACAAAAAATACTATCAAAAAAAGAAAACCAAAGTGCCGCTTTCAACAAAAAAAACACGGAGAAAAGGAAGAGATCAGAGACTCCCAGCCCCGGCAATCTAACCCCAATAAACTCAAAAATGTATAAGAAAGATGCCTTTCAGTACTGGACGAGACGAGATCAAATTCTTTACCAGGAAACAACAGCCACAAAAATTAGCACCACACTACCAGGAACCGAAAAACCACAACTAATTACAACAATTAATCAAACAACAATTAACCACACAGCGAATAAATCTACAATTAAATCAACATACTCTCCCAGCACGGCCGGTCACCGCGGGAGAATCAGACCATTACCCTCTAACAAAAAACAACTAAATATACATTGCAACAATTAACACTAGAACTTTAAGGACTTCAGAATCTTTATTAGAACTGGAAGAAGCGTTGAAGGATATACATTGGGATACAATAGGAATCAGCAAAATGCGAAAAGCCAGGGAAGCTATTAAAGAACATCCAGAGTATATAACATATAATAAAGGAGAAATGGGAGGCCAAAGAGGAGTTGGATTTATGGTCAAAATACATCTCAAAACTACATACAAGATTTCCTTGGAGTCACTGATCGAATAGCAACGCTAAACATGAAAATATCTAACTATAAGAAACAGTGGACAATGATACAAGCTTATGCACCCACTAAACAAGCAAACAAAGCAGAACATGAATTCTTCTACAGCAAACTATCCCAAACTACAATTACTCATTAAAATAATACAATCATACTCATTGGAGACTTCAATGCCCAGGAGCCAAACAAAATGAAGATGAATATATGTTGGGCAAATTTGGTCATGGGAAAAGGATCGAGAATGGACAAAAATTAGTAGACTTCCTACTGAAGCATAACAAATGAAAATTTTGCAATGATTGCAATTGAGCTCAATTTTGTTCTTCTGAATAGCATATTTAAGAAAAATTAGAACAACATGTGGACTTGGATATCACCAGATTGAAAAAGCAGGAATGAAATAGATTATATAATAAGCAACCATCCTAAATTATTCACAGATACGTCAATCATATCTAAGCTCAATTTCAATACTGATTATATTATCGTATGGTACGAGCATCCCTCAAAACAACTCCGTTAAAACAGTCTAGAAAACATCCACCTCCAACAAGAATAACTGACTTCTCAGAAATAAGCAAACTAACATCTCATTCCTTAGACAAAATACGAGAAGAATTAATAGTATCTGATTCAACAACAAAAGATAAGCTATGCCAAAGTACAAAACCAACTCACATGACATAAGAACAAAAAAGTAGCCAAACATAAATATCCTTTAAGCGACTCAACACTACAACTAATAAAAAAGAGAGAAAGCCTGTTCACTAGAGAACTGAGAAACCAAAACAAACAAAAAATAAAAGAATTAAGCAAGAAAATAAGGAACGGTATCATAAAGGACAGAAAAGCTAACAGACTACATATTCTTGAAAAATATATTACAAGGACAGGAGGAACCAAGAAAGCACTTAAAAATCTGAAAGAGACAAACTCATGAATACCAAATTTGAATTATAATTCTATCAACCCAATAAGAAAAATCACAAACAGGAAAGAGATAAACAGAATAGCCACGAGCTTCTACCGCAGCTTATACTCCAACCAGCATGCAATAGAACGAGGAACAAAAACACACCCTGAAAAATGGAACTCTGAACCTAAAATACTACCTAGCGAAGTAAGAAAGGCAATTGTTAGCCAAAAATTGGACAAAGCGCCAGGCTCAGATGGAATCACGAACGAAATCTTAAAAGGAACTCTGGAATCAGTGGTTCCCTTATTAACTAAGATCTATAATGATATCCTAATATCGGGATACATTCCAGAGCATTGAGAAGAATCACACATAATTCTTATATACAAAAAGGCCCTAAAGAGAGACATAGGAATTACCGACCAATAAGTGATATGACTAACATCACAAGATTTTCTCCAAGATTATCTTAGATCGAATAAGCACAACACTAGACGAAAATCAACCAATAGAACAGGCGGGTTTCAGGAAAAATTTTGCCACAATAGACCATATACACACAGTTAAACAGATAGTGGAGAAGTATAATTAATACAACAAACCTTTGTATGTGGCTTTCATAGACTATATCAAAGCATTCGATAGCATTAGCCACGAAGAGATATGGGACAGCCTTAAAAATCAGGGAATCCCTACACTTTATATAAAAATCATTAAAAGCATATACGCAAAAAGCAAAGCAAGAATGAAACTAGAATCACTAGGCGAAACATTCAAAATAGAAAGAGGAGTCCGACAAGGGGAACCATTATCCCCCAAATTGTTCTCTGCAGTATTAGAAAATGTATTTCGGAAACTACATTGGAACCATTATGGTTTAGACATAGATGGGAGGAAGCTAAATCACCTGGGGTTTGCCGATGACATTATCTTGTTTGACGAAAACCCGAGCAAAATACAAGTAATGATTGAAGAACTAAGCAACGAAAGTAATAAGTTAGACTGTTCATTAACATTAATAAGACCAAACTTCTGACGAACTCTCAAAATCAAGAAATGTCAATTAACAACCTACCCTTCGAATATGTAACAGAGTACACTTATCTTGGGCAAACAATATCTGATAAAGACCAAACTACAAAAGAAATCAAAAAACGAATAACCAACGGTTGGAAAAGACACTGGTCACTGAAAGAAGTGATGAAATCCACCGAATTTAATACAGCAATCAAGATAAAAGTGTTTAACACCTGCATTGTACCCTGCCTCACCTACTGATGTGAAACCTGGTCTCTTACAAAACACCACCGAAACATGTTCTCATATTGTCAAAGAGCCATGGAAATAAGCATGATGAGTATCAGAAAACAAGACAGAATAAGATACACAACTATAAGAAGTAAAACTCAAGTAACAGATATACCTACAAAGTTAGAACAACTGAAGTGAAGATGGACCAGGCATACACTAAGAAGTAATCAGGAAAAATAGAGTAAAATTGTCACAGATTGGTATCCAAGAGACAAAAAGAGGAAAAGAGGAAGGCAACACAGAAGATGGGAAAACGAGCTGAAATTAACTGCAGGATCCAACTGGAGAAGGGTCGTTAGAGATAGAAAACAGTGGAAAATGTTAGAGGAGGCCTTTGCCAACAGGCACA
Source organism: Eumeta japonica (assembly GCA_005406025.1). Taxonomy (NCBI): domain Eukaryota; kingdom Metazoa; phylum Arthropoda; class Insecta; order Lepidoptera; family Psychidae; genus Eumeta; species Eumeta japonica. The sequence goes on from BGZK01001069.1 coordinate 108,794, forward strand.
CTGAGCTCAGAGACATACTGTAAATGTACTGAAAATCATGAAAAAAAGCACAAACTGTACGGAAAGCTCAGGATCAAAAGGCTTAATGTAATGTAATTTTATTAGGAGTACAAATAAATTTCCACGGTTTAGAGAGAGAAGGCATAGCACGAGGCTTACGTTAAAATTCGCAGATGATTAACGGCTTGAAAATTAGGTTATTCATTAAAAAACAACATAACCCTGTCATATTATTAACTTCATATTAGCATTATATATTTTTTTATGCAAAAATGTCTAAATTTGAGCCAAATAAGTGTCATTTGTGGGAACTTTTACTTTACTTAGTATCCACTGTTGTATGATATGTATGCACACTTTCAAAGCTTTTATTTCGATAAGAACAGTTGCAAACGGGTATTATCAAAAAAGGAATTTAAGTTAATGGCTCCACTTGTTGTGACCGAAAATATTATTTTCATTGTTTTCGATATCGTAACTACCTGGAGAAATCACAATAACTTTGTCCTCCCTCCCCTCCCCCCACCTCTGCTATTTTATTGCTTTGCTAGCAATTATTAACCACGTAGATCAATTGACATTTTCAAATATTTACATTTACTCAAAATCAATACATCAATTATTAGGACTACGAATATGTTTCCGCCATTTTTTGTCAATAATATTTATTGTGAAAAAACGGTAATTTAATTTTAATCGAAATATTGTCCATTACTAGCAACGACTTTTTTCCATCTTTCAGGCAGCGTTCGGATTCCAAGTCTGAAGCACTCCTTATCTTTTGAGGCTATCCGTGAATCAACCCAATTTTTGGTATTTTGATATGATGTGAACCGCTGCTCTGACAGAGCATGTGCCATTGACCGGAATAGATGATAATCGGACGGTGCAATGTCTGATGAATACGGCGGGTGAGGTAGTACTTCTCAATCAAGTGTTTTCACATAGTTTTTCACCGGAACCGCTACATGCGGACGAGCATTATCATGTAGAAGATAATTTTGTCGTGTCTGGAGTAGTATTGAGAGTGTTTTTCCATCTCATCAATTATGTCCGGTATAGAGTTCTAGTGATTGTTTCACTTGGATTAAGTAACTAGTAATAAATCACACCCAGCAGATCCCACCAGACCCCACCAAAGGTTTTCCATGAATATTCGGGTATGCTGCGGACGTTGACGCGTGACCAGGTAGTTCCCATGATTTTCTTCTTTTTTATTACTATAATGTATCCACTTTTCATTACCAGTGATGATTCGATGTAAAAAACTCTTTTTTGTGCTAGCAGCATTTCACTCACGTATAATCGGAGTTGAACATCTATCGGCTTTAAATCGTATGGAACCCAATTACCTTGTTTATGAATAATTTTTAACGATTTTAAACGATGCGAAACTGCTTGCTGAGTGACTTTTAAAGTAAGTGCAAGTTCTTTTTTTGTTTGAGACGAATCTTCCTCCAATAATTCCTCCAATTCTGCATCGTCATAAATTTTTGGTCTTCCATTGGTATCTTTGTCTTCTACGTCAAAATCACCATTTTTTAACTTTTGAAACCACTCACGACATGTTCTCTCACTCAAGGCAGTCTCATTATATGCTTCTACGAGGAATCGATGTGCCTCAGTTGCAGATTTTTTTAAATTAAAAGTTCCCACAAATGACACTTATTTGGCTCAAATTTAGACATTTTTGCATAAAAAAATATATGATGCTAATATGAAGTTAATAATATGATAGGGTTATGTTGTTTTTGAATGAATAACCTAATTTTCAAGCCGTTTATCATCTGCGAATTTTAACGTAAGCCTCGTGCTATGCCGTCTCTCTCTAAACAGCGGAAAATTATTTGTACTCCTATTATAGATTATTTAGCTATATCAATAACGTGCTTGAAAAGTTTTTTTTATTCCCTTTTTCTTTATTTTATTTTCATTTTTAATTCCGAGACTTAATTTTGCCTTTACGACCATCGCGGATGCAATGCCTAACGCAACTGCTCTTTCACTTATCGATGCGTCTCTATTAAATACTCGTTTCATCGTTTTTGAGCCTAGCATACGATCGGTTTGGTTTCTAAAGTCAACATTTTTCCTGTTCTTCGAATATGCTATATCATGTTCACCATAACCTGAATCAAGCGGGTCAATACCAATATCATTTCGTGCTAATCGAGCTTGGAATTTAGCTCTAAGACCACAGAATGGATAACCGGGTTCATGTAACACAATTAGAAATCTACTCAAAATATAATTGAAAATTCCAAACCTTTAATTTAAATAAATATGAAAATATATCATAATTTAACATAAACGTTGTAGACCTTTTAATAAGTTACAGTGTTTTGAAATAAAATAATGATGAATAGTACTTAATAAACCAAATTTAATAAAAAGTTACATATAGATGTTTATATAAGCACATTTTAGTTACGTTAACATGAACTTAATCTAACAGCAAAACTGATATCTTTTTGCGTAGTGCATTTAAAATATTTAGGAATATCCCTAAAGTAATGTCTTATAATTATCAAATACTAACCTTTTATCGTCATTAGCATTCAATATAGAATTATTTATTTCTTATGAGAATATTGTGTGCTTGATTGATTTAAATACATTCATGCATGTGGGCAACGTAGTGTTCATTTTGAGGATAGATTTGTATTCGTCCGTAGTTAACAACTGTTTTGTTAACTCTCTTTGCCTTTTTAATATCGTCCTCTTCTGTTTTAATATAATATTATTTAGACCTCAAACTAACAATTGTCCCTTCTAATTCAACTTTAAAAAGACCTGCTATCTTTTTGTTTACTAAAAACATACCAGGTTTACATGTGGTTTACACCATAAACATTATCCTTACTAAAATTGCTTGTATTAAATTATTCAAGATTACCAAATATTCATAAATACAATTATTTGTGGGTACTATGTAATATAAAAAAAACTGTCAAAATCGGTGTAACAAAGTTGAGCTGTATCACCCTGTTTAACTTTGATAAAAGAATAGTAAAAGTTGTAAAGATAGGTTTTACTTAATTCTAGTACTATGAATCCTATGTACATAGGGCATTCAAGTAAAAATTCTGATTTTTCCTGAACTTTTCCTGAATTCTCCTGAAAATTTTACCTGAACAGAGGTAAAATTTTCAGATAATATTCTTATATTATGAAAATTTGGTTGAGCAATTAGTTTTTCAACAGCTATGTATTTATTTGTGTTATTTCTGTTATCGTTCCAATCATCCATAAATTTTAGAGATATTTGTTTTCGTTTATTTTCTAAACTTTTTGCAGATTGAATTGGAAAATAATTTATAAAATCTTGTTCAAACGTAGACTGTGAGGACTGACGTAAACATGTATTCAAATCTACATACTGTTTGAAATAATTACTTTGTTTTAAATAATTAGTTTGTATTAAATAATAACTGAGAGATTTTGATGAATTTTATTTAATATCCAACCGTGTTTTAAACACTCAGTGCATGTAATGTATAACAGTGACATTTATTATAAAAAATGCAACTAATTTAAAAATCTTTCCTCCAGGAGGTTTCATTTTTTTCTGGTGCGAATGGTAAATCTTTATGGGAGTCATGCAGATTCTCTTTTTAGATTAAATCAACCTCTAATGTATCCAACGACTGAATTTTCTGAAAGTTAAATTTGCGTGCCATATCGACATCAGCGACCGACTCGATGCTAAATAACAAGGCTTACTGGGGGCTCCATGCGTTTTCTAGGGACTCCCCTCCGCGATTCTCATCCTGGTCACCGCCATGGGCTTAGGTCGTGGTACGGGCACCACTTCCCACGGGGAGGTGGATCCCGCTTACCTTCAGCAATAGTAGCGGTGCAGAATTCGGCAGGTTAATTTATTGCAACGTGGCCTTAGGATTAGTTAATAAGGGTCACAGGGTGAGTATTGCGGTATTTTAAAAAATAGTGGGTTAGTAAATCATTAAGATTGCTCACGGAAAATCTTTCGGCGAAAGACCGTACTAACGCTCTACATTTTTGAATAAAGCGCATTCAGTTAACTCAGATCTAGGAAAAACTAAAGATGTAGCAAAGCGGTAGATTTATTGGAAATTTTTTAAAACGATTAATGTGTTTTTACATGAAAATAGTCTAATTCAAGTAGGCGAACGGTTGCCGAACGCAGATTTGCTTCACGAAACTAGACATTTTTTATTATTACCTAAACGAAATTCATTAGTAGATTTGATAATGAAGCATCATCATCTGAAAAAATCCGATATGGGTGCTAATACTCTATTAGCAATACTTCAGTGTGATTTTTCGATAAAAGCAGCACGGCACGTAGTATGAAGCATCCCATTTCAATGCATTTCATGTTGGCGGTTAAAACCTATAGCTTCTCGACCCATAACGGGACACTTACTTACAGAGTCAGTTTTCTGCGGTTTACCCATTTGTTAGCGTGGATGCAGATTTAGTTGGTTTAGTTTTATATTAAATCTCACAATTTGTGGAATTAAAAAATATTGAAGGCCCACTTATTTGTTTTCGTTTGGCTTGCAAATAAAGCGGTCCATTTGAAGGTGATGCCAGACCCCTCCACACGAGTTTTTCGGGACGCAATAAAGTAGTTTGTTGCGCGGCCAGATTTAGCTATACTAATTCGTTCCGACTGCATATCTAATTAGTATGCGCGGATAGTCATTTATACAAGTATTTGTTAAAGAACCAATAATATTATTGGTAGAGAGCTGTTGAAGTAGAACAGAACCTAGATATTCAATCCACCTTCGTGTCCGTATTGGATTGGATTGTTCAAAGTAGCCGTAAAATCTGCTTAACCACATCTATGGCGAGTAATTGGGGAGGGGAAGCTCACCCTTGAAAAACTCTCTACAGTCTTTTGCAAAATTAAAGCACTACTAAATTCTGGGACGTTATTTACTATTTTGAATGATCCTAATGCTTTAGCGATATTTTCTTATTGGCAGAATTATATAATGCGGTTTCGAAATATTTGTGCAGTTATACATTCATCTCGCAATTTCCATAATTTCAACGGTTGTAACAAATCATGCAAAACATTTTGAACTTGTTCCTGTCGGAATATTTGCACACGCTGCAATAAAGGTACAAATGGAAAGACTTGGCAGAATCTCCTCGAGTAGGAAACCTAATGCTCATGAAGTGTTAGGTCTTAAATTAATTAAATCTTAAATTTATATAACTATGAGAAACAATTGTGAATATTTGTTCACAATTTTTTCTTACTTTAAGTGATAGACATTTCCATTCTTTTGTATTTGATTTTTTGCTGATTACACATCCAGCACTTCTTGCTCTATGATGCTGGTAAATTAGCTTAAGCGAATTATATTAATTAAATCCACTAACCTGAACGTCTGGAAATGCCTTTTTCCGTTTTCACTTCTCGGACTCGACTCCTCGGGGATCCCTTGTTACGTATCAGCTCTGTGTGGCCTTCGTAGGCTGTGAAGGTTGACCAAAAAGTTTAGCACACACCCCTTGCAACAAGGTTGGCACACAGGTGGCGGACAGTGTAACGGACGAAAGAGGAATAGTCGCTATGCACGCATGTGCGGCATCGCTCAAAGTGCGAGGTGAGTTATGCGGTGTCAACGTTATCAGAGGTGAATTCACCCCTTGCAATATATCGCCTGTACCAAGTTGCACATATTTATGTAACATGCAATTTCCTTAGTTTGAACTGTCACTTTATTTTAGAATTTTCAAAAAATTGTTAAAAAACCAAAAAAATCAAAGGGGTTGAACACTCTAATTAAAATTTAAAATCTTTTTATCATCGCTTGATCTCTATGAGGATTTATCGCTTCACATTTTGTATTTACGACAAATAGAATGACAAACAAAAAATCCTTCATAATTCATTTTATTGGATGTCATAATAAATTTTATTGCATTAACGACAAGCTATTAAAACATAAACACACACATGTCCATGATTATTACAATTGATGGATTTTTCAGAAAGAAATAGCTTCATGAATACGCCGCACTCTTTTAGATTACGACAAATTTGGTGGAAAAAATAATACACGAGTATACTGCGTTTATAAATGTGGTCAAGTAATATATAAAACAATATATTAAATAATATATAAACATCGAAGAATATCTGCTTAATTTTTTTATACAAATTATAATGATTATACATATTTAGAGTTCCTGCGTGAAATTATAGGAAAACTTACAAATGGGATAATTTTATAACAATTAAATTAATTTAATTTAATTTCGGAGGAGAGAAACCGGATTTAGAGTTTAAATCAAGTTGAAATTAAAGACGAGTACCGGGATTAAAATCATGGAGGACACATATACCATCAATCGATCACACGGGTGAGGCTAAGGGGGAAAAATTATTTACAATATAAAATATCAAAAGTTTGATTCTTCTTTAGGGTTTTGTAAGAATTACTAAAACCCTTATAGTTTAAACAGTTAAAAAATGTATGGAGATATTTTGAAACAAAGAAAAGGATATTCGGTACATTGTTTGGGTTCCGTGAGAATTTCTTAGAACTCTTTTAGTTAAAACGATTTCAATAAAATTTTGGATGAAGATAAATTACGACGAACCCTTGCAGTTTACACAATTTCAATAAAATTTTGTAGATAATCGGAAACCAATAAGAGGATATTTAATACATTTTTAGGGTTCCATAATAATTACTAAGAACCCCCAGAATTTAACAGATGTCTATAAAATGTAGGATGGCGACAAACATTTTTAGAATTCCTTGAGAATTTGTAAGAGTCTTTTAACTAAGCCAATTGTAATGAAAAATTGTGTGGACATAATTGAAAGCCAATAAAAGTTCAGTGAAAATTATTGATATCCCTTACAATTTGACTGATTTCAATAATATTTATTTCGGAGACAACTGAAAAGCCATAAAAGAACCATATTTTGAAGCACCGTGTGAACATGAATCCTTATCGTTAAACTGATTTCAGTGAAATTTGGAATGTAGATAACACAAAGTCAATGAAAGGATATTCGATACATTTTTTGGGTTCTGTCAATAGTACTAAGAATCCATAAAGTTGAACCGATTTCGCAGAAATTTGCACAAGTTATTCTAGTTAAAATGAGGAGTTAGTACTTAGTCTGGCTAATGGTTTGGTGATTGTAATTTGGCATTAATAAGCACTCTTACATGCACTGGTTGCTGATCGGAGTTGTCCTATTTACCCTATCCTCGAAACTTCGCACAGTGGCAAATAAAAGGGATGGATGAGAAAAGAACTCACTTTTCTGTGTGATGTTGTCTTCTCTCTCGGCGGCCACAGTGGTTTCAAGCACGACTGCGCCGCCTCTGTGTTTCTTTTGTACTAAATACGTAGAATAAATATACTTGCTGTTCACAATACTTATAACACATAAATGAGCGATTTGCGGTTGCATTCGCGTTCGATATACAGAAAAAAGCGAGTGCGGGTAGGAACAAATTGGTTTGTGGGTGTAAAGGAGGTGTTATTACCACTGCATTTAATTTCGAGAATATGGCATAAACAACTCTTATGATGTAATTTTACTTATTTGAATATAATTATTATGGAAATAGCTTAAACCAAGTTAAAGGACTGTATTATTTTTAGTGCTTTATGGTTATGTTTCAGTGAAAGCATGATGATTTTTTCATTTAATTCCTTTCTTTAATTTAATTCTATTATGTATTATTTTATTTCACTTCGCATCGTGTGAAATATGTTATTTTCCTATCGCATTTTAGTTTTAAGGTGTAATTTACTTGAAGTTTATTTATTTGAAGAAAATTATACAATTTGCATTCTAATACGTATATAAACAAATCGGAGTGTTCTAGTACACTTAGGAAATTCGATCGTAGGGTTGGTTGATTTTATTGAGATTGACATTTTATTCGATATTATTTATTGTATTGTGTGAGGTGTTAATTCGCGGAAATCCAAAGTAGACGCTTGCTTACAACATGCATTAACATGCAGCATGCAACCCACCGCCACAACCTCGTTAAGCGGGCCGCTGTCTCATGCAATGACAGCATGACAGCGGCCCGCTTAACGAGGTTGTGTTGGTTGTTTTAACGCTCCTTGCACCCTGGTGGATGTGACTATCGGCAATTCCTGAGGATGTGCCTGGTTGGCATGAAACGTACGTAGAATTGACAGTTTAACAGTTAGCAGAATAAGATAATTATAAAAATAAATAACACTTGCTTAGGTGTTCGATATCTGTCAATCATCTGTAATCAATATTCAATCATTTAGATAGAGATTCGTAGTGGAGAGAGGCAGATTCGAGGGTCAGCGGTGGGTTGCATGCTGCATGTTAATGCATGTTGCAGGCAAGCGACGATATTATTTGTCTCATTTCAGACCCGAGTCAATACTAACTGATAGTTTGATGATAAAATGTTTGATTTGACTATAATATATATAGTCTCATACTGAGCTTTTACATTGATAGCCTTAGTGCTAAAAACGTTTATTTTGAGGTTGCGATTCATGGGAAGTATCGAGTATACGACTTTATTTTATATAGACATTTTCAGTGTGACGGAAACTCATAAAAATTTAATTATTATATCTCATAGATTTGAATATTATATCTTATGGCCCACAGTGACGATAAACACCATTTACATAGCCGGCAAAAATGTGTCGCCTCGATTAAAAGCTGGAACGGAACAGAGAGCTAGACTACGGTTATTCTAATGTCCTAACGGTCTCGATACGGCCGTCTTTCCTCACTCGTTCGATTTGTTGTACCGATATCGTTACAATATATCAAACGAGTGACGAAAAACCCTGTCGCTGTAAGCGCGGGAAGAGTGCCAGCAGCTCTATTTTTCGTAGAACATAAAAATAATGCGAAACGAAACATCAGCCCGTGGAGTTTCGTGAAAATCCAATAAAATCTAGATTCAGATCGTGAACCATGTAAATTCGAACTTCTGTTCCTGCTTCAAAGCCAGACTGTTCCGCGCTACATAATTTCATTAAAATAATTGATTAGACGATCACGCGTGATAAATCACACAGATATAATCAAACATATACATGTAGGCCATGTGAGGTTCCGTTTCACTATGAGCTTGGTAGCATTGTTCTCTTTAAATTATTGTCAATAACCGTTGACAGGTATTTGCAATAATTAAAAGACATCGTTTTTTCATATATGTAAATGGAAAATTACATTCTGATCCAGCTGCATTTATTACATTTGCGGCTATATTTTTTGGCGTAAATTATTAATAAAAATTGCCTATTAATAAATCTAGCTTACATTTTACGTTTATTGCTTCTTTCGAGCTATGGCCTGTAAATTTTGAGACAAATTTCGTTTACAATAAACTAATAACTGAAATTTTCAGCGAAACTGGTCCAATTATCATGCTTTCACTGAAACATAACCATAAAGCACTAAAAATAATATAGTCCTTTAACTTGGTTTAAGCTATTTCCATAATAATTATATTCAAATAAGTAAAATTACATCATAAGAGTTGTTTATGCCATATTCTCGAAATTAAATGCAGTGGTAATAACACCTCCTTTACACCCACAAACCAATTTGTTCCTACCCGCACTCGCTTTTTTCTGTATATCGAACGCGAATGCAACCGCAAATCGCTCATTTATGTGTTATAAGTATTGTGAACAGCAAGTATATTTATTCTACGTATTTAGTACAAAAGAAACACAGAGGCGGCGCAGTCGTGCTTGAAACCACTGTGGCCGCCGAGAGAGAAGACAACATCACACAAAAAAGTTAGTTCCTTTCTCATCCATCCCTTTTATTTGCCACTGTGGGAAGTTTCGAGGATAGGGTAAATAGGACAACTCCGATCAGCAACCAGTGCATGTAAGAGTGCTTATTAATGCCAAATTACAATCACCAAACCATTAGCCACTCTAAGTACTAACTCCTCATTTTAACTAGAATAACTTGTGAAAATTTCTGCGAAATCGGTTCAACTTTATGGATTCTTAGTATTATTGACAGAACCCAAAAAATTGTATCGAATATCCTTTTATTGACTTTGTGTTATCTACATTCCAAATTTCACTGAAATCAGTTTAACGATAAGGATTCATGTTCACACACGGTGCTTCAAAATATGGTTCTTTTATGGCTTTTCAGTTGTCTCCGAAATAAATATTATTGAAATCAGTCAAATTGTAAGGGATATCAATAATTTTCACTGAACTTTTATTGGCTTTCAATTATGTCCACATTGTGATGCGGCTAACTTTCCAGGTGAAACGCCCGGCATGTGTTGTGCTAATGGTAAAGTGAGATTGCCAACATTAGAAACTCCACCCGAACCATTGTATTCATTTATTTTTGGGACATCTCAAACGTCGAAGCAGTTTTTTGAGTCATATTCAACAATACAATTCGGCATTTCAAATGACTTCTTTTGGTGCTACTAAAATTATTATACATAATTTTATGCCGACTTTTAAGGTAAATGCCTCAACTGGATTGTCCTATGTTTATATCAATCTGAATCATAAAGCTTAAAAATTCTGATCCAACATCTACCTAAAATTGCATACATATTACAGATTCAGGGCCAGATTTATCATCAAGCTGGTTCGTTATTGCCATACCCCGACGCTGATCATTAATTTTTGCAAATTTTTTTTTATTGGTGATGAAAATCGTGAATTGGATCAACGTTGTGCAATTGTTTCAAACACAAGGCGAGAAATTATTCGTGAGCTACAAAGGTTTTTCCATCAGCATAACGCATTAGTTCAATTGTTCAAAATTGCTCTCGATCGTATACCATCTGATAATCACAAAATTGTAATAAGGGCTGATAGAACACCTTTTGGAGAACATGCAAGGCAATTCAATGCACCGACAATTGATGAGGTTGCAATTGTTATTCTTGATGATCAGTTTCAATCCCGTGATATTGTACTTCATCGCAGAAATGATCAATTGCAACGTGTTTCTGAACTGCATCGTAGTTACGATGCATTACAATACCCAATATTGCATTGGAAAGGTGACGATGGCTACCATATCAATATACCAAAGATTGATGCACGAACAGGTAAATAATTGATCTATTTTCAGTGTGTTAACATTTCATTTGTACAATTTTCTAATGTCAGGTTTTGCACTTATTTTCAGGTCTACATGTACAGAAAAAAGTTAGTACCATGAACTTTTATTCGTATCGATTGATGGTTCGTCCACAAGAACATAATTATATCTTGAAATGTGGTAAACTATATCATCAGTACATCGTTGATATGTATGCCAAAATGGAAACTGAACGTCTTAATTTTATTCGTTTCAACCAAGCAAAATTAAGATCCGAAGAATATATTCATGTGCGAAATGCGATAACGAATGATGCTAATGTTAACGACATTGGACGTTTAACTATATTGCCATCGTCGTATATTGGTAGTCCACGGCATATGAACGAATATGCACAAGACGCAATGTCTTATGTACGAAAATACGGTCGACCGGATCTGTTCATTAGGGTATATATAATCCATAGTGGATTACATATAACCTCAAAAACAATTTATTTGAAGGACAGTCTACAACTGATCGTCATGACATCACAGCACGTGTTTTTCGGCAAAAATTGAAAGCACTTATGGATTTAATTGTGAAATTATGTGTATTTGGAGAGGTTCGTTGCCATATGTACTCCATCGAATGACAAAAAAGGGGATTGCCGCACGCACATATATTAATTTGGCTGGTACATAAAATAACTCCGGATCAAATCGATAACGTTATATCAGCTGAAATTCCTGATCAAACTGTCGATCCTGAGGTATTTCACGTTGTCGTTAAAACATGATACATGGTCCGTGCGGTGAACTAAATATGAATTCGCCATGTATGATTGATGGAAAGTGTTCGAAACGATACCCAAGGCAATTGACTTCAAACACAATAACTGGCAATGACGGATATCCTTTGTGTCGACGTAGATCACTTAATGATAATGGTAAAACGGCAACCATTAGAATGCGTAATCAGGACGTTGAAGTTGATAATCGTTGGGTGGTTCCGTATTGTCCATTATTACCGAAAATATTCAATGTTCATATAAATGTGGAATATTGTAATTCAGTCAAATTCATTAAATATATTTGCAGTATGTAAATAAAGGGAGCGATATAGCTGTTTTCGGTGTTGCTGGTGATAATAGAAATGATGAAATTACTCAGTATCAAATGGGGCGCTATATAAGTAGTAATGAAGCTTTCTGGAGGATTATGTCGTTTCCAATGCACGAAAGACATCCGGTGGTTGTTCACTTGGCTGTGCGTCTTGAGAATGGCCAACGTCTTTATTTTAATGAAGCAAATGTATTGGAAAGAGCAGCACACCCACCAGCGACTACGTTGACCGTTTTTTTCAATTATGCGAAACTGATACATTTGCGATAAAGTTATATTCTGATGTGCCCCAGTATTACACATGAAATGTGTCTTCGAAAAATTTCAAAGACGTAAACAAGGAACGGCAGTCGATGGGCATCCAGGCATTTTCCAAACAGATGCTATTGGGAGAACATATACAGTACATCTAAACAATGCAAAGTATTTTTATTTGCGATTATTATTAGTTAACGTCAATGGCCCAAAATCATTTCAAGAATTGAGAACAGTCAACGGTCTTTTATGTCAAACATATCGTGAAGCATGTCAACTCTTGCATTTGTTGAAGGATGATGCACGTTGGGATTCAACACTTCAAGATGCATCTACTTCAGCTCATCCACAACAAATATGAATGCTATTTGCCATTATATTATCAACATGTTCGCCATCAAATCTACTTGAATTATGGAACAAATATGGAACAAACATTATGTGCCAGAAGATATTTTAATTCGTATGCGTCATCATACAAGAAATCCTGATTTGTTGATTACCTTGGAAATATACAACGAAGCTTTAATAATAATTGAAGATATGTGTCTAACAATTGTAAATAAAGCATTAGTACAATTGGGTATGACCGCACCAAATCGTGAGATACATGATTTGTTTGATCGTGAATTGCAACGTGAGCAAGAGTTCAATTCTAAAGATTTACGTTTATTTGTACAATTGAATATAACCAAATTGAGTATTCAACAAAAATATGTATATGACACAATCATGCAAGCCGTTTCCAATAATGCAGGTGGATTATATTTCTTGGGTGCACCTGGTGGTACAGGCAAAACTTTCGTTGTATCATTGATTTTAGCGACTATTCGATCGGAACAGAAAATTGCATTGGCACTTGCATCTTCGGGAATTGCTGCTACATTATTAGAAGGTGGTCGGACCGCACACTCTGCATTAAAATTGCTATTGAATGTACAGGTGATTGAAACTCCAACTTGCAATATTTCGAGAAATTCTGCTATGGCAAAAGTTCTGCGATTAACGTCAATTATTTTATGGGATGAGTGCACAACGGCGAATAAAAAACCACTAGAAGCATTTAATCGAACAATGCAAGATTTACGCGGTAATCAACAGCTTTTTGGTGGTGCTCTGATATTGCTGTCAGGGAACTTTCGTCAAACATTGCCCTGTCATTCCTCGATCAACTCCTACTGATGAAATAAATGCCTGTTTGAAGTCATAAGTTCTTTGGGGATATATACGAAAATTGACACTGAACATTAATATGCGTATTCACCTACATAATGATGCAACTGCCCATGAGTTTTCAAAACAATTGTTAGAAATTGGTGATGGTAAAATACAAATCGACAGTACCAACGGATTGATCACTGTACCGAACAATTTTTGTACAATTGCGCAATCAATAGATGAGTTGATTGAATGTGTTTTTCCGAATATTCTTCAGAATTACAGAAATCATGATTAGTTGAGAGAACGCGCCATTTTAGCACCGAAGAACATTCATATCAATGTCATTAATTTTCAAATTCAAGCGAAACTGCCAGGTGTAGTCACGACATATAAATCAATTGACAGTGTTATGAGTCAAGAAGAGGCAATGAATTATCCAATTGAATTTTTAAATTCATTGGAACCGACTGGTATACCACCGTATTGCTTGAATCTGAAAGTTGGTTCTTTGATTATATTATTGCGAAATATTAATCCACCAAAACTGTGAAATGGCACCAGATTGGCAGTGAAAAAGTTATTGCCAAATTTGGCAAATTTGATTGAAGCTGCAATCTTAACTAGTAAACCAAAAGGAGAAGTGTGTTTGATACCGCGTATCCCTATGATTCCAACTGATATGCCATTTGAATTCAAACGATTACAATATACTGTGCGTTTATCATTTGCGATGTCCATAAACAAGGCCCAAGGGCAAACACTTTACGTTTGTGGTGTGAATTTGGAGGAATCATGTTTTTCACATGGCCAACTTTATGTTGGCTGTTCCAGAGTCGGTACCCCCAACTGTTTATTTATTCATGCTCAAAATGGAAAAACAAAAAATATTGTTTATCCAAATGTTTTAGACTAACCCATATAGACCCACCATAGTAATAGTACCCAATTCTTTTTTATTTTTTAGTTTTTACTCTTTTTCATAGTTCAGAAATAACGTTTGATAGTATATCTTTGTGTTTATTGCTGATAAATATAATATAAACATTTTGATGAAGTGAAAGCAAAGGCAGTTAGAACTTTAGAAAATGTTTAATTAAAATAGAAGTGATAAGACTTTGTAAATGACAGTGACAATTTATATTTTTTTAGTAGATCAACAACGTATTAGAAATATTAAAGTTAGTCTAGGCGTTCACACTTCCAACATCCTCTCCTGAACGCAGACTCTTTAAAAGTAAACCCATTGATGAGGTGAAGTTTTCATGCTTTGGTCGGTGGAGTCCTTTTGTCAAAATATCGGCGACCATGTCTTCAGTGCATTTGTATTGAACCATGACTTGTTTGGCAGCGATCTTCTCTCGTGCGAAGTGGTAACGAACGTCTATATGTTTACTGCGCGCGTGGTAAGCAGCATTTCCTGAAAGACTAATCGCACTCTGATTATCACAATAAAGGCTAATAGGTGTACCTTTAAGTTCAGGCTGAAACTCGTCTGCCAGTTGTTTCAACCAAAGAGCCTCCTGAATAGCCGACGCTAGAGCCATGTATTCAGCCTCACTCGTAGAAAGAGCGATGGTCTGCTGTTTCTTAGAATTCCAACTTATTGCGGCACCTTGAAATAAGAATATGTATCCTGTGCATGATTTTCTATCTTCAATATCATTTGCCCAGTCTGAATTGCAATAGCCTGAAATTTTTCCATCAACGTTCCTTTTATAAACCAGTTTCATATTCATTGTACCTTTTAGGTACCTCATGACTCGTTTCAGAGCCACCCAATGTTCATTGGTAGGTTGATTATTGTATCTACTTAAAGAATTTACTACATAGGTAATGTCTGGACGAGTCCCCTGTGACAAATACAACAAACAGCCAATTATTTCTTGATATGGAATATTATTTAAAATCTCTTGTTGACCTTCAGCCTTTTTTAGTTTAACATTAGCATCAGCAGGTGTCAACATTGGCTTGCAATTGCTCATTCCAAATCGTTCAAGTATAATTTTTATGTAAATGGATTGATCGATAGAGATCTCATCAACATTTTTATCTTGTGAAATTCTAAAACCAATGCAATGTTTAGCTGTTCCTAAGTCTTTCATACAGAATTTTTTCATTAACTCCTCTTTTATGATATGTACAGTTTCTTCATTATTAAACAAGTAAAGTATATCATCTACATATACGGCCATAAAAAATATATCATTTTCATTCAAAATACGGTAGTAAACACATGGATCTACATTAGAACGAGTCATTCCAATTTCTAACAAAGCAGTATTTAATTTCTTGTTCCACTGTCTGCTTGCTTGTTTAAGTCCATATATTGACTTTTTTAGTCTACATACTTTATTTTCATCTTCATAGCCAGGTGGTAAGGACATGTAAATTTCTTCATCAATGTCACCCTGTAAAAACGCTGTGACTGCGTCCATTTGGTGTATTTTAAGTCAATATTTGGCAGCAAGGCCAATCAAGTATCTCAAGGATGTGTAACGGATTACTGGAACATATACCTCATTGTAATCAATACCCTTCACTTGTTTATATCCTTTGATAACCAGTCTAGCTTTATAGCATGTAATAGATCCATTACCGTCCATCTTAGTTTTATATACACATTTGCTGGGGAATTACTGATTTTCCAGCTGGTAAGTTCACCAATGTCCATGTATTATTTTTTATTAATGATTGATATTCTTGCTTTGTAGCTCTTTTCCATTCATCAGCCTTTTCACTGTTAAGCGCTTCTTGAAGACTTTGTGGATCACTGTTTAGTAAATTAATAGTTAACTCAACATTCTGACACATTAATGATGAGGGATGAATATCATTTTCATCATTATTGTGACGCCTCATTCTCCGTGGCAGCGGTCTCAGAGTTATATTAGACACCGGTGGAGAGTCAAGTGTCTTATCTGGTAAGAATGTGTCATCATTAACATCCTCAAATTGATCATCATCTGAACTACAAATACTTTGTGATTCAGCCTGTGTTTGTATTCTGTCATTAATATCATCATCAATGTTTTTTTCCACAGGTTCTTTGAGTTCATCACACAGAGGTAAGTAAATAGTCTTCTTTTCTATTACTTTGTCACAATTTTCCTTTGTATTTTCCTCTATATCGATGTCCTTTTTACTAATTTCCTTTTCTTTTTTAGGTACATTGTCCACTTTGTTTCTTTTAATTGACGCTTCTAGGAATACAACATCTCTACTTAAGACTCCTTTTTTTTGTTTCAGGGTCTACGAATCGGTAGCCTTTGGTACTGTCGCTGTAGCCAACAAATATTAACTTACGTGACTTCACATCTAGCTTAGTTCTATTTTCTTTAGGAATAAGTACCATTGCAGGACATCCAAAAATTCTCATGTGGCTCAGATTTGGTTTCTTTCCAGTCCATACTTCATAAGGCGTCGCATCTGATAAGGTGCAAGTGGGAGAACGTTTTACAATATATGCTGCTGTTGCAACCGCTTCTGCCCAGAATGTGACCTGCAAATCAGCATTTAAAATCATGCATTTAGCTCGCTCTATCAAAGTTCTATTCATTCTTTCACTGAGACCGTTCTGCTCCGGTGCGTACGGGTTAGATGTTTGGTGCAGTATTCCGTGTTTCTTTAAGTAGGTCTCAATTTTTTTATTTTTGTATTCGGTTCCATTATCGCTTCTTAAAATTTTTATTTTTGTACTTAACTCATTTTCAACTCTATTTTTAAATTCGATAAATTTTTCGAATATTTCATTTTTATTCTTAATAAAATATACATGTACTCGCCGAGAAAAATCATCGGTAAAAGTTACGAAATACCTTCCCCCTCCTATAGAAATATGCTTCATCGGTCCACATACGTCACTGTGGATAAGCTCTAGCAAGCTGGTTGCACGGGAGCCTTCAGTAAGGAACGGTTTTCTCGTTTGCTTGCCTTCAAGACAGGTTACACATATGGAATCTTCTGTTCTTGGTGACAACTTTACACCTTCTGTACAGTTAGGTATTTTATTAAGGCTAGTGAAATTTAAGTGACCCATCCTTTGGTGCCACAAATAAGTATCATCATCAGTCTTAGCCATCATGACTAGCATTTCTTGATTTTTACAAGTATTTAACAAATATGTCTCATTAATTAATTCGGCCCTTGCAACTAACTTGTTACTCGGATTGTAAATTTTACAGCCATATTCATTAAATATTACTCTGCATCCACCTTTAATTATCTTGCTAACTGACAACAAATTTGCTTTTAAATCTGGTACATATAAAACATTCCTCACCTGTATAGAATCAGTGCTGCCATCTTTTGCATTTACTTTGATACTTACATTACCGCAACATTCAACCTTTAATACTTTGTTATTAGCAATTCTGATGCTCGGTACAGATGAAGGAGTGATATTAGTGAGCCAGTCCCGGTGCATTGTCATGTGCATAGATGCCCCTGAGTCAACATGCCAAGAATTGGAGTCATTTGCTGTAGATGCGGAAAAGGCTGCGACATATCCTGTATTTTTATCTATTTTTTTATTATTATTACTTGTCTTTTTATGCCAACAATTTTTACTGAGATGTCCATACTTATTGCAATTAAAACATCTTGGGCCTTTATTATCACTTTTCGGCTTATAACTTTTTGTGTTTGTATAAAGTGCGGTAGTGTCTGATGCCTTTATTTCCTGTAGTAATTTGATTTTTACTAAATCAGCACTAATCTTTATACCGGAACTTTCTAAGCCCATAATCATGGGCTTATACATTTCTGGCAGCCCTGCCAGCATTAACGTGCCCAACCACTCATCATCGACATTGAATTTTATATTCCTTAATTTGTGGGCGGCTGTCATATTTTGTTTACATAGTCTTCGACGGATAAACTATTTTCTAAATTAGTATTAATGAGTTCTTTTAATAAACCAACTTTTCGGGTCAAACCACTGTCCTCGAATGCCTTTGCTAAACTTTCCCATACCTGTTTTGCATTTTCGGCGTCTTGAATGTGTATATATAAAATCGGGTCAACTAATAGTATTAACTTTGACTTGGCTTTGATGTCTTGTTTAACTGAGTTAGGGTCTGTAGCCACTGGCTCTTTCAAAATGCATCCATACAAATCTTCATGTTGCAAGTATGCTTTCATTGCGAAACTCCAACTCGCCCAATTGTCACGACCCGTTAATTTCTCAATCGACATCATTGAATTACTTCCAGCCATATTTATAATTATAACATTCAATATGTAAATAGCTGAAAAGAGAAATCACTCGCGAGCACGAAAAACTAAAAATGAGGTTACTCGTAATTTTTCTTTTACTCTTAAATTTGCAATTACTTTTCAAAACATAAAGATAACTTTAAACGGCAGGCTTGGGACGGCCCATAACCTGATGAAATAAAGCAAAGGCAGTTAGAACTTTAGAAAATGTTTAATTAAAATAGAAGTAATAAGACTATGTAAATGACAGTAACAATTTATATTTTTTTAGTAGATCAACAACGTATTAGAAATATTAAAGTTAGTCTAGGCGTTCACACTTCCAACACATTTACATTATGTTTCTGTAGTGGGTTTTGTTGAGCAGTTTCATACTTTCGAAATTACAGAAAGTAAAAAATTTTATTTTTATGTTTTATTTCTAAGTTTATTTATTTTAGCACACCAAGTACTTCGAAATATTAAAGATAATACAATGAATGAAGAAGGTTACAAAAATTTATACACCGTTTGTGCCCAGTGGCAGCGGCATATTTTTTCTAATGAAATGATTATAAAAAAATGTTTCTGTATTTTTATTTTATAATATTGTTTTCTACACATTCCATAAGAAACCGTTTTATTTTTACTGGTCAATATCATTTGGGTCATTTGGACTTTTAAATAGCTAGCAATTTAAAATATTTTTTTGTTTGAATAAATGAATTTAATAATCATTTTTTTTATTACTACGCCTTATACATAGCGAAGCACATACTGGGCCGCTAATTAATTATAAATACCTAAATCTATCATCAACTCATTTCGAATTAATTAAATCATCTATACTTTACCTAATCTTCTAAATTAAAGAATGCAAATATCACACCTAATTCAATTCATAAGGTCAAACATAATCATATCCAACAATACAACTCCTAATACTAACCACAAAATGTCCCTTTATCAAGATGTGAACAAAACATGATAAAACAATACAATGTATATAAATTTATAATAATATTTCAAATTTAATATTTTTGGACAGCTTCTTATTGGATAAGATGTACTGTGTACGTTCCTTTTCCATTTTTTTCCTTTTTACTTCACGAAGGTCAATCGCGCCTTTAAACGACGATACGTGTCCATGACAATTTATGTGAACCGAAACTCGTCTTTCTTACAATGATTTTTTTATTTACCTTTTTTATGTACTTTTACAAAAACGCGTTAGTCGAATTAAAGACGTCCGAAACAAGAGACTGTTTATAATTATTATTATTTTCAACGACACAAGCTCACCTAAAAAGATGACTTACACTAAACGTGCGGGCGGGTACTGGGTAACCGTGTAGTGGGGCCATTTTTCATTGATGGAACTTTAAAGAGGCAGCGGTTCGTACAGCACCTCGGAGTCGAAATCGATGATGTTTTGAAGAATCGTCCGTTGCGTTGAGATATTTCTCGATGTGTGGTTCCAACTCAACGGAGCTAAGCTGCATTCAGTGAACGAAGTTCGAGATCAGTTGAACTGATTTCAAACTTCGCTTGAAAATTTTTATAAAACATGAAAAATTTCAAAAAGGTTTTGCATCATTAATTTATCCTTATGATATTGAAGATGATGATAAAATTGAAACGGTGCAAGAATTCACCTGCCTTATGTACGGGATACCTAAATGTCAAAGTGTTAATGAAGGAAGATATATCATGTTTAATAAAATGTATGGCTCAAAAAATACAAATGGGAAATTTATAAAAAATATTAAAGGCTTCGACTCAACTCATATTCTGCCATGTTGGGAGTCTTTAAAACAAAAGATCTTGAGAACTATTTATGTGAATTATATGTGGTTGAATGCTACTGAGCCAAATTGTATTTAGTTTAGCGCAGAGAATAATGGCTGGCTAATATTCGATGGCTCTCTGAAACCAACATGGTTTTTAGGAAATGCAACACCTCTAGAGGTAGAGAATATCATTCTAGGTGATTCCCAGGACGATTCTGCTGATAACGAAGAAGATTCTGATGTATGTAGTGACGAAGTTGATAGCAGCGATGATAGCGAGAGCAGCCTGGAATCCGACTATGAATAAATGGCAAGAAATAAAATCTAAAAATTTTTAATTAATTAATTAATTAATCAATCTTTTCTTTTTTTAAAACATTCTTGTTTATTCTGTATCAGCAGATAATTATTTTGTAACTTATTATGACAACTATTCAATTATATTATTGTCTGTAATTTACTGTAAATAATTTGTCACCTGCGATTGAATTGAAAATATAAATAAAATAACACATTTATAAAATTAATTAGATTTTTTACTTTAAAGTAAAAGTTTTGTTATATGATTTGAAAAACAACTAATCAAAAATCTAACGTTTTGCAAGATATGTCTGTGAGTTTTTCATTTTATGATTATTATTATTTTAATATTTAATGCAATTGTTATTTCCTGAATAATATTTAATATTACTTATAAATTAAATATTATTTTGTTAAATATTGATGCTTTATTCGTTTCATTTTAGAGCATTTGAATCATTTTTATTACTAGTTAGGTCGTTGGTTGAGAACCCTATTTATCGGAGCATGCGCAATAGCGCAAAAACACGTTCAGCTGGCATTTGGTATCCTTGTCTAACAAGTAACCTCGCGCACTCACTCTCTGTCACTCTATTTTAATACTTAGCATGTTTAAGGGTAGGAAACTTTGACTTGCGGGCTTTTTTATATAGGCAGCTTTATGTCATTAAATACAGAAAAAAATAAGCTTTAATGTGGTATAAATGAAATGAGTATACATTATAAACGAAAATTTTAAACAAAATTATACCTGTTTACACCTGGCTGCGTATAGGTTGCGGCTAAGCGATCGACGGCAACTGTAAGTTTTCAGATCTTTTAAATACACTGTTGTGTAGTGGTGTAAGTTTTATTCCCATACCCCTCTCTTGTCAGCCACCGTTCGGCGGGGGCGCCATTATCTGTCGACACCCGGCCGCCGGGGTCTGAACGCCGAGCTTTGTATTTGCTCTTCTGTTTAAAATTTACATTGCTTATGGTCGGTTTACTTTGCCGACTTGTCACTTTATCAATCAAGCTACTTTTGTACTCTGTGTTTGAAGCGCTGTGGCATTACTGGCCTGCGTATTCTACATACTCGTTCGTGGTTGCTTCACGTGCGCATGCGTTTCTATGCGTTTCTTGAAGAAAATATGTATGGAGTGTTGATTTTTTATTACATGTTATTACAAAATAGTTATTAAGAAATAGAGAAAATACAAATACGAACAAAAATATGGTTTATTTCTTTGTATTTGAGCAAAGTCTTGGAAGGAACAGCTCTCTTAAGTTTAATATGTCATTGTTTATTACTGGATACCTTTTTCAATTAGATTTCTTTCCTGCCAGTTAGCAAATTTTATCTACATTCCTAAAATGTCTAACAACGATAGAGTACTAATTTAAACTATGCGAAAAATGAAAATATGTGGCGCCCCGTCGCACTGCGAAAAAGCGCGGGAAACTGATGGACCGCCGATGTTGGCGCTAGTTTACACATGTAACCTATGTGGTTAATAAAATTTAGAGGAGTTCCTATACAAAAACGTGTATTTTAATATTTTATTTTGCTTTATCTTAAAAACGATCATACACACAAACGCCAAACTCAGTCTGGTTTAACTGCAAATTCAATAGTAAAACAATAAATAAGGAAAACTGGCAAAGTGTGAGTCAGGCACGCGCTGACGATGCCAAAGTGATTAAAAGAATACTTGTTATTCATATGTAATACATGATACAAATATTATGTTGTATGATGGTGCGAGACACTTGGTGCGCGAATTCGATTCGCACCCGAGCGATACTTTGCTTAATAATCATGATTCAGTTATTCAATTATTCATACTTTACATATTAATCTACAACAATGTCCTAAAAAAAATCCCAGGTCTTGTTATTTCTTTAAAATAAATGCCTATATCTTATACGGTATCTTTTAATAACAGGCCTTGTGTACCGTCGGAACTTTCCCTTACTAGATGAAAAGCAACAGCGGTAGCTTTTACACGCTTGCCTGCAACATGCACTGCAGCATGCGACCCACCGCTGATCCTCGAATCTGCCTCTCCACTACAAATCTCTATCCAAATGATTGAATATTGATTCCAGATGATTGACAGATATCGAACACCTAAGCAAGTGTTATTTACTTTTATAATTATCTTATTCCGCTAACTGTTAAACTGTCAATTCTACGTACGTTTCATGCCAACCAGACACATCCTCAGGAATTGCCGACAGTCACATCCACCAGGGTGCAAGGAGCGTTAAAACAACCAACACAACCTCGTTAAGCGGGCCGCTGTCATGCAATCTAGCTAGCTTTTACTTCACGTTTGTGTTCTCTGAGACTGTAGTATTTCATTAATAGAGCCGGTCCATTTTTGTATTGCAGCCAAGTTGACTACAGCATAGCTCTACCACGGATCATATTCTTATAAATTACAGATTATTTTTTATAATTATAAATTAATTATTGTTGATTATACGAACTACCAATATAGTAAAAGGGATATGAAATTAATTCTTTACATTATACAAAATTAAAATAACTTCGCCCGTCACTATGAAATTGTAACGTCATTAATTTCCTTACTAGATAGATGCAATTTGCCTTTACTCTGAAAGCCTATATTGGAGAAATACGACTACTTTTACTATTCTTATTGTAGACATGATTGTATCAAATTTTCTTAGTAATTTCAGAGTCCTTGTGAAAAATATCCAAACCACTTGATACGTCACAGATGATTTGATCATTAAACAAATGTTGTTCTCTTAACATTCCATATCGGAATAATTGGAAGAACGCGGATTTATATAAAAAGTTTATAAAAAAATTAGGGGTTTATTAAAATGTACCACTATATTTTCTAATGTTTGTAACGTCTAATTTTAATATATTTATTGGAGTATTTATCATTGATTAGTGATATTTATTATATTCTTATACATCACTATTAATTTCTTGTTAAATTCCTATTAAATTCTTATTAAACTCCTTGCAATTATGTAATATTTGTAGGTTCGGTGTTATTCTTTTTTAAATTCTATGTTGAGCACAAAGATAGAAGAGCGTCATGGTAAGCACGGTAGATTAGAAACATCGAAATTGATGATTATTGAAAGAATTTATAATTAATAAGTAAAAACTAACAAATTGTTATTGAGTAAAATAAACAAAATATAGAGTCATACTAATGAAATACATTTTTATTATTATTCATATCAAAATACTATAAAATATAGAATATAATACAAGAAATACGGAGAATAAACAAAGTACATGGTACACGTGCCTTGCTCTCTCAAGGCAGTAGAGAGCGGCGTCGGGGAGAGGGCATGATGACACGAGCGAGCGTCATGCCATCACCGTCACGGCAGGCTGTCGAAGCGCGTCAATAGATGTTTCATATCAAAATACTAGTATAGTGTTACTGTCAACAAGCACATTGATCAAATTACGCAACATTTTATTACAGCTTCAATAATTCTGTCATATGTTTATTTCAGTTTTACTAAAAGCGCTAAAGTAATATGACACCAACCGCCCCTTAAAAACACGTATTAACTTTTTTTTCAAATTTTTCCGGGGTTGCAGACACGAAAACATTTACATATTGTTTTTGTATCATTAAAACTACATTGCATCAAAATGCAAAGTTCAATTTCAAAATTCTGACTGGACTAAATATCGTGTTGTATAAACTAATCTTTTATTTATGTTGATAACTATAATTATATAGTAATGTCGTGACATAATCTAGTCGTAGGATCCGCATACAGCCGTTACACGTTGAAAATAAAAGTCAGTCGTCATTCACATAGCCTTCAACAGTCTAGTAATAACGTATCGACATGGCGGCGTTGCGGTGATGTGGCAGACCCCGCTGGCCGCGCCCGCGCCGTTAGCTCGGGGGAGCAAATGAACGAAGTTTCCAAGATCTCGCTCTTGCGCAAACTTTGACATTGAACATTTCTGCTGCTGACGTGTTCTGGCCTGTATGTGCTTAGTGGTAACTGTGCCGAAACACGTCCCAAACTATCGCAACTAAGTTTATCTTAAAAGTGTGGAATGTGCTAACGTCAGCTACAATCTGAATTTTCGACCGCGCTCGTGGCTCGTCTTCAGTATCGTAAATATTGAGCCAACTCACTGGTAAAATGGCAGATTGTACTAATAACATTAAACAAGTAAATTAATGTATTACTTATAAAACGGACATAAGTAAAAAAGAGTTCTGTTAAATAATGTATTTTATTAAAAACGATTAGAGCATAATATAATAATAGTAGTAGTAAAAAGTAAGTGTAGATGACCCCAACAATATTTCAGAGGAGAGAGAATGAAGACTGAATTCGGATAATTTTTGCGACAATTTTTTTGTGATAACGAATTGATGAATAATCGTTAATGTTATAGTGCCGACTTTGCAACAAGATTAAGTTTTGCGAAATCGGCACTTTATGCATCAGCGTATATTATTAGCCTACACATACTGCATTATTTGTGCAATTCGTTTGATTACACAGCAAGGTGGACACGAAACAATTAAAATTTTCAGTTAACATATTTCTTATAAGTAGTGCAACGAGAAAGAAAATCTGTAAAACTGTTGACCTTACAAGGGATGGTCTACGGACCATCCCTAAAACTTTTCGCTAAGATATTTGTCGATGTGTTTATGAGCTTCTAGAATTTGAAATATAGTCGTCTCAAAGCTCAAAGTCTCCTTTTTAACATTTCAAAAAACTGGTGACCTTATAGACAATTTCTGAAACATTTTAATACTTTCGAGCTCAATGTCTTCTCAAACATATCTGACAGTAAATTATTGAGTTTAAGTTCAAAAAATCTATTTTCGTACTTTTTCAAACTCTCTAAGCTCACAAGTATAGTCTTAATGCGTTTTTAGCTCTACGAGTTCAAACGTCTACATTTATTTAATAAATCGCCTTTTTTTAAATATTTTTACTACCAAATTTTTCAAATATGTCATTTCGTTTTGATTTTCTTTACGCCATCTCAAAGTAGTTTTTTAAGCAAAGAAAGTTGAATGATACCAAACATTAATCCAATTATAACTTCAAAAGTTATTTTGAAAAAATACTTTTTTGCTAATCTTTCGTTAACTATATCTCTCGAACGAACCAACTGATTTTGATACAGTTTGTAACACACGACATTTATTTCTAAAAAAAATAGCTGGTTAGCTTTAGAAAATTATCTGTAGAGAATTTTAAGAAATATAAATAAAATAGTTTTTTAAAAAAATTTCTCCAGCTATATTTCTTATGTGTATAAATCAACCAATGTTTATATAGTTTATTGCAGATGGATCGGTTTGGGAAAAAGAGCTGATTATAGTTTTATATCGATCGGCAAAGTGTTTTAAAAGTTATTTCAAATAAAATTTTTTTGGAAAATGTAATTTTTGAGATTTCTCAAAATCTGCCACTCAGAGTCGGTACACCCATAAACACGCACACACGCGAACACGTATGCATGCACACGAAGCTTTCGCACGCACGCATGTATACACACACGAACACGCACGCACTCACGCACGCACGCACACACACTTTCAGACTTTTATGAAATCCAATCCCTTCAAACTCCAATCCCGAGAAGTGGTTCCGGTACACAAAATCAAACATTGTAATAGAGTCATGAAATAAATAATTAGCTAAAATTATAATTTATATTAATCATATAAATTTAATTGTCTATACTTCGCTATCATATGGTTTGGAGAGCTCCACTGTGCTGAACAATGCACTATTAACTCGGCTTTGCAAAAATGTGCGATCACAACCCTCAAAACTAAGCAGAAAACTAGAATACGGTTGCTCTAATATCTAATGGTCTCGCTACGGCAGATTGATGCTGGTACAATATTGTGTAATATCGAACGAGTGGGGAAAGGCCTTGGCGCTGTAAGCGCCAGGAAAGGGCAAACAGCTCTACTTTTCGTAGAACGCGAAAAGCACACGATCAGCCCGCAGCGTTTCGCGACAATCCAATAAAACCTAGGTTAAATCGTAAACCCTTGGACAACTGAACTTCCGTCCCCGATTCAAAAGCAGACTGTTTCGCGTTACATAATTTTACTAAATTAGTGAATAGACGATTATGCTTGCTAAAGCACACATCTGTAATCAAACAGTAAATACTCGTGTACATGTAGGCCCATATAAGGCCTATATATACCATTTAATTAAACATGTGTATTTCCGTTCCGTTTAACTATTGACATCCATACAATTAGATCGAAATTGATTGTTATGGATCATATAAGTTTTTTAATTTGTTGCAACAGATGTTGTCGTTATAAATTGTCGATGACATTCATCAACATAGAATAAATCTAAACTAGGCGCATCTTTAGACATGTAAATAATTTTCTTTTGAATTTTAAAGCTTTTTTAGGTTATGAAAAATAATTTGATAATAGTAGTAATAATTAATCCATCAAATGAGGTATTTGATGGATTAATACTAGCTTACTTTCAACCTAATTTCTGAATTTCCAGCCTTTTTTGTATGTCGTATATTATACATTGTATATCGTATTTTTCACTATTTGCGGCTTAAATTATTTACTCTTTCATGCCTGAAGAACGATCAAATTGGCATCATAATTATAATTGTCGTGTATGATCTACTTTGCAGTTAGTATGACACCGTACGACAAAATTACGTAAATGGATTAGCATGTTTATATCGACCCGTGAGACTAAATGCGTCATCCTGCAAGCTACCGTAATATCGATAACATTGAAAATTTCACACAGCCGTTAGCGACCACATCATAAAAGTAATGTCTAATACATAAGCATTATTAAATTTAGCATTATTAAGCATTATTAGATATATTAAAAAGTTAGAACATTTGGTAACGTACATTTCTTTGTCTAAGAGCACATGTACGTAAAATCATAAAGAAGTTGCACTGACACACGTGCTTCTAATGAAGTCCTTGTTTGATGTGCCTGAACTGAAGACTGAAAAAGCCTTCATCTCCCGCGATGGTGACGTGTCTGAAGCACCAGACAAAGGAACGACGGTGGCGCTATCCACCCCCGTGGCCCTAGCAAGTCTCAGACCGTAGACGACTACTCTTCCATACAAAAAAAATCGTGTATTTATTAGCACCATGCCCAGTTCTGAAAAGCATTGCTGTGTAAATCTCCAGTGCAGCACTCCGTGTTACTGGGCGTGTGTCTTCTTTCACCTAGCCAAGTTCGTTAATGCACTATACTATATTCCATCTGTATGTAATTCGTATAAAAGGAAAGTGTTTTTAAAAAACGAAAGAGTTTTGTTTTTTTAAACAAAATGCGTTTTTTTTTTCACAAAACAACATGTTACAAATGGGTATACGAAAGTGTTTTCGGACAGTAATCTATCAAAAAATCAACAAACGCGTAGATAGTCAATTTATGCAATCTTTTTTCATTAAATTTCGTTTTCATTCGAAGATCAACTATTTTCTCTATTTAATGCGAACATTCCGAGAGCATTAGAGGTTTATCAGCACCGAGCTTGCTGAGTGATGTCTTCCCTTTCCGCACGTGCGTTACGTTCACACCGACACATATTTAGCTTATGTTATAAATTCACTCACACTTGGAATGTTCAGCTAGATGCAGAACGATATGCATTGTGCTGATAACATTTTCATATACATACTTGAATATCGACCCATTGTACGATTATTAGTAGTCAATTATTTAGTGATTGTGGCTATGTCAGGTTTCTTCATCTTATTTCTAAATGCCGTACTAAATTATTAACTACTCAATATTTTGTATCGATAAGTAAAAAAAAGAGCAAACCTTGAGTTTCTTGCTCATTCTTCTCTAGGTGAATAAGCATTTGGAATTGTTATCTATGTTAATGTCGAAACCAATCAGACGATCGGTTTGACTCATTACAGTGTAATTTCTATTACCTACAAAGTAAAGCTATTTTTGGTTTGATACATAGACTATTATTAAATGTTATAAATATCCATTAAATAATTTTGCAGTGACAAAAAAAAAAAATCTGTTCATTGATTAGATTTATTTATTTTGTCCATTTACTTATTTCCTATATGTAAGATTTTAAACGCAATTTCTTTTTTAAAAAACCTCATTTCGAACTTTCGAAAAAGGTGTCAATATTTTATCATTAACCTTGTTTAAAACTTACGTAACTTAAATGAAAAGTATAAAAAAAATATTCTCTTTTTGTGCCAGATCCTCTAATTGAATGACATTCTAAATAGTAAAAATTATTTATTGGATAAACAAATTAATATGGTATATATGAGAATAGGTTCATTGCTTGAAAGTGATAGCGATTCGTCTATTTACACACATAAATTGAACTAGTAAGATACTTTTATAAAAATTGACGTAAATATTTTTTGTATCAAAAGAACAGAACACAAAACTATCACTAACACGATTATTCATTACAAGTAACTACAATTCTGCAGTACTATGAACATATTTCAGCTAAGCACACTTTATTAAAGTTCAAGCTTTACTAAAGCGTACGTGAATCTGATTGACTGATTACGTTAATCAGATTTAAGTCAATAGAGAGACAAATAAAAATACGCAAGTAAGCCTACCCAAATTTATAACATCGTAACATAGTTGTGCTAATGACGAACAGTTCTACAAGATTTGTGCCAATCACAGCCATGGGTCTTCTGGTCATTGCGATGCGATCAAGCGGCTGATTTTATAACTAAGATATGATATCCTAGTCTTTTTATAAACCAACAAATTTAACTACATATTATGGTTTGAATATTGTTCTAGCTAGTAAAATCCCAAACTTCTACTACAAGTTGCCTAACTAAGGCATATTGTCACCGTGAGGATTACTGAAAATATTAAATTGCTTGCCCCCGAGCAACAACAGAATAACAAGTATCGTAAAGCCAATTGGCATGCTGTGTAAGCCCAATGTCATCAACAAAAAAGTTAAGATAATATATGGTTCACTCCAGTTGGTAGTTAGCAGGAAATAGAAAATCCGTTCCATGACAACAAAAATTAAAAAAGTGTCCTGGGCAACAAGGCCGTCATGTTTCAATTTTTATTTCATAGCTAATACTAATATTTCCGCAACATATTCGTTCAGAAGTCTGTCTCAACATCTGGACAAACTTGCTTCAATGTATACTTTTATATATAGTAGTATTTATATATAATGTATATAATAGTAATACAAAGAGTTCTCTGAATGTACACTATTTTATGTAAGACCTACGTTCTACATAAAATATACAAAATTAGGAGAGAGTGAGCATCCTGAGCATGTCCGTCTAGTATATTCTCTAATACATTTGCCGTAATTTTTATATTAATGATAATAAACCCACTCATGAAAAACGTTAGAAAAATCTTATAGGTCAGTTTCTTTACCTCGACGTCTTTGATTTACCAAACAAATTCCTCATGAAACTGAATAAATACCCTCTATATTTTTATTTGCTTAACAAACAATAAACGCACTTGGGATACTGGACCCAGAAACATAAAACCAAAGGGAGAGAGCGACCAGTCAAACATTAAGCTAGACCAAATGCCATCGGTAACCAAAATATATTACGGGAACGGTCGTGGAAAGGGAAGAGCAGCCCTTCGCCTCCCATGGTATCTCCGACTGTCTTGTCATATAGGCCAAATCGCAGAAGCGCCACCGGTCATCGATAAATCTAGTCTCATATCCTCTTCGTGGTTCTTACAAGTTATTCTTTATTCTTTTCCTTGTTCCTAAAAATAATTCTCTCTTAACAGGGTTTGTTTCATTTCCACCCACCGCACAATCTGTGTCAGACACGCGCATATTCCTAAAACTTGCAGAAATTCGCCTGTGTGTCGACGAGACCCGTGTGATAAATCAGACTAACATTCATCGTTTCAATCTCACTTAGCATTACATTTCTAAGGTCATCATATAGAGGACATGACCACAGAGCGTTGTGTGTGTCCTCGTCCGTCTGATGGAAAAGCAACTAGAAATAATTTTTTTACTGGTCATAATAACATACATTATTACTTAATGTACACTTTACAAAATTGCAACAATTACTATCAGCGTAAGCTAAATGTTAAAGACAGCATTCTTAAACTTTTTCCAATCTATTGATGTACATTTTATAGCTGGAATTCCATACACAACTATAATATCCTAAGATATTACATAACACATAATTAAATGTTAGAGTTTTGATTGAATTAGACTTTCGGTAATTTAATCTGATTCGTAATAAAACCCAATAACGAAGTTTTCTGAATAACAACAATATGGAGTTTTAAACCAAGAGAGCTGTCCATGATAACTCCAAAATCACACATTTTGGAGATTTTAGCTAGTGGATTCTTTTGAACAAAATACACCCCCTTTGTTGGGAATAATTCTCTAGTGAAATTAATGAAAAACATTTTTCAAAATTAAGAGCCTTGCCATTCCCGAAGCATCAATCATTAATCCTGTCAAGGTTTAAATCTAAAACTTGTGTATGTTCTGGGCTGTTGATAGAACGATATATTTTAAAAACATCAGCACACATTTTAAATTTTGATTTTATAATACAAGAGAGGTTATTAATAAATATAAGGAAAAATAGTGGATCTAAATGTGAGCCTTCTCGAACACCGGAAGACTCTATCATGGAATTAGATTGATACCCATGTATTGTGAATAGCTCTGATCGATTTCGTAGATATGATTCACACCGCTTCAGTAGCGACCTATGAATTCTCATCTTATTTAATAATTTTATTGACTATTTCTTGCCATTTTATTCGCGGCGAACTGCGGCGCAGCCGTCCAAAAAGAAGATTACGCGTTAGACCTTTATATATATATGTAGATATATCCGTTCCCATGTTCTCTCTTAGGTTCTAAGCTTATAAACAGATTTAATTAAGCTTTGCGAATGTCACTGGGTATATTAAACTATAAAAAAAACAAAATGGTGTATTTGTGGCACCAAATTAGGTATCTTTAAAATATTTTTTTCTCCGAAAACATTGACTGGACATCAAAATGAAGAGTTTGTATAAATGTATATTGGTTGGCCCAAAAACTAATATCAAAAGGAAAGATCTAGATCCTTCAGATCTAGGGTTATTCGAAATAATTCAGCGATTTATTGTTATTTATATAGTACATATGGAGATAAACTGAAATCATTACTTACATTACCTTCTAGTAACTATTTTGATGACTCACACCCTGTATTGTAAATAGCCTTTTCTGCGCCCTGTGCAAACTTCTATAAATCCGCCCTTGTTTTTTTTTAGATATAGGTGTCCTAGCTAGAGCAATGCTATGTATTAGCCTACTTCACTCATTCAGGGTGATAACATAGAGCACAAGAATCTTGGTGTTAGTGGATCAATTATCTAATATTTTGGAAGTAAAAAATATTTTTTAAAGAACTAGAACTGATGAGGGCAAACAAAGAGACGAGCTATTTAAGTGGACCCTTTGCCTAATATACCACCCACTATGTCTCACTCACTAAACCTCAAACACAAGTTCACTACTGCAAATGTGTTACCCACCCTGATGCTTAAGATTTAATTTTTTGACCATTTTGGTCTTCATACATCTATAATAAAATAACAGTCTGCAAAGTTTCAATAAACTGTAAATTAATTTAATTTTAAGTTCTTGATGTGTTAAGGTTTTGAATAAGGAAGGTAGCATAATATAAATTGCATTTAAGTACGAATTGGTGAAAAAGTGTTTATTCGAAAATATTTGCAAAGATTGTTCACAACCACAGAACAACAACAGACATTTTTGGTGATACTGGCATGTAGGTATGTATGTGTTGGAATGGAGCACTAGGGGCGCAGCGGGAACTCATCAGGAGTAAACCGAAAAAATAATAGTCCTGCCTGGTCTGGCCATTCTTGCGCCCCTCAGAGTCTACGCCCTGTGCCTGGGCACCGATGGCACCGCCCTATTTACGGCACTGCTCACACCTATACATACATTATTATAAAATAGTAGCTTATATACAGACGGTATTATCTGTACATTGAAGGTATCGATGTAAAATAGAGAGGAGGAAATAAGAGGAAGGTAAAACAACAGAACTATTTTTAAATTTTTTTTCTCTGTCTGACTGTTCACACAAACCTCTGACATTAATGGATTTGAATGCGGTTTTCACGAGTAGATACTATTACTTGAAAAAAATATAGGTTTTATATTGTTTAAATTGTATCCCAGAAAAAAAATATCCTGGGGAGGGATAGAAAGGTCGTATAAGGTATAGAATTTTTTTAATTATAAAAAGCTACTTTACCTCAAAGTATAACAAAGCTTACTTTTTATTTTGACTTTGATTTTCCTAGTTTAGTCTAAAATGGTATAAAAATTGAAAGCGGGATAAGAGTAAAATCGAGAGCCAAGACAGAGACCTGACGAACAGGACGGGTTTCCTGTCACAGGTGACAGGACCCTATGTCAGATAGGGATTAGAATCAAAAACGTCAACGAGTTCGAAGTCAGGAACAGTACCGGAATCCGAATTTAAAGCGACAATGAAATTGGGATTGATAGCAGTCTTTCCATATAAAATGAAGAAATAAATTCTGTGTCCACGTGGGAAAATCCATGGGCGGATTGATTGAGAATAGCACAAGAAAACAGCATGTCTATTGCATGAAATTTTTTACATGAATCTGAATTGTTTTTCCACGCAAATATCAAAACATATGCCGTTTTTATGTAACAGCTCTATTTTTGCCCTTATGAAGTGATAGGATTTTTCAATAAAAATGCACATAGTTTAAGTTATAAAAAAAAAATATTTTTATTCTGTAGTAAATTTTCTTTTATATGATTTTCTCGCGTAAAATGTGTTAGAAATATTATTTTGAATGCTCCAAAAGTAATCACCCATCATATTTACGTTCCAGTATCCTTGATATCTCTCCACCATGGTGTAAATGTCCTGATGAAAGCGCTCCCCTTGTTCCTCGTTTAGATTACCGAGATTTTAAGGAAAATGGTCTAGATGGCTGTGAAAGTAGTGATGCTTAATACTCATGTTGCAACCAAGCTGCTGGAAGTGTATCAGCAACTGTTCAACGTATTTATTGTAACCATCAGCCTTTCTAATTCCCAAAAATTTCTGCACCAACCAAACACACTCTTCCCATACACATTTCTCGTTATCTGTCACATCCTGGATAATTTTTTTATCATTTACCAACTTTCTGATTTGTGGCCCATCAAAAATACCAGCTTTAATTTTCTCACTCAATCTCTCAATACTCAATGATGATTGGATGGTTCACGCCAGATCATCTGAGATTTATCATTGTATGTAATTTTATGTATTATTTAATATAAAATTCTTTACACCCTCAAAACATTCCAAGGGATGAATGAAATTTCATCATGATTTAGGCGAATCTATTGATTTTCCTAAAGCATGTAATGCCTATAGACTTGGTTCCGTGTTCATAAAACTAGAATGGCACCGTAAAATACAATACGACGGCAGGAACGAAAAAAAAGTGTATACCGTATTGAGTGATACATCATTAAAAAGATTTTTCAAAATAAAAATGATGTATTCTAAACCATTTCATAGCAATTCACATAACCTGAATTTATTAATAATTGTTTAATACTGAGATGTGGTTAAAAAAAGATTAAAAAAAGACTAAGAGAAACAGGGGCACACAGAAACATATATCCACACACATAAATCCACACACGGATATATGAAATGCAAATCAACCCCTGACACAAACACCCTCATAACGGACCACCGTGTCGATTCAGACATCCCAACAACCATTAGCTCTACAGAACAAATTCTGGAATGTGGGAAAAAAGGAGAACCAAGATTAAGACTCCGACTGGTGGCCCTCTTGATAAATTGTAATATCAAAAGACTCAGCATAAGCTTCTATTGCACAATGAGCCCACGTTCGATATCGACCTTTCCCCTAAACTCGCAGATTTCGTAAATGGCAGCACTT
Source organism: Eumeta japonica (assembly GCA_005406025.1). Lineage (NCBI taxonomy): Eukaryota > Metazoa > Arthropoda > Insecta > Lepidoptera > Psychidae > Eumeta > Eumeta japonica. The sequence continues at coordinate 143,671 of BGZK01001069.1, forward strand.
TTAAAACGAACATGAAGCTAAAGACCTTCGAAGCACTATTCCAGATAGAAGTTGGAGAAAACAAGTGTTGCATAGTAAGAATAAAAAACAAAACGATCCTTCTATTCTCCTGGGAGAAAAAGACACCCATCTTCCAGGCATGCTCGTTGCTGTTTACATAGGGGGGCGTAGGTTCGGGCTCGACGATTATCTCTCGCACTATAAGTGTCGATGTAACGGTAGTGTCCTTCGAAACCGGAGAAGTCGTGGACCGATAGGGTTGCATCAAAGCATCCACGGCTCACGAAGTCGTGGTGTATGAGGATCGTGGTGAAAATCTAAACTATATCATGCAGCGCGACCCAACAGATCCAGTTAAGGTAGACACCTGGGGATATCCCGTAATGTGTGTATAGTACGTCAGGTTCCGAACCTCTCCAGCTACGCATAGCTAAAGATAAGACGGCGGAGCTGGAGAAGGGCAGGTAGAAAGCCTAGAAAGAAAAGTCCAAGTTTCATAGACGCATCCGAGCATTCCTGGCGGTACTAGTAAGAGTAGTATGCCGGGGTGAAAAGTGTGCGGGAAACAGTAACACCTGAAATGAAAAGGAATAATCCAAAAGTGCCAACTGATCCCAAAACAGCGCCAATGAGAGCCCAGAAAGGGGAAGTCGACCCTCCGGCTCCATTTCCTGTAAAACAACTACGAGACTACTATGCGAACGCGTTCTCGGAGTTCATAGCGCTTACCTCGGCAACCCTAAAAGTACGCAAAGCCACGTGTGACGGAATTTTAAGAATGCACCTCAGTAAATCTGAGACACGGCTGACGGCTGCACTGGAGAATGCGGGGGCTGCCGTGTACGATAACACTCTCAAACAATATTGAAAGCATGAGTTGCATAAATATGGTGGCCTACAGTGTGACAAATGGCCTCGTAGCTCTTGATGAGAACGAGAAGACGGAAGAGACGGAGGTTACGAGAAGACCGAAGTACACGACTCCATCATATAACCCGATAGTGGTCACTACACGATGTACGAGGTTAACGCTAGAGGAACTAATATTTGACATGGCGGAATCCATCATCAAATCTAAAACTTTCAGCTAACCCTGGAAAAGACTGGGTGGTGCCCGACATAACATGGGCCAATGCAGTCCCAGGCTGCGTAAAAACAAGATGGGTCGTAAAGCACTTTGAAATAGAGAGGGATTTTGTCAACACTATAACTCTAATAGCAGCAAATGACCTCAGAGAAAAGCTTGCTAGCCGACTGGGAGCCGACGCTAGCAAAGTAAAAACAAAGGCATCGGTCTTGGTAAATGGCTTCCGAGGGCCGAAAAGCTGCCATCGTCTGATCGTAGACGAGGCCCTCATGAGCCATTTCGGAGCCATCGTAATGGCAACACGGCTAGCTGGTGCAAAAGAGGTCCTTGTGATAGGTGATGTAAACCAACTTACATTTATCGACAGGCTGAATCTTTTCGAAATGGTATACGTCCGACCAAACCTTGTGGCGACAGTCACAAGAGAACTGCTCTGCACTTACAGAGTAACATATGCCCTCAACGAGGTATATGGTGACATATACTAGTCCAAAACTCAGATCTGATGTTACAGCTGAAGAGATACAGTGACACGAAAATCCCTAAAGACCTCCCAAAAACTCTCTGCCTAACATACACACAGTTAGAGAAAGAATCCCCTATCGTTCAGAGATTTGGAAAGTTAGAAGGGTCCCGTATCCTGACCATTCATGAAGCGCAGGGCCTGGCGTCCGATGGAACCGACGTCTGCCTCGTCATAGTACTTGTGAGCTGGTGCCATGAAGTGGAACCTAGATCAGTTACTAAAATAAAAATGTTGTAGTGCTTATTCTAAGAGTAAATAGCAATAGTAGAATATAAATAAGGTGCCGAGTGTAGGACATACGCATATAATAGAATTAGACGTTGCGTATAGATGCAAGTTATGAGGCTTAAAAGAATTAAGTAGCCTAAAATTTATCGATTAAAATAAAAAGCCACGGATCCAGAGTCTGTGGATTTCTAATTAAAGCAAAAAAAAACCTTATTGCTTTTGATTTTTTACGTATTAGCCTTTCAACCTCGAATGTGAGGGCATAGGGCGGATCTGTGAAGGTATTTAGTGGCCTACTGATGAGAGAGTACGGTGTCGGCGCCTAGTAAGAAGCCGCTGCTGAGAGTAGCAGATTGGGGCGCAATTCCGCAATAGAGAAGAAGCGCTCGGATGCATCCTTTTATGTATTTGGATATCATTGCAAGCTCTAAGTAGGGACTTAGAGGGACTTCGTAGGGAGGAATGATTAAAGTTCTGGCGCATCAGTGTGCGTTTGTGGCTGATCTGCATTTATTCTGCAGTACTTTAAGTTTTTTAAGTGCATTCCGGGCGGCGTGAGCGAAGACAGGTGATGCGTATGTCATCACTATCCTTATGCACATTATGTAGATGGTACGTTTGTTACGTATAGAAAATTTCCTTCTTATACCCAGAATGCCGGTGAGGCATGCTTAGTAGAATATGGCTGTTTTCCAAACATGCTTGATATGATCTCAGAATCAGAGGTTCCTATCGAGCGTGATGACTAGGTATTTGTAAGTGTGCTAACACGGAATGATCGCATTATGGATGCGAAGGGAAGGGGAACCGTAGTCGACTGTAAGCACGCTACTACCTTTATGTGTGTTTGAAGTAAATAGCAGCTGACTTTTCTAGATTAACCTCTATTCTTCAGGTTTGGAACCACAGTACGTCGATGGCCCTCTGGAAGTGAAGGTATATGCTATGAACCGTTTTACCGCGTATATACATAGTGGTATCGTCGGCGAATAGTGCGAGTTGGAAACCTGACGTCTGTCAGGGTATATCATTAGTGTACGCGGAATACAGAAGGGGAGAGAGCGTGGAGCTTTGATGTACTCCCGCCCTGATAAGTCTTCTTTATGAGTGTGTATTTTCGTGTTTGAACATGAAATGTCTGTTGGTGATGTAGGCATGTATTATGTGTATCAGACGATCTGGAACTTGTAGTAGTAGATAGAGTTTATGAATGAGACCTGTGTGTCGTACCCTATGAAAGTCCTTAGCTGCGCCAAAAAAAAAAAACATCTACTGTCTTTTTCGAATGATAGAAGGGAAAGATTTTTAGGTTGGTAGCGTCCAAATGATGGGGAAACTGGGCACCCGAGTGCTCTAGATATGTTTTATTTTATATATTATAGCTTTTAGCTTTACTATCATGTGATGGTATTTTACGAGAACGTAAAGCTTGTCCTCACCGTTTCTACATGCACGGAGGTCACGAGTGAACTCCGGTACCGTTCAGAGGACGAACATCACGGTTTGGATGTCTTCTCCGAATTACGTCGCTTCAGAGCTTGTGGCCTGGATGGAGGGAGACTCCTGGCGGGTGGTCTCCTTTGGCGGTTCAGAGGTGGCCATTGGAGGCTCATTTCCGAACCACGGGTTAGAGGTGGGTACAGCGGCGGAGCGATCGCCGTCCGAGACTTGAGTTGGGTTTTTGACCGCAAGAGCGGGGAAGTTTCTATTGGCTATGAGGTACGAGGGGTCATTTTTTGGGTCTGTCCTTTTGATTGGATGGGGAACTACCTTGGATGTTTTCGGGTACCCACGACATTTGGCCGTGTGAGCCTGGCCACAATTGACGCAGGAGAGCGTATCTTCCGAGTCGAGAGTGCGTGGATACTCCTGGTCTAATGCGAGAACAGGGATTTCACGCACCGCAGTTCTGCGTGGCAGTTCACGACTGCGTGACTGTAACATTGACAGCAGTGGCCCCGGGACCTTCTCTTTTATGCGGGGCCTCCACGCGAATGCTGGAAGGGCCGCACACAGTAGTGAGGTTGGGAAAAATGACTCGAATCTCCTTTGAATTGGGTAGGACGACTAGGACTAGTCTTAGCGCCGTCCCATCTTGGCGTTGGATACGGTAGATCGCATGAACCGGATAGACTTGACCGATTAGGTCTTTTTTTCGAGTAGTTTATCCGCATGCGGTTGCAATCTGCAAATATTTTTACGAAATTGGCCCCTTTCCTTAGATAGATACGGGGGGAACTTTGGCCTTGGTGGGGGTAGGTTAAGTACCTGCTGATGGGATTTAATGGCCGAGTGAACCGTGGTAGGTTGAGAGGGCGAGGAGAAGGGTGGCGCAAGTGCAAGGGTTGTTGACGCGCCCGGGCTGCGTACCACCCCTGCTTTGTTGAGTGCTCATTTATTTTTACTTTCTACAAGGGTGAATGATTGGTCTGATTTCTCGAACTCGCTGTCCGACTTTACGAAGGTGCTATTGCAGCACGTCGTTTTATCATTAGATAACGATGAGCTCTTTTGGCGTTTGTTTTTATCTTGAATGGTTTTGACTGGAGATTGCGATCAGCTTTGGCGCGGTAATGACGCGCGGCTCGAAATAGGTTTTTAAAGTAATTCTTTCAGTTTATAAAAATTTTTAAAAAAACTTTCAAAAACTGTGCGAATTCAAAAAGCTGAAATAAAGTAAATATAGTAATGTAGAGCGTGGCGGTCAGCGGCGCGGCGGACTCTCGATCGACTAGACGAGGAAGATCACGAGACACAGCGGGAGTGGCGATCAGCAAAGAAAAATGCGGAATGCGTTAGTAGCAGTAAGAACAATTAGATGGGGCGCGCGGAAGCGTCCGTTCGGGGCGAGCGATCTGACACACCGGTTCCGGTTGGCCGTACTTATCATCAGCCGTCAGCGGGCACGAGTAGTGCACATATTCGAATTGTTATTTTACAACATTAAATTTTTCAGGTATTTCCATAAACATCTATTTTTCATAATTTTACAATATCATTGAAGACAACTTTATATATTTAAAATATCGATCGCCGAAAACCATCATGTCTTTAATGACACTCACCAGATTAAGAAAAATCGATTGACGTAATAATTATCAAAATCGGCCAACGCGTTTGGTCTCTAGAGCACCACAAAAAAAAATAAACAAAATACATACACACATATATAGACTAATTAACCCTGATGACATTAACTCCTTTGCGTCGCCCAATCACAGGAAAAGAAAGTCAAGGGTATTAAAAAACATCTGACTTTATATATGATAATTACAGATGGTTTTCTGTGCTGCGCTGCATGTTTATAAAAGTTATTAAAAGATTTTAAAATTGCCCGTACTATTTCTAGTATTTTGTACCGATTTCAATCACGTTACAATAATAACCTCATAATAAGTACACGTTACAAAAATAATCTTATAACAAATGTTTTTCTTGAAAAAGCAAATTCGATCTGTCACTATTACCCCTCCTTTGATAATGTGACGAAACACTCGGAAGTGCACTCCCAAATGCAAATCATTATGTAGATGAAGCGGTGAATGTTAAGAGCTACTCAAAAATTTAAATGAGATAAGTAAAAATTATTTCCTTGTTAACAGACTGTCTTGCGCGTCATTTGTCTAGGTTAATGATATTCATTTTCGATGATTATGTTTTAATTTATAAAAATCATATTTATCCAATATTTAAAGGAACCTTAGGACGAAAAAGCTCATATAATTGTGAGAGCTTTGCTAGTCATAAAAAAATACTCAATTTTTTCTCTTTTTACCATTTTCAACTTTATAAGTATTTTCTCACTTTCCAAGTATCTAGCTACGTTAGTAACCAAATTTATTTATATCGGATTGCTCAAATTTAAAAATTCTACTTTTACTATCAAATGTACTAATCAAATAGATATCTCTAAGATAATTTGTTACCTCAAAGCAAATGAATTGGGCAATGACATGATCTCATTAGACATGCTTTTGCTAACCCTAAGAAAATCCTATGCGATAACTTTCATTGCAAATCAGCAGGTTAGGCCTGCAGGCCTTACCTAAAACTTTCTACTACGATATTAATTGATGTGTTGTTGAACTCCTTAAGTTCAAAAATACCTTAATTTCAAAATTTCTTAAGCTCAAAAAGTTGTCTCAAAGATCAAAAACTTTTCTTTCAGCTTTTCGAGTTCAAACATTCGACAAAACAGTTGACCTTGTAGGCCATTACAGAAAATTTTTGGTACTTTTAAACTCAGTCTTCAAAAATTAGCAAGTGTTTTATAAGTTAATATTTAAAATATGCTTTTAAAATGATATCATGATGATGTTTCTTCAACGAATTGATGAAACTGTTTTTTTTTTAATTTTCAATCTGCTCTAACTTTTGAATAGGTTAACTAATTTTCACGCGGTTAACAGCAATCGATGCTGTCTTGCGAGTCCTATAAATAATTTTTAAACGAAATTTGATCAGATAAAAGATTACGGAGTTTAAAAAAAAAAATCATTTTTTTCGTTCATGATATCTCACGAACGAATTAATCGATTTTGTCCGGTTAAACGGCGACCGACGTGGTTTTTGATGTTAAGAGCTGATTAGTTTTTATAATCGATCGGTGAAGTCGTTTAAAAGTTATTCCAAAAAACACATTAAAAATTTAGTTATTTGTTTTTTGAGATTTCTTGAAATCTCCGAAGAGACTTAAATTTTCAGGAAAAAGAAGTTGCCATGTCAAAAGTTTGATACACACACACACACACGCAGAGAGAGAGAGACGTAGTGACGTCCTCATTTAGGCTTCGATTTACTTGCCTCATAATGCCAAAATAAGCGTCAAAAATGGCTGTATACGTATAACTTGATCGCATTCACTTATAAGCTTGATTTTTTGCATATCTGATAAACGAATGGCAGTAATGTACGTTCGAATTTTTTTTTCTCTTGTCAGCGACTATTTCCATCGCTGCACTTATGTTATTACACAAAAATAGAAAAAATTGCATATCAAGGCACAGATAATTTATTTAATGAAGATTTATTGTGAACCAATTCGGAATCACAATCACTAGTGAAAAATCTATTAATTTAGTTTTGACGTGACAACGTCTTATAAATTGGTTTGCCGGGTGACACTTCAAGAAACTGCGTTACGCTCCGCTCACGTTATGCGCTCACAATGAGAGCGAGTGAGAGGCACGCGTCCCTTCCACTCGGGCATGGTTAGCCCGCCTAAGAGCGAAATGTATTGCAAGTTATTGTATGTATATTTGTATATAAATACGTATGTATGTGTAAAGGTAAAAATAAAATTTTGTTAATATGAAATTCAGTGCGAGATTCTTTGTATAAATTAATGTTTTAAATATAATTCTTTGTATAAATAAATGTTTTAAATTGTTACTATTATTTCATCCTTCTTCCTACTATACGAATGAATATTCACATTAAAATGATTTTACCACTCAAAGTCGTTGTCACGTAAAACTTTCGCCCGTATACCGACTTTACAGGCAACCAATTTTTTTTTTTATTAATTTTAGAATTACAACGAGTAATTTCCTACTGAAAATAACAATCTTTTTCGGTGTCATTAAGTTATAATTAATAAAAAAATATAACTTAAAAAATTAAATTAAAATAAGTTATTGTAAATTTTGGTTGAAAACTCTAATTAGTAAGTAAATCTGTCTTTTCGTTACTCATCTGTTTCGAAGAAATTGGGTTGTAATAGTTACAATTATATATGTTAAAGGACACTTTTCAGAAGTTTTTTATTTCTTATCAAAAATTAAATGAGTGTTATGACGCATGTATTTTTGGGTTTACTAATTTTTTTAAACCTTCAAGGGACCATAAATATTTGATATTAACTACAACTTGATACCCAAGCGTATTCCTGAGACTAATCTAGGGTTTTAACAGACAGACAACGAAGTGATCTTAAAAGGATTCTTAATGAGGTACGAAACTCAAAAATGCCCGAACGAGTTTCTCAACTCGTCTTTTCCCCTTTTTGTTTTCTGAAACGGTGATGTAATTTGAATCTCCAAAAAACAAGTTTTTGTGACATTTTTTCTAATGAAGTAATAGATTTGATGAAATTTTCAAATTTTTAGTGGAAAGTATGTAACTGAAACTGTCTGAGTTGGAAACCAATTTATACAAATTAAATTTCCCGTGGAAGCTCGGGACACACCCCGAATCGTCTGGACGCGGATTCTGGGCAGGTCATTAATAATCTTGCCAGGACTCTGGGGACTTAAAACAAAACAGCCGCGTCACGTTGCGAGGACCCAAGTGACTAGTGATTTGAAATATACATATATACAAGTAAATAAATAGGGTAATTTGGCGAGTAATTACGTAGTTAGAACTCATACTATTTATATTTACATTAATTATAAAAAATCTTATACACCATCAAAATTGCACCAAAGCTATAAAATTGTTTTTACAATCTAACTGCTGGAATTTCGGAAACGGAAATCTTAAGATAGACAAATATTTCTAATATATTAATTTTTGCCTGCGACACTGCTCGCGTAGGCATAACATGAATTCCTTCATCTTACATTGAAATTAAAACCACGACCCCTATTCCTTTCCTCATCCTGATTCCGGTTTTGCTCTCGATATCAATTTCTTTAATTCTTAATTCTGCGATTGCGGTCCCGCTTTTGGTTCCTACTCTGATCTTCATCTTCATCATCATCATCAACGATTCCGATTCTCTTCTCAAACTCGGTCCCACTTTTAATTTTGATATCAGCACTGCTTTTCATTCCGATTTCGGTCACGGTTTTGATTCTAATTTTGTTCCCATACTCGATTTTCCCCTTGGTTTTATTCTCAATGTTGGTCCCAGTTTCGAATTTGAGTTCTATAATTCTATTTCTCGTTTTGTGTGCGATTTGGACGCTGCTACCGGTCACAGTTCTGATTGGGACGAAGACGTAGCAAATGCTAATAGTATCAAAATAAGATTTTGGATATATTACTCAGGTATAGTGTAGTTTTCTATTTAAAAAAAAATTAGATTTTTTAATGGCAGAAACATGAAGACAAAGCCAAGTTTTTTTCAGAAGATTCTGGTTAGTGCGTACAACATAATGCTAGTTTCATAGCAACCGAATAAATTGTTTGACCACACAAAAAACTGGACAAATTATACATAGCAGTTTCGATTTTTCATAAAATATTAAATCCTTTATCTTACCCTTTTAGAGTTATTTTTTATTATCGATAACTTCAGTGGTTTCGTTTTTATAAAAGTTATAAAAATTTCAACCCTTATTTCATCCTTCTTAGGGTTACTTTTAATAACCACGGTTGTCATTATTCAATATTAGTAGTATACATTTTCACGCAAATAGCATCAGCGGTTAAGATTTTCCATAAAGAAATTCATCCTTTATTTTGCCCTTTGAGGATTAATTTACAGTTAATGAGGTAGATATGTGTTTTTCTTTGTTTCTATAACTAACCAAAATTTTAAGTTCGACATCTATAGCTACAACGGTTTCGATTTACCATATAATAATATTACAACATTTTCATCCATTTAGTGGTTGAATTTCTAAACATCTTTTCTTAATACTGGCCTACATTATGACAGAAATCTCACAACAACATTTCAAATTTTTAGAACCAGTAGTTTGTGCTGTGCCTTGACATATGAGTCAGTCAATTTCTCTTTTATATATAAACGTATATGTAATATATTCTAATAAGTAATCAGGTAATTAATCTATGTTACTTGGGAACTAAAAATATCTACATTCGATTTTTAATCAGCTTAATTTTTTTTAATGCAAGCAATAGTCAGTTTATAAAATTTTGTAAAGCCTTAGTGCCTGCAGAAATAGAGAAGGCCTTGATTCAGACTGATTCAATAAGTGCAGTACACACACTCTATAAGCAAATACTTTAGAAAGAGACAGGTCGATATTTATTTACCTAAAACCAGAAAATATACATCAATTTTACACAGTAATTTCGAAAAGCGTACGTAATAATTTGATATCGCATATTGAAAAGCTATAGGCAGTACAGTCGTAAAGCATCTATGCAATATTCGCAGAGGAAACGGAAGATATAAAGCTGTGGCAGTGCTCGATAAGCCCTAATGGAGCGTCTCTAAGGCGTCGTAACGCCACAGCACTATGTGTCGTAGTCCCGTGCAAATAATGTAAATACAGCATAACTACTTATGTATACACATATAATAATTCAAACAATCAAATAAAGGTTCAAAAATCTATGGCAAACCTTTGTAAACAACCTCTATACATTTGATAATGTTATTGTACGTCTAATTTTCTTTCTTACCTATATTCGCAGAATACATAACAAACAAAAAGTTGCGACTAATCATGCAATTGAAAACACAATATCGGACAGTGCCATTACACCCGATAGCTCTTTGTGTTTGAATTCGTGCGAGCAACTAGAATGTTCAGCTAAATCGACTGGATTAACTTCGACCCGACTTAGAAATCCTCTGTCTAACTCATTCGACTATGATGATGAAGTTGGTCGTTTTGTTTCCCTCATAAAATCTCTATCATTTTGACATATACGTTGTTTTATCCCTCCGTGCAGTGACAAATTCCGAGAACTAGCGATCGAGCAAATAATTTTCTATAAAATTTGCCTTACCGATTCTATGACAAATTCGTATTCTTAACGTTGGTCTAGGCAAAACGAAATTTGGCATTCCTGGTGCTCACGCTGTAACAACCGTTTAATGATCGGTACACGGGCGGATCTTTCACCTGGATAAATATTTGCAAAAATGCTGAGGCGTTAGTAGTTAGCAGTTTTTCACGTGACAACCACTATTTCGTATTTGGCTTAATCAAGGACTTGATGATATTACAAATTTCTGATAAAATTCCCATGATATGCGCAATACTTTATTTGCAATACACACTCTTTTATTTTATTAAAGCCATGCTGTGATCAACTTGGATACAGCGCGTAAATGGACCGGCTCGAACGGTACAATACCGCACTCACAGAATATAGATGTGAAGTAACAGTTTCCACTGTTGTCTTTCGTCCAGTAAGTGACAGTTTCAATGGCCCATCCCCCCTCCATCAACTACAACCTCGCTCCATCAGCCTTTTCCCATCTTCATCATTTTACTCCTTTCTCCATCAAGTATCTTCTTCGTATTATGAGGCCGGAAAAGCACTGGTGAATCCTTCAGAGTCATGAGTGACCTTGGGTGGCAGTGAACACCTGTAATCTGGTGGCTCGTATACTCAATATTCATATTGTCATTGATCATAATAATATTTTTACAAGCCTAAAGAAACTTTTATTAATTCTTGAGCACAAACTAAAGAAATTGGATGTCAGAGAAATTGTTCTTGCACTGTTTAGAGATTACTTACATGATTGTAGATAACGTGTTAAGTCGGAAACTACATTAGTAACAAAAAAATAATATCGTATGGAGTTCCTCAGGGAAGTGTTTTGAGACCGACACTATTCTTAATTTACATCAATAAGTTATGTAATTTAAATGTACCTAATTCAAAGATTTTTTCTTATGCCGACGATACTGTCGTAGTTTTTAATGGTACTGCGTGGGATACCGTACATGATTTTACTGAAGAATGACTGATTGAAATAGCTGCTTGGTTGGATAGTAATCTAGTAACCTTAAACGCCATTAAAACTAATTATATCTGTTTTTCTATTGATAACAGAATGCAACGAAGTAATCACCATTGTATAAAGTGTGAGAATCCCAAAAGCCCAGATTTTTCCTGCATGAACATTAAAAAAATTAACTGTTTAAAGTATTTAGGTATTTTAGTTGACTATAAGCTCTCATGGCATGCTCATACCGAACAATTTCTGGAAAGAATTAAAAAGATCATATTTAAAATATTCAGATAAGTTGCATGCAGATTTCTTTTAAATAAGGTTTATATATTGGTCCAGTTCATCTTATGTTACTTACTCTATATGTATATGGGGAGGAACAAGTAGAATTAAATTTCTACACCTGAAAAAAGCACAAAGATGTCTGCTTAAAGTAATATACTACCTTCCATACAGATTTTCTACAAAAGAACTTTATAAGGATACAAACATGTTATTTTGAAAAAAAAAATTAAATACTTTCATTTATAATAAAAGTGCATAAATCCCTAACTTATAATCCTGATATTCTTGGCAAAAGAAATAACCTGTTATACCTATACAAACTACGAAAATCAGCTTAGCGATAAGACAATATATCAGAAAAAGCGCTTACCTAAGTGTTTAACTAACTGCCTTAAAACTTTAAACTATTATAACACAGAAAGTCTATTAGAATTTATTACCTAATATGGTTGCATTATAGCAAAAGTATACAAAAATGGATAAATTTGTGTGCAGGTGGTTGGGTGTCTATGGCGTAGATTAACATACACACGGCCCAAAATACCCACATGCACACGAACACCACACACACACAAACGCGCGCGCACACACGCACGCGCGCACACTCGCACGCGCGCACACACACACGCACGCACATACGCACACACACACAAATATTCATGTAAATGCAGACGCGTGTGCGTATTTTCGCTAATTTTATTTTGCTCATACTTGACTTTATTCTTAATTCATACTTGATTCAAATAAACGTCAAAAGAACGGTGCCTCCTGGCACAAGTATTTTTAAAACTTAAAACGAGTATGCGTATAATGGAAGCTGTAATCTAGGTTGAGTTAATGGAAATAAGTATTTTTATTTATTAATTATTAAATAATAATAAAAACAATTAATTAAATATCATTAGACACACACAGAACCATCTTATCTCAAACTATACACATTCTCCTTTTAAATACATACACAATAAACATAGAAACACCCAACCTCAAGACAAAAATTAATTTTTAATTAAATAATGTAAGTCATGTGTGAGAATCGAACCCATGCCCTTAGCGCAGTAGGTAAGGTCAACACTAAGGGGTCGACCACATATTACGTCACACTTTTTTTCACGATATTTTAACCCCGCCCCCTGTCACATTTGATCACATGCACGTCAACCCCCTACAAATATTATGTCACACCATACAATATCCCCACTTTCACTTTATTACTAACTACCCTAGGTTACTATTGAACTTGTACTTGGCAATTGAAAATTATTTTCTATTCCTTTAATAAATGAAATTTTATTAACGGTGAATTCAACTTTTTTTTTGTAGCTTCTTTTTTTAAGTAATTTATTTCTTCAATAACGATTGTTATAAAGTTATCACCTTTTTCTTTCTCCCTACATTTCATAGCAGTTCAAACTGAATTTGTTTCTGTTTGGATTAAATATGCAATTTTGACAGAATTATAAAGTCTTTGATAAAGCTCTCCTCGATCATCATTCATTTTTCTGTAATACGTTAAAATAAAATATATGTATATAAGAATTGATATAATTATAAAATTTGCAGATAACCTAAAATTTCATTCAAGAAACGAATTTTCCTAATATTTATAGATTTAAAAAAAACGTTTAATTACTAAAAAAAAGTTCACAACTATTAAAAACAAGGTATTTTTTTAGAACCTCAAAGATGTTCTCTGTCATCAAATGTCAAGTGTTTACATTACTTGTTATAAGCATACATTTCGTCTTGAGCATATAAACTTACCATTCCATAGTTGTGTATTATAATCAATTGATCTTCAATGACCCTTTCATTGATTAGTTTAACCAATTACTGACAATTCTAAATTATTTAATAAATAAATTTACTTGTTCTGAAAATACTTGCTAAGTTCTGAACTGTCAGATGACAAGATAGCGCTGCAAGCACCGGCAAAAACATAACTAAATATCAAACACTACTAACCTCACGTCGATAAATATACTATGATTTTTTTTGAATTTATGACTTTTAAGTGTTGTCACACTTAAAGGAACCTCCGAGGCCCATGTCACAGTAAATAACGTTCTGTCCGGACCCTACTCTAGTGCGTGATATAATATTGAAGACACATTGGGCAGCAACTAGTGCACCTATCAACACGACGTTTGTCAACAATCTATTCGGATATAAGTGTAATGTGTGTAATCGTCTATGGTTTCTGCGCTCATTGAAGCCAACAAAAGAAAAACATATACAGCTGCTTAATAATACTTTCCCTGAAGAGCCCATGGCTGACTTTCAACGATACGGTACGTTTAAAAATTCATAAGTATTCACGTACAACATGTGATAACGTTTTATAAATCGATGAACGCCCGCTGCATGCACAAAAAAACATGCCTCATTGTCATTGTCGCGTTCCGCCTGAACCGAGCATGCGAGCCAGAGCGCGGAACAAGCGATTTAAAGGCGTTCTAAGCGTTCTGCTTGTGATACATCTATCTCTCTTCCACTCTATCGGTCGATGGAGTGGAAGAGAGATACTCATTTTGTGTCTCTCATGATGATATAATTATAATTACTACAAAATAATGATAATTTAGTGACAATAATCCAATTCAATTCTTGAAAGTTTGCAATTTTCCATCAATGGTATCTTATGACGATATCGCGTAAAATTGTCGTCCGTAAACCGACTTTACACAAAACCAGTTTTTTTATTTTAATTTACAGTAGCTAAGTAACCAGTTCTAAAAATTTTAAGTGTCACCTATGTATAACCGGTTTTCATCAAATATTTGACAAAATGAAATCTATCTACTTTATTGTTATTAAAAAACGAAATATGTTTTGGTTATTTTGTTTCAAAACAATGTCCATCTGTCCTATGTATACCGATTTACATTAATCACAAGTTAGTTTGTAAAATCAAAGTAAAAATTGGACTCTTTATTTCTATAGAATTTATCCTTAATACACAAAGTTTTTAAATCGCTATCTATTTATGGGCTGTATACATATTATATTTTTTGAGGTTATTCTTTAAACACCGATTTTCATATAAAGTCCCTGTTATGAAAATTTTATGAGGAGTGAAATTCAAGGCAAGCGCAACTCAAGAGCTTTACGTTTTTAGAGATTTAATGAGTTAATCATATTCAAATGTTTTCAACAATGTAGAACATTATTTTAAACAAGAATATGAATATACATAATGACATCCAATATTGCAGTTCATACCACCTATTTAATTGATAGTTGAATATTTTTTTTCAATTTATTAATTATGAATTTAATATTATTATTATTAATTATTTTTAGCGATAATTATAAATGAGAGTTAAAAAATGTACAAATATGCTTTCAGTATTATAAGACATGTGATTATTTAACTTATTTTCCTATTGCATGTTTGAAGGCAATTGTACATAATGAGTAAATTTCATACGTCATCGCAGCTGATTATATACACGCATACACACGCGCGTGTACACACACGGACACACACACGAACACACACACAAACACACACACACACACACACACATACGCACTCGAACACGCACTCACACACTCACACACGCACTCGCGCACTCGCAAGCAGACGCGTATGCTGATGCGCACGCGCATGTGGCACCCAGCGCATGCGGCACCTAGCGCATGCGGTCACGTGCGCGCACACGTGCACTCATATGCACACGCATACGAACACAAACAAGTACATACTTTTTTTAATAAAATCTTTAAATTCTATCGACAATTGTATCAGAATACGTCAAACGAGATACATATGTGAAGAAATTATATTTCTTTGTGCCTCCTTTGATTATCCGTACTCAATGTGCTGGCAGCTTAGAAGAGACATCTACGTCATCCACTTGTCTACGGAACGACAAATGTCAATGCTTTTTTCAAGTTGGAGAGAGTACTTAGTGAAAAGCTACAATATTATAAAAATTAACATACGCAGGGAATTGACAAACTAATGAAATTGCTTTAAATGTCGTTTCTTTGTCTTTACGGAGTAACAAATTTATTTAATTTGCCGATTCCTAAAAAAATCCGAACGAATTCATCTTACACATATTTAATTTGATCTTTTGTATTGGAAAAATGACTACTTGTTCTTTGTAAATATTTCTGACTTTTATAAATGAAGTTAATTAATGGATTTTTGGCTGTATCCGTTTTATTAATATCATATTGTAAACTGTATTTAATACTCAGTGAGTAGTTATGATCATCATAATCAAGGGGTATTGTAAATAATCACTGCACCATAGATTTGCATGCTGCCAGTTTTAGTTGCCATGGATGACAACAAGAAATGGGTATTGTAGTATTTATGCAAGCGAGTTTTATATATTTTAAATTCATGTCTAATATTTATTCTACTTATAGTTAAATCCAAAATTAAAATTATTGTTTCAATCTTCAGTTAAAATTGAATTTTAAGGTGAATATCATTGAAACAGTTATTCTTCTGTTGAATTACATAGATAAAATATAATTATATCGTCTGCAGATTTAACATAATACAGGATATTATTGTTATTTATTATACATTTATTTTCAAACTCAAAAATAAAAAAATCTGCCATTAATCCACTTAAAAGTGAATCTATTGCCAGACCTTTCTTTTGCATATAAAATTAATTACCATAACGGGAATTATTTTCAATAAAGTATGATTATGTTAACTTTGTCTCTCATTTGCTAAATGTAGTGTGAAGGGGTTGAATAGTTTTAAATATAACTGAATTCTAATACTTAGCGACACTAATGACCATCTCCTTACTCATTGACGATATAATGAATGTATTATCTATGTCTATGTCTATGACTCTATGACTATTTTATGAGTAGACGTAAAAGTCAGTGATGGCAACATGGGGGTTTCTCCTTAGACTTAGAGGAAAAAAATCTTTTTAAGGTATTTTAAGGGATAAAATTTTAAAATTGTTAATTAAAAAATTGTGCAAAACTCCTTACTTTTATTCAAATGTAATAAAAATAATCAAACTGATCAAATAATACTACTGTCACTAGATTGTACTGATGCTCGTGTTTACATAAACTGAAAATATAATTAACATAGAATAATATGCCACAGTGTTGAGTAATATTTAAATAAGATTATTAAAACTGGATGTTTATTATATTTCAAAATTTGACGTGTTTTTTTTAATATAAAATAAGAGAAGATCTAAGGGAAAAGTTTCTGGTTATTCAAAAAAAAAAAATACAAATAAGTTTTTTATTAATTTTCTGGAACGAAAGATATCCGGCCACGCAACCTAGAGACCAGGTTATTACAGGATTTTTACCGATTAAAACACTCTTTTGGGTGAATCTAATGTAAAATTGTCTTCGAAGTGAAGTTTATAGACTTAGCCGGACGGGTAAAATGAACAACAAATTAAGCACTTGGTGCTGTGTTTGAGGATTTCGCATTGTGTGAGAAAATATTAAGGGATTATTCACCAGATTCATCGGCACAGTATGTGATGAGAAGAGAGATAAATAATCAAGTTAAAATTTATTATTTTATGTCGCTTCTACGAGTGAGGTGTATTTGATTAGAGAAATGAGTTTCTCCGTTAAATTTATAGCAGCACGAAATTTCACATTTTTTTAACAATAAAAGGAAAAGCAATATTCAGATTAAGAGTTTTGAACAAACAATTTCTTTCCATTTCAATTTATCAGAATTTTCGACGAAGCTCATAGCTCATGTTATTATATTTTATAAATAAATAATGTTATAAACTATTATAGCACATTATTTATAAACCATTGTTAATTTATTACTTTCACAGAATGTATTTTTTATGGGAATTCTTATTTAATTGGGGTGATTTTAGGGGTTTTTGACTTTAGCTTTAGGGATAAATATTTTTATAATTTGGTAACACTGAATACTGAAACAATTTCCTAAGATTAAATTAATCGGATTTACTCACATGGGATATAACTAATTCAAAAAAGCTGTTCTTGTACTTTTAATGTTGTTTTATTACAATGTTCAATAGGTATTGTCTTAAACTTGTAAGTTATGCCTCGTAGGACTTGTTATTGGACAAGGAAACTCGAACTCGATCTCGTGGAACTGGTGAAAAAACGCGAATTTATATGGAAGCCGATTGGAAACACAAATCATCATATCCAGCAGAAATATAAAGGTTTTGCTGAAATTGCTACGATATTGGGTAATGGTTTTACTGGTAAGTTATTGCGTAGTCTTCAATTATTTATGTAATTTTTGACATAATATGTTCATAAACATGTATTTTTGATTACCATTCAGTAATTGAAATTGTTTGGAAATTGTAGCGTTGTGAAATTACTGATACTTTCGTAATTAATATAACACTGTTTAAATTGCATCCAGAATTCTCGGGAGTTGAGGTGTCAACATACATTATATACATATATAACATATCTAACTACTATTCTGTTCAATCGTCAACGTTCTATCCTTTAATTGAGTAAATTAAATCTTTGCTAAGGGTGTTGAGTTTGTTTGTCTGTTACTGCTTATTTTTTCAGTTACTTTTATATGTTAGTAAGTGAAGTACCATTTCCTTTACATTTGTAAAATATTGGTGGATGTTTTTATGGATGGATGGATGGCATGAAACATGTGCAGAAATAACAATATAACTATTTAACAGATTAAGATAAATAATCTATTAACACTTGCCTAGCTGTTCAATATTTGTCGATCAAATCATCAAATCAATATTCAGTTTGTTGGATAAGGATTCGTAGTGGAAGAACTGATTTGAGGGTCAGCAGTGGATTGCATGCTGCATGTCAATGATTGTTGCAGGCAAGCATATAAGAAAATATAGGTACTTATTCCGCTCCTCCATCATGAAAGGCAAAATGCCCACAAAAAAAAATTTTCATTTTTAAGTCAACCCTAACATATGTGTTAAATTTTGAGATTTTTTGATTATAATTCTGCAAATGAAGTTACAAAATTTTATGACTAACCACCCATATTTTATTCCAAATTTAGCTTCTTTTTAGGTTTCCATAGTCAATTAGAAACTCACATAGTTTCGCCATCCATCCTTCTGTCCATGTGTTTGTCTGTCTGCCTGCTGCTCAGCTTAGACTCTGTACTGAAAACTCTAATTTGGTATGACTGAACATATAAATCCCGATAACAAAGTGGTACAATAAAATCTTAAAAGTGAATTTTATTTAGAGTATCTCCCTACATGTAAAGTGAGGACTTTTTTTAGTTTATTTTGTGGTGTAGGATATCTTTGGATGGCTCATTCAGAAAACATTGTAGGTATAGTAATTTTTCAATTTGGGGTTCCATTTGCGAAACATTAAGTTTAAAGTAGGTACTAATTTTTTTTACGAGTCAAAGGGTCAACCAGGTAAATAGTTAAGTTTGGGTAATTAAAAAAAATCACCACAGTAACATTTATAACAACATTAAAAGGAAAACTATCATAATCATAGCTAAGTAGGCTTTACACGTTAACGAGTAATAGTCAACCAATTTATTAAGTATAATGGGAGAAGTAAAAAGCAAAATTTTGTACAGATTCTAATGAAAATTACTTAGATAGTATTGTTGGTTGTGTAAAATAGGTAATAAATGTAAGATTATGGACATGAAAATTATGAAAATATAAAATCATGACATTCTATGTGTGCCTGTTTTAGCTGTTATTAACTGTTAAACTGTGCACTCAATAGGTTCATAGTATCAAACATAAGTCCCCCTTCTGAGTCCCTATACTGTGATTGACTATTGTATCCTACACTGCGTGTGGTCTTGGCCAATTTTTTCTGTTATAACTGTCTATATAACTAATTATCCAAGAAATATTTATGTGAACAATATAGAGTAATAAGACTTTTTAAAGTATTTTATTTAAGTCAATCACTATATAAAAGGTTTCATACAAGTATAAATTTTTACCTATATTTAAATGTGGATGTCCTTGCAATTTTTTATATATAAATAAACAAATTCATATAAGCTTTAAAAAATTCATTGGTACATGCTCTTACTTTAACTTAAAACTACAAATAAAACCTTATATCATTGCTCTAACTATACTAAAATGAATTGAACTCAATAAAATTAAACAATGTTTGTTTAGTCAACCTTAATGTTCACTCTTAACTTGGATTGTAATCTAGATTTAACATCAGCTTGTTTAAGATATTTGTCTATCCATGTAAAGTTAGAGCAGACTGTTAATAATTCAGAAATTGAGTATAAATTTAACAATCATTACTCATAATGCAATAATTGTTTATTTTTGAGTCCATTTTACAGATTGTAATGAAAGTGTTATTGCAGAAAAGTTTGTTAATTTCAAGTTATATACCTATCTGAGGAGTAAGCAATTTTAAAATTATAGCATAATATATTTGTAATTAATTTTATCAATTAAATAATAACAAATTATGTAAGATTATTTTAGGGTATAATATGAAAGGAAACTATTTTCAAATCTCATCTATGTAAGAACATATGAGTGAATTGAATAAAGTGCTAATGAAACATTTGTATATCAAAGATGCAAACATGCAGCACACCGGTAATAATTGGATTTTTAAATTAGTACCAACTTTTAAGTGATGTTTTAGTAAGACATTGAGTGTTACAATCTCATTTTAACATGTTTTTTATTTGTTTTTAATTAACATAATTATTAGGAGTACATATAAGTTTCCACCATTTTGATAGAGATGGCATGGCACAAGGCTTACTGTAGAATTCACAGATGATAACTGGCTTGAAATTAGAATGCCCATTTAAGAACAACATCCTATCATATTATTAACTTCATATTAGCATAATATATTTTTTTTTATCCAAAAATGTCTAAATTTCAGCCAAATAAGTGTCATTTGCAGGAACTTTTAATTTACTTCTTAAATTTAAAAAAATCTGCAGCTGGCCAAATTGATTGTTCATAGAAGCATATAATGAGGCTTCCTTGAATGAGAGAACATGTGGTGAGTGGTTTCAAAAGTTTAAAAATGGTGATTTTGACGTAGAAGACAAAGATTGCAGTGGAAGGTCAAAAATTTTATGATGCAGAATTGGAGGAATTATTGGACGAAGATTCATCTCAAATACAAAAGGAATTTGCAATTACACTAGAAGTCACTCAGCAAGCAGTCTTGCATCATTTAAAATTGTTAAGAATGATTCATAAACAAGGTAATTGGGTTCCATATGAATTAAAGCTGAGAGATGTTGAACACTGATTATGCATGAGTGAAATGCTACTAGCTGGGCACAAAAAAAACTGAATATTCATGGAAAAAAATCATACTCTGTGTTTGGTGGGATCAACTTAGGGATACGAGTTGCTTAATCCAAACGAGTTTTATTACTGGAACTCTATACCAACATAATTGATGAGATTGAGCTGAGCTTTGAAGGAAAACACCCTCAATAATGTTCCAGAGACGAGAAATTTATTCTTCTACATGATAATGTTCTTCTGCATGTAGTGGTTCTGGTGAAAAATTTATATTTATAATATTTGAAAACACTCAATTGGGAAGTACTACCCCACCCGCCGTATTTTACCAGACATTGCACCGTCCGATTTTCATCTGTTCCAGTCAATATGGTACATGCTCTATCAGAACAGCGATTCACATGATATGAAGACACCAAAAATTTGATGGATTCATGGATAGCCTCAAAAGATAAGGAGTTTTTTAGACTTGAATGCGAACGCTGCCTGAAAGATGGAAAAAAGTAGTAGCTAGGGATGGACAATACTTCGATTAAAATTAAATTACTGTCCTTTCACAATAAATATTATTTTATTAATAAAAATGGCAGAAACTTATTTGTACTCCTAATAGTTTTTCGCATAAAGAACTTCCACCCGATGTTTTGGCACAATCATAAAATATCATACTTCATCTTTATGATCTTGTTAATTCTGATCCCAGTACTGTTCTTAATTTCAATCATAGTCACACTCTTGTTTCTAGTTGTGGTCCCACATTCACTCTTATCTAGTTTCTCGATTCTGATCCCTTTCTTGCTTTTAATTATGATATTGCTACAAGTCACAATTCCATTTCTATGAAGCTAAGGCAAAATGTAAGCTATATTAGTCAAGGATAGTGTAGCTATCTACAAATTGAATTATTATTAGAACTGTTGTTGTAATTCCATATACAAATATGCAGATGAAGCAAAAAGAAGGGAGAAATGCCACAACAAATTGCATAAAAATCAAATTCATGAAAAAAAGACTGATGTTCTAAATATTGTGATGATCTATTAAATGCTGTTGGGGTTTAGTAAGTTTGTATATACGAACATCCATTATATTGTGTAAATTTTAAATATAAATAGTTCAAAAAATCATGGACATTTGAGTCCGAATGTAGTATAACAGGGAAGGAGAAAAAAATAGAGATTCAAAAGTAAAAATGCAATCTAAAACATCTATCTAACTTTATATTATGGGTTTTTTTTAATTGTGTGAATATGAAGCAATAGAAAAATTGTTGCTCCTTAACTCCATTATGCTGGAGTATATGCATTATGAATGGTCAGTAGTTGTCGAGAAAACACATCATATCATTTGCAGAGCAATTAAAGTTCTCAATGGCTGTGGTGAAATACAAATAATCACATGGTGGACTCGCCCCACTTTTTTCAGTTTAAATCTCAAGTATTTTCATGGCTATTGAAAATTCATTTTTAAAGCTATCAATTCTCAAAGCTATCTATCTGTATAGGATTAAAAATAGGAGGGTTAGGCGAAAATTATGTTTTACTTTTTTTTTTCATTTTAAAAGTGTGGTATATTATTAAATTTTATATTTTCGATATAATTTTCAAGTCTACCTTATGTGAAGGTTGTTTAAATTCAATGGCATATTTTTTACTGAGTGGTTAAGTAAACATACTGGAATATCAGTTAATAAAAATATGATAGAGAGATTGCTCTCAATTCAAAAAATTGTTTTTGATATATGATTGCACATACCTTTTCAATTGATGATTCGGGTGATTTTTTTTCTTTTGTGCAGGATGTACATAAAAGTTGGTTTCATTTAGAATTCCATCAGTAAAAGTTACAAATTAGGGGTTTAAATGGAGTATTCAACAATTATATATATCTATTACACTGGTCAACACGATTTTTGGGTCTGACTTCTACATGTCAAATTTTAGTTTCTTCTATACCAAAAACAAGGAAAATTTTTTTTTTTTGATTAAAATTTGCCTTTGTAGAAACGAGCAATTTTTAAATTTTTTGCAAAGATTACTAGTTTTTATATTTTTTTTATAGTTTTACTTTAAATTATAGTGGAAAAGTTTTTTCTGGATATAAGAGTATTTTTTAGTAAAGATTATGATACAATAACATGTAGATTTAAATAACAAGGAATTAATATTTAAAAATGAATATTTTTTGTATTTCTTTTGTGTTCGTATGAGCTCTCTTGTATTAAACCCCAAATATAATCTCCCATCATATTCTCGTTGTATTGCCCTCGATATCGCCATTTGAAATCCCATCCCATCACATCTTGGTGAAAACGTTTTCCTTGTTCCTCGGTGTAGGCTTCCGTGTTATCTTTAAGTTCGTCCTGATGAGAATGTAGCATATGAAGTTGATAAATTCACCGCAAATAAAACAATGAATCAACATCATGTTTACACTGTCTTGATGCCATTTTTAACTGAGTTATACACAGGTGTAGTTGTTACAGCTGTAATAGATAAGTTGACACTCACTGCTGTCTTTCTTACAAATGATAATACAGTTTACTTTTGGGTTAATCTAAGTGCAGCCATCTTTCCTTTATAAAATATACTTATCGATATAAATCAGGCAAAAGCAAACTTTAGGAACCAAAAAACATAATTCAACTGTTTTTCAATATCTACAATCAGAATTAAAGCATTAGAACAGAAACCCAAAAAAAAAATTTTTCTTTTGTTGGCCAGTGTATCACCAGGATCACACAACTTTAATGAACACACTGTTAAGGCAAACCTTCCTACAATTTTATTATTATTCATTGAGGAGGTGAGCCCTTCATTCTGGTTCAGTGCAGGTTTGGGGTTAATAGACTTATTGTTTATATTATTAATAAACTATATATATACTATATATATCAAAGTGATACAATATTTAGCAATGAAATTTAACTTGCTTTCCCAAGGCAAGGAGTGAGGAGTAGTTAATTGGTTGACTTAAGTTAAAATTCATTGGCTAATTTATTTGTAGTATTATTGAACCCAGTATCTGTTATTTCAAAAACGATACTCATAACCTAAGTGTTCAACTCGTTTCCCACCACAACTCATAACTCATACATTACTCGTTACAAGATACTAATTAGTAGATAAATATTACTTAAATGTCTCAGTATCAAAAATGAATATAACATAAATAAAAATAATGCATCATTTTCAATTAATAACTAAAATAAATAAATAATTTTCTTTTTACCATATTAAGTAATTTATTTATCCACTGCAGTTGATTAATTATGATAAAGAAGCATATAAACAACAAATATAATCTAAATACTAGGAGTTAATGTTTAGAGTTTTTACATTTCAATGGACTCGTCAAGTGTTGTGTATATTAGGCCGGGGAAAAAGTTTTTTAATATTTTATGAGTAATAAATTGCAGTATAATCTCTTTCGTTGTGCTGTTTATATCTGGCTAGTTTTGATACCATTAAGTAGATGACATTTAAAAAAAGAAGAGTAAAAATGATGTCCTCCCATTTTTACTTTTTATTCTATTGTTTTTCTGTCTATCAAAATGAATGAATCTAATATAGAAATTTGATAAATTTTGAAGCTTTAACAAGCTACTAAAAATTTGTGATGTTTATGGGCCTAATATGTAATGTCCGTAAGAGTAGCACATAACCGGTTTAAGTGTTTTCAGTTCTGTAAAATTGATGTCAAAGACGAACTTTGCTCTGGTCGACTTATTACAGATAAAAGTCAATATTATTTTGGGAAAAGTAGAGCAAAGTCAGCATAATTGTTCTTACAACATAGCTAAAGAGCTTAAGATTGACCACAAAACAGTTTTGATCCATTTGAAAAAAACTGGATTTACAAAAAAGCTCAATACTTGTGACCCACACAAGCTCACTGATAGAAATCTAATGAATTGTGTACTCATGTGCGGTTCTCTATGAAATATAATGAAATCGGACTATTTTTAATAAGATTATCACTGATGGTGAAAAATGGATTACTTACGACAAGAATGTGCGAAAAAGATCATCGTCAAAAGGCAAGCAAGCTCAATAGCCTATAGCGAAACCTTTATTAACTCACAATAAGTTGATTCTGTGTATGGTGGGATTGGAAGGGCCATTATTCATTATGAGCTTTTAGAGCCATTATTCATTGAGCTTATGAGGATCTTTACTGTCAACAGCTGATTAGACTCAAGCAAGAAATAGAGAAAAAATGGTCAGATTTGATGAACAGAATAGGTATGGTTTTGCACTATGAGAATGCCAGACCACACATATGTTTAATCACTCAGCAAATATTGAGAGAGTTTCGTTAGGAAGTGTTTATGCATCCACCTTACAGACCTGACCTTGCACCCTCAGGTTTTCACTTGTTTCGGTCTCTTCGGAATTCTTTAGGTAGTGTAAAGTTAACATGAGAGAGAACTGTCAAAACTACTTATCACAGTTTATTGATCAGAAATTTCTATAGCAACGGGATTATGTCACTACCTACAAAATGGCAACAAGTTGTTGAATAAAATGGTATGTATATATTATAATTACATGTAAATAAAAGATGATGAAAAATTATATTGAATTTGTATATAAAATACAGAAAACAATTTTCCTCGACCTTATATACCTATTCTTTAAAGTATGTACTTATGTAATATATTGCATTGTTCTTTGTTTGACACAGACTCAAAATCAACATTTATAATCTCAAAGTACCTACCATTTAATAGGTAGTTTTATGAGATTACAAATATAATTTTTATGTACATTTTGTATATATTTATTCAAAGTTCTTTTGTGCCTAATATTTTACATAAAAAGGTATTATTAATTTTATTTAATATTTTAATGACAGCGATGTCATATTGGCATCTTAGGGATGTGAGATTTTCAGAAAAAAAACTTTCATTTTAGTTCATGTGAGGCAGCAACTTTCAACATCTGAAATGAAATATTGAAGTGTCCTCAATTGGTTTTCTCCAAGTTACTCTAAAGCAATTTGATCCTGTTATTAATGTTCCTCCTTGGAGAACTTTATTTTGGACAGCAGACTATTTCAATACATCAAATTTGTTAATAATTTATCTAGAGATCTTTTATGTAGATATTAAAAAATAAAAGAAATTTATAGTAACAAATGATTTATTGTTTCCTTACCAATTTATAATATTCTGTTTTACAGCACGCTTAGTTCGTGACAGATGGGTTAATATCAGAAGTACTTTCAACCACAATGTTCGAAGAGTTATCAAATCAAAATTAACTGCTAAGTCATCAAATGAAATTTATGTACCATGTTGGCCGTTGTGGAAACCGCTTCAGTTCTTAAAAGATGTTTATAGCAAAAATGAAACTAATCAAAATGTTGATGTAAGTAAAATTATTTATCTAGCATGTTTTACTTTTATAAAAAGATTTGTTATTTGAAATTCAATTTGTATTCTATCGACATAACATAGTAAAGCCTTGTTGTAAATTCTGCAATTTATGTGTATATGATGGAACAGACTACAGATGGATACAGTATGTTAGAGAAACAACAATTTTGAACCAATTGATAAAATTTATTGAGATATGTCATTTTTGACAGGGTACAGTGCCATTGAACTCTTAATGTTTGTGTAAAGTGAGAGTTTTTACATAAATATTAAATAATATATATTTACATTTTAGTAATAATTATATCTTAAGTGCAGAAAGGAAGTAGTCACCATTTCTATGATAATATTTCCATAGACCAGTTGTATACATGGTGTAAATGGCTCTGAATCTGTCATGAAGGCTACTTATATACATGGTGTAAATGGCTCTGAATCTGTCATGAAGGCTACTTACTATTTTTACGCTTCACTATCAAAATCTCAAGATTAGGACTTTTGTATCTATATTTTTATGCATTTAATTATATGATACAGTCAACATATAATTCAGCACTGTTATATAATTGTTGGTCAGACCTATTATATTGAAAATAGTTAAAAATTTGGGTATTGATAACCTAAGCAATATCTCCTATAAATCATGAAAAACGAAATGTCATAAAGATAGAACTCTGTTATTATATTTTCAATATTAGACACTATGTTTTGGACAATATTTCATGCTTTCATAATTATTTTCGCTTTTTTATAGTTTGACATAAGGTATTATAAAGAATTCCTTGTGTTGGTCAGTGTGCTCCAAAATATGAATATATATGTTTAGTAGATATGCTCACATCTAATTAAATCCAATCAAAATTTTGAGAGGTTCACAGGAATGTGGAGGACATCAAAGCAAACTATTGTTAAAAAAATTGGTTGCTTGTAAAGTCGGTATACGGGCGAAAGTTTTACGTGACAACGACTTTGAGTGGTAAAATCATTTTAATGTGAATATTCATTCGTATAGTAGGAAGAAGGATGAAATAATAGTAACAATTTAAAACATTTATTTATACAAAGAATTATATTTAAAACATTAATTTATACAAAGAATCTCGCTGAATTTCATATTAACAAAATTTTATTTTTACCTTTACACATACATACGTATTTATATACAAATATACATACAATAACTTGCAATACATTTGCGTACAATGAAACAGCGTTTACTACAACTTAACTTGTTCCTATCTGAGTGGAAGGGACGCGTGCCTTTCACTTTTATGTCTGTCTCTCTCGCTCTTAGGCGGGCTAACCATGCCAGGTGGAAGGGACGCGTGCCTCTCACTCGCTCTCATTGTGAGCGCATAACGTGAGCGGAGCGTAACGCAGTTTCTTGAAGTGTCACCCGGCAAACCAATTTATAAGACGTTGTCACGTCAAAAAATAATATTTTGCATCCTAATACTAAAATTATAAAATTTTATCAATAAGCATTTAAAATTCGAAATAATTAGAAGCAGTATTTTCCTAAATAATATTTTTATATATATTATTGGCTTATTTTGTTTCAGGTTAATAAAACTGGAATTGAGTTAGTGAATGATCCTACAGTAAAAGAAGAAGTTCAATCAGATATAGAAGAAAATTTACTAGAAATCAGACAAAGAGGACAACGCACTGATAGGCCGCGCCACAGAGGGCGTGTCCATTTAGAATTGAAGAGACATAGAGATTCGGACAAGTGTAAGAGAGTGTTAAACGATTTGATCAGAACGATAGCACCTTTAACTGAAACTCCTTTACAAGATTCTCAACAGACTTACTGGTTCTTTGGAAAGCATGTAGTGGAACGGTTAAATAATATGAGACCTTTGGATGCCCGATGCGCGACTCACGAAATATTTGAATTGTTGAATAAGTTACCTAATACCGTACTAGAAACTTAAATGCCAAATATATAGTAGAGCTGTAGTTATTTACTTTTTATTTATGTTTTTGTATTGGATCAGCAACAAAATACACAATGTGACCTTTAATAATCGTGTTTAAATACAAAATGATTGGCAGTGGCGTACCGATCGGATACGGCGCCTAGGGCAAGGCATCGAAGTTGCGCCCCTTCGTAAGTTAACAAAATGTAAAATAAACAGATACACTAAATAAAACAGTCATAAAGCTTACAAAACATTTATATTTATATATTCTGTTTTAATTGAAAATTAGTCTATAGATAAAAATGCCAATTCGACTCGTAGGCACAGGCAGGGATATGACTGACCATAGGGTCAGTTACATACATGAGATCTTTGCAAGTAGACTAGGGATGTTACGAATGTGTTATTTTAGACATTCGCGAATGCGAGTATTTGGAATGCGAATGTGCGAGTGCGAATGCGAATGCGAGTATTTGGAATGCGAATGTGCGAGTGCGAATGCGAATGTTTAGAAAAAAGGCATAAAAAAACATCAATTTATGCTTTTAATCATCGGTTTTTAATTAATTTAATAATCAAATTGTAGTAATGGCAAATTATATTTTAAAAATAATAATTTCGCAGCTTTATCGCCCATGAGTCTATTTCTTAGAGGCTCGTATATCAGGCCAGCTGCACTAAATAATTGCTCGCTTGGTACACTGGCAGGAGGAGCGCTGAGGTACATACGAGCCAGTTCTGTCATTTGTCAAATTTGGCTTTGGATTTCCACCAGTCCAAAGGATTTTCATTCAGCGAAATTCGTTTCTCTTTTAAATATGACTTTAATTGTGATTTTATTTGACATAGAATCGTAACTTCTGGCTCAGTTTCATCATCAGAATTATCGCCATCGCTTAAGGAATCCAAAATTCTCGCCAGATTTGTGATGAGGCTTTTAGTAGGGTAATCAGCACTTGTAGAAGGCTCATTATCATCGATAGACTTCGTGTTTTTCGGCTTTTTACCACTTGAAATTGAAGATGAACGATTTTGATTTAATAAATCAAGCGCAAGTTTGATGATCTCGGTATTGACATTATCTTTCACAATATCAATAAAGAATTTGTTCTTGTATCGAGGGTCCAAGGAAGTCGCAATAGTAAACAAAGGGTCATTTTCAAGGTTGCAAAACTTCTTATTCATTTGAGTTTTTAACACTTGAGTAAAGTTTTGCATGATATTATCAACAGTATCACCTTCAACTGGTAGGTTTAGGTCTTCAATACCTTTTTTTAACATGTAAATAATCGGAATAACTGATGAAATTGAAGAATCAGAACTGCTTAAGTTACGGGTGGCTTCTTCAAATGGTTTAAGTATTAATACACAATTTTCTATAGCTTTATATTCATCAGACGATAAATTGGGAACATTGTTGCTATTGCCATATATAGCTAAAGCATCCTTGAGTTTTAAGAACCTTTGAAACATGTAGAAGGTGCTGTTCCATCTAGTTGAACAATCTCTTATAACAGTTAATGGTACTTGATCTGGGTTTAGGCGCAACTGGACTTTAGATAATTGGTCTTGAGCAATAGTCGAGTGTTTAAAATGTCCTGCAATCTTATTACATTTCTGGGTCAGAGCTACTAAATATTCTTGTGAATTTAATGCAGTTTTTATATTTGTTTGTAGTTTATGAACGGTGCAATCTATATCTTTAAAACCAGCCAAAGACATAGCACGCTTCATATTTGAGCCTTCATCCCTTACCATGCAATGAACTTGTTCCTTAAGTATGTTCCACTCATTCAGCATTGATTCGAATTTACTTGCAATCACATCACCCGTGTGTCGTTCGTGAAATTCCTCACATTTTAAAATAATGCTTAGACGATTAAAGTTAGCTGTTATGCCGTGGCAAGTCAAACTGAGGAGTGAAACGTTAGTAGCTGGCTCGGACCAAATGTCGGTTGTGAACGACATGAATTTCAAATCACTCAAGATGAATTTAACTTTGTTCGCCACTTTTGCATACAATTCTTGGCTATGCTCAGTAAAAATTGCGTCCTTTTAAGGTATATTGTGGTGCCACCAGTTGCATTAATCTTCGAAACCCACATTCTCAACAAAGTTGGAGGGCAAACTGTCTAACGCTATCATTTCACTTATTCGGTAATCAATTTGTTGCGACAATGGATGCTTAGCGTCCCATTGCTTCTTTTCATAATAGATTCTTCAATAGATAATTGTTTTTACCTCTTTAAGTGGCGTTTCCGGAGAAATAATCATTTTAGAAGCCTGAAGTTCTGTTTCTGCACGTATTAACAACTCGAACTCTTCGGCATGAACGGCTTTCAAATGAGTTCGCAGCCCCGAAGTAGTACGCCCAGCGCGTGAATACACTTTTTCACATATATTACACTTCACACGATCTTTATCAAAAGGTGTGAAGTATCGCCATATTTCACTCTTCTTTCCCGGCGCCATCATACAAAGATATAGTTCTTATTAAACACGTCTAATAACTCATCCAAACTAAAAATAATTCACGACTCGAAACTTTGTTCATTCACTTGGTCACAAATACAATATCTGCGTATCGATTGTTTGACAAGTGATCACACAGTGACAGTGACAAATCAATTGAAGCTTTCTATTGGTTAAACTCACACGCGCCGACGCGCTACGCTCCGCCCACTCAAACTTGTCTCGACCTGCATGCACTCGCATTTGCATAACATTCGCATTGTTTGATGAGAATGCGAGTGTTTAAAAGGATGCGAATCATTCGCATTTGCGAATGCGAATGCGAACATTCGTAACATCCCTGAAGTAGACTATAGTCTATACAGTCTATATAGTCTACTTACAAAGATCTCATGTATGTAACTGACCCTATGGTCAGTCATATCCCTGCCTGTGCCTACGAGTCGATTTGGCATTTATATCGAAGTTTTACAATTTGTAAATTTAAGTAAATGTACAAATAGATACAAAATGCTAGTTTGACTTTGGGTTATTGTAAATTACAATAACACCTTCCTTGCCTTCTGTGACGCAAACAGATTTATAATATTTTAGAAATCTAATCTGTTTCCTCGTTTCTTCCCGCTCTACACTGAGCGAAGCTAGGTCGCTTAGCCTTTGTTGACCCATTGTTGTCCTCGAATACGAAAGTATTAGTTTAAGTTTACTGAAGGAACGCTCGCAACTTGCAATGGATACTGCAATCGTAAGCAAAATTTGAATTGAAATGCGTAGATTCGGAAAGACGCTCTCATCTCCATACTGAACAATAAATTCGAGAAGCTCCTCGGGTCTGTCTATGTTTAAGTTTTTCCTTGTGGATATTAACATTCGGACATCTAATATTTCTTCATACAACTGTTCTCCGTTAACATCGCAAGCATAGATATCTCCAAAATCTTTAGATTTCTTTTTTAAATCATCACGAGTGCATGATTAACCAACCCCTCTCTTTCATTAGAAAAATAGTCTTGGAGGGATTTTATATCCAAGGGAGCATTATGAAAATTCATACTAGGATCCTGGAGCCGCTTTTGGACACGGTCAATAGACGTGAGTACATTGTTCCAAAATCCTAACAAAGTCAGAAAATCGTAGGATAACATGCGATTATAAAGATTTCTAGCCTCACTTCTTGTTTCACTAGTTTGATTGCCATCGTCAGTCAATTCTTGAAGAATTTTTAGCCTATCTTTAAAGTATTTGTTAACTGGCTTAACTGCTTCAACCCTTGCACTCCACCTTGTTTCAGACTCTGATTTTACAACTACAGGCACGGATTTCTTAAGATTTTCTCAACGTAGAGTGGAACGAGAAAAGAAGATGTAGAGAGATTCAATAATTCCGAAAAACGTGAACATTATAGTATCTTGCTTGGCTGCATGTACACCTACCAAATTAATCGAATTATTATCACAATTCAAAAATATCGCCAGATTATTCTTTTCGCTTATTCTTTGATGGACACGTGCTGCGGTCCATCAAAGCGGTGCCCAGCCATCACAGCAGCGTTGTCATAACATTGCGAACGACAATCCTGTAGATTCATATCGTCTGTCTCTAGCTGTTTAAAGATTTCATCGACTAAGCTTCCAGCATCCTTTTGACTTATCTGGATGAAACCAAGAAAGGACTCTAACGCGAACTGATTTTCTCTCAAAATCAACTTTACATATCGCACTACTTCTGACATCTGCTCATGATGCGCCTGATCAGCAGTCGAGTCAAACATGAGACCATAGTATTTTGATTTGCGAATGGTTCGCAATAAACTTTGACGAACAGTGGTCGCCATCAGATGAATGAATTCATTTTGAACACTAGGTGAAAAATAAGATGTGGTTCTAGGATGATTTTTAATTTGAGTGAGATGAGTATTTATGACGGGGTCAAATGTGGCCAGGAGCTTTATTAATCCAAGGAAATTACCAACATTATTGGGTTCGGATTCATCATCGCATGTTCTAAGTGACTCCCTGTGACCTCGTAATGCAAGATTTTGAGTGGCTAGAAATTTGATACAGTGAATGATTCTTTTTAACACATTACGCCACGTTTGTTTTTCTGTTTCGATCTGTGTTTGAAGTTCAGCGTCAATAATACCTTTATTTACTGCAAAATTTCTTTCCATTTCTTTCCACTGGGTAAAGCACTGACGATGGTTCTTCGCATTTTCATGTGCAGTGAGTCTTTCAGGTGCTTTCCATTGGGTAAACTCATTCTCGTGCTCTAATGCAGTTTGATTATCTAATTGTGAAAAGATAAGACAACAGATGCAAAACGCAGATTTTTTAGACGGGGAATAGACTAGCCACGAGCGCGTCACTTCTTCGCCGCAATTTCCAAGTTTCTTCTTAAACCAACTTTTGTTCATACAATGGTTATTTGTTGGTAGAAAAGGACCCTCGGTGTTTTGAAAATATTTTGAACCCATTTTAATTATTTCTGTGTTCAATCCATCTGGCATAACTGGTTTTCCAGTGTTCTTATCAAATATTAGAAGTCCAATATCGTGATGTGTAATTATTTCTGGTATAACAGTAATTGGGTTTTCGACATCATCCACCATACAATCCCCAACAGCTTTGTCTTCTACTGATATATTAATATTTTTTTCAAATTTTTCAATAGTCTTAGAACTCGTAGCCTCACTAATCTTAATCTCGTCACACTCAGAATCATTTAAATTGATATCCTCCTCCTCCTTATTTTGTGCTGAATTAGTGTCGGAAACTTAGGATTTAATTGTACATGTCGATGTTGATGTTGTAGGCAATTCCTCAGAAACTGTCGAACATCCAGTAGTGGACTTTTCAAGATCAAGATACTTCTTGAAATACTTACTGGATTTTCGGGCTGCTTCTTCCTCTTGCAATTTTCGTCGTTTCCTTCCTTCAGCCCCACTTTCTTTTTTCTTAGAAAATAATTGTTTCATATTTTTTAAGGTATTTGGGAAGTGAGTGACTGTGTGTGTGAGGAAGGGCTTCGAAACCAAAAAACCTGAAATAAATATACAAATAATAGAGGTTGCTTCGCTCGCTGCCTATTATTTTAAAAAATGATATGTTCTTGACATAGCTTGCGTATACATCGATTTTTGTGACGTTTACTTGATTAATTCAATTAAATAAATAATAAAAACTAGAAGTTCAATGGCGGTGCTCGCTAGTTAGCATGGGGTACGCCCTTTTTAATTGAATTCTAAAATACGACCAACAAAAAAAGCGTCCATGTCGTCCGTTCGCTTAGATACAGTATACGGTCGCTAGATATGCTTTTAAACAAAAAAATGCTGCCTCGCCGCCGCCGCCGCAGCGCCGCGAAATCAAGAGACACCGGCCACGGCGGCGCGACGTACACCTACTATTGCAAATATCTACATGATTGCATAATTATTCATTCCGTTTTCGGGCGAGTTACTGACGACACTATCTCTATGCGAACGAGCTTTTAGATATACCGTAAAGTAAAAACACTCACCAAAAGTGTCTCGTGATCAAGGTATATCTACTTTTTTAAATCCAGCCAGTCCGTCCAATATCAATATTTAGGTAATTAAGTTCATTATCTTATCACTGTCGTCGCGTCGATGGCACTAGACTATACTATATAATCTGTGATAGCACTTAAAGTTACCTCTCAAAGTCAAATCAAGTAGCTTCTTCAAGCTAATCGCTAAATTTGCAAAGAAACGAAATACACAACTGTGCTACGTTAGTCAAATGAGCCGACTGCTCTGCCTGCCGTGCGTGTGTGTGAGCGATGAAGTACGTACTACGCCAACATCTCGCCGCAGCCGCCGCCGCCGTCCCGCTTCACCGCCCCCGCCCACAGCGCCCAAGACCTTTGCAGACAACGTACGTACATAGATATCGTTGCCGACAACCTATAAATGTGGAGGCCAAGCGAGCGGCGCTTGATTATTTGAATGTAGGTAGTTGGTTTACTATTATTTTTTTTTATAATAATTTGCGAATTGCGCGCCCCCCTTTGAATAGCGCCCAGGGCACGTGCCCTACCTGCCACACCCTAGTTACGCCACTGATGATTGGTGTCTTAACTCTTGGTTTACCTGGTGGTCCCAAATCACTTAATTTACCCCATGGAGTCCGTGGGACTCCTTGTATAAAAATCCTTCATTTTGGTCAAAATAAAAGCAAAAAGTGTACTAAAAAATGTGTTATTCTTCTCAGCAACATTATATTTAAAGGTTTTTAGATCAAATTTCTTTATTAATTGATAACAGTCTTTTTGACAATTGACAAAACCTAATAGACTAAATAATAAGTATACAAAAAACAATGCAAACTTCGGGCTCGAAACTCAAATATAATGAATAATTATCTTAAACTATTTCTTTCAATAACAAGTCTAAAATATAATCAAGTTTTAAAAACTAATTAAGAAATGGCACAAGTTAATACAAAAAAAACAAAACGTGCAGCCCCTTTTACTCCCTATCTTTAGCTGCACACTGAACACATATTTTCTTTGTACACGCCAAACATACTGGCTTTGCACAGCTATGGCATAAGTATACTGTCTTTCTTTTCAGGCGGCTGGGACATACATGACAGTATTTTCTTTGGTCTCGGGGTAACTTTCCGTCTTGAGCATTTTCATCTATTGGGTGGGAGGGTACTTTGATGATCTCTGATATTATCTCACGCAATTGACGAGGAAGTCTTGTGTTGTATAGTCGTGTTTTGAGATTGTTTTCATTTAGTTGTTCAGCCAATCCTTTCAGATAATCAAGACGTGTTTGTTTGCGAATACCCGTCTGGTTTTGATGTATAACACAACTGTTCCATGCACTCATATCTACAATGTGGAAGAAAACTGCCATGGGCCATCGACGTGTGCGCCAACTGCATGAATAGACAGAACATTTTTGATCCACCGAGTCAACTCCGCTCTTTGTTGAATTGTAATATTCTATTATCTCGGGCTTCTGGGTTTCAGAATTCACTGTATTGTCGTGATGCATGGTTGAATACAGTACAACAGCTTTGTTTTTCTTAGGAACGAAACTGACCAACGTGCATTCCTTCGTAAAACCAAACATTGAAGAATTGATTGGTTTGTTCTTATTCGGTAAGAACTCCTTTGGAATGACAGCTTTATTCTTTTTTAAAGTACCCACTGTAGTCAATCCTTTATTTTTCAGTTCTTCAGATAGTTCAATGGAGGAGTACCAATTGTCTGTCGTCACATTATGGTTGCTGTTGTAAATTGGTTTACACAATCTAAGCACTGCTTGCGCTGGTATAGGTTTTTTCTTATCTTCTTCGGATAGGCTGTAAGAATCAGATCCTTTTCCTGTGTAAACATATGTATTGTATACATAGAATGAGCTAGAGTCAGCGAGAAATTGCACCTTCACGCCATATTTTGCTGGTTTGCTAGGGATATACATTTTAAATTTGCACCTCCCTCGGAATGCAAACAACATCTCATCGACAGTAACATTCGCACCTGGGACATAGTATTTTTGTGAGTTCTTGTTGAACATGTCCAACAACTTGGTGATAGCTCATCCTGGATCAATTTGCTTTCTGGCTTCTCTGTGTTCAAAATCGTCAAAACTGAGAGCAACAAGCAGGACAAGAAAACGTTATTTGGACATAGATGCTCGAAATATGGGTCTGCCTGTTCCATCAGTAGCGAACAATGACAAAACACTTTCATGGCTCGACTTGAACACAGCACTGTAAACCAGTAGTGAGAGAAACCCTTTCAATTCTATTTGGTCAGTGTCTTTGAAAGTGTATTGTTCGGATGGATATTTATCACGCAATTTTTCGAGCTTTTTGTTCGTCCACTGCTGTATAATTTCCATCATTTGGCCATCAAATATCAATTGAAACGACTCCAATGGCGAAAGTGGGCCATTCTCATACACAGTATTTCGGATTGTAGGAAGACGAATAATATTGTGAGCCTGCAAACGTACATTTCTTGATGGCGGATCACTCGACCATTTGTACCGATTTCTTCCGTAATAATATCTTGCATTCTCACCTGAACTCTGTGTTTCCTCGTCACCTGACGTGTCAGGTGAGCACTCTGAATCAGATTCATGATCAGAAGGTATACATCCATCTTCTGAATCGGACAAAAAGTCGTTTGGCACAATTTCATGTGGTGGTCCACCTTGTTGCTCTCGCTCCTCGTCGTTGGACTCCTCATCATCAGATCTGAGCCAGTCAAGCACTACCGACTCAGCTTCTGAATGAAGTAGATTGACTGACCGTCTGTTTGAAGCCATTTGTAAGCCTAAAACACAAAAATAACATTGAAAAAATGATAACATTACAATCCAGCAAAATAATATTTTTGTCACACAAATACCCCCAGGAGTCCAGCGGACTCCATGGACATAATTACTCACCTATACGCGTGGCGTAGGCGCACGTCCTCTTCACCCCGCGGCCGGGCCGTTACTGCAGGAAGGTACTGGGACGCGCGAAAACAAAAACGCGATAATTAAGATTTTAGATCAAAATGAAAGTTCGCGCGGAGTCCCAGGGACCTAACAGATAAATTAAGAGTTAATGATAGATAATAATGATGTAACGGATATTCGCGTTCGCGAATATCCGCATATTTTTCAATATTCGCATTCGCAAAAATTATGCTAATATTTAGCGAATGTTTTTAATAATCAAAAAGGAAATTATTATGTGCATGCATATGAAATAATAATATAATAGATAACACTTAGATATTTTTATTAAATCATACTTCTACATTCTAAATTAAAGTCTCATTTATGAAAAAAGAACTTCAGAGATCTGATCAAATCTAACATTAATCAGCCTTGTTACAACTATGTAAGGTTTGCATTCATTTAGTAGTATATTATTACTTTACTACCATTTTTAAATAAAGTTTACAGTTTCTATTTACTAAAAAACTAAACAATTACTTGAAACAAAATTATTAAACTTTAAATATCTAATGTATTAAGTATTTATAACCTTTGGCTTTAAATGTATATTTTTTCATTCCACTTTATATATCTGAGGAATTAAATATATTTTTAATGAATGAAATATAAACTTAAAAAACAAAAAAAAACGAATACTTAACTATTTGTAAATAAACCTTTTTTCCAAAACAAAATTATAATTATTTTTATTTTAAACTAAAGTTAACTTCTAATACTTGTTATTTTAACATTTGGTTTCAATAGCAAGTTATTTATCTATGTATAAAAATAATGATATGTAAGTAAGTAAGAAGGTACACAAAATATAGTTTTTCTAATAACATGTTGACTATTTAATTATTAAATTTGTTGTAATTGTCAATTCTTAATAATTAAATTGAAGCAATGGAATGTTTAATTTTAAAAATAAAAGTTTGGAGGCTCTTTCTCCATGCAGCCTGTTTCGGTGAGGTGTGTAAAGTAGTCCAGCTCCACTGAAAACTCTTTCACTGGGGACACTTGTGGGCGGAGTTACCAAATATTCTCTGGCTACTGGAGAAAGAATGCCATATTTGTTGCTATTTACTTTCCACCAAAGAAGTGGGTCTTCTTCATTTTCAATACGTTTATCCAAAATATACTCATTAATATTTTTTTTATTAATACTTCTAATGGATTTGGAATATCATTATCTAGTTCTTCCTCGCTTTCACTTGAGTCCATCATAATTTTCATAGTTTCTTTTAATGTCACAGAATTTTTCTGAAAGACTGGTACTGGAGCCCAAGTTTTCATTATCCTGATTCCTTATTTTAGGACGCTTTGGCTTTGAACATGACGGCAAATTTGAGTCCTCATCTCCAAGTGAATCTAAAATATTTTTCATGACTTGATCTTTTGTTGAAGGATTTTTGAAGAATTTCGTTTTGTATCTAGGATCAATAAACGTTGCACATAGGGGTTTTTAATTAATTTAGCTGGCTAAAAACATTTGTTTGGGTTTTTGAGTTGCTAATGTCGGAAATAAAACAAGCGTAATATAAACAGTAATAAATAATGTTTATTTTTTTTATAATTTCCATAAACAGAGAAAACAAAATACAAAAAAATAAATGTGATTCGGTCACATGTCTACAATAATATTACGTAATGGTGATTTTGTTTTTTTTTTTTTTTTTTGATGGTTTTATTGATTTTTCTAACTTTAAGTATTTATTAAATCAATCAGTAATCAGTTTATCTCATCCTCACTTTCTGATTCAAGTGCGTCTGCTAGGTTTGGTGTTGCAGATACAAGCATAATCAATGTTTCAGGAAGAAAAGAAAACTTTTTATTTTTTTTTATTACCCTTGAGGCACTAAAAAAGGGATCTGAACTTAAAAGTAGCCTATTCAAAATATCTCTGTTACAGGACTCTCTAGAGAATTTTCTTGAGTAATCCTGTGTGTATGACCTAAAGTGCTTGTTGCGTGCCTTTGCTGCTTCTTCAGATAGTTGTCCTATGGGTAACAATGCATTTTTTATTATGTCTGATCCGTGCACATGTACTTTGTGTAGTGTGGGTGTCATTGGGTGCCACGGGTAAAGTTTCACGTATAAACAAGCAGTTTCTTCTGCATATTTTTCATATTTTTCTAAATTTATCTCGTATCCGCTCGAAATCGTTTCCAAAATCACTCTTAATCTATATATTAACTCGTAATCTATTCCTGTAATATCTGAGGATAGTTTTGGATCTTCAAAAAATCTCCTGCTGGTGTTGCCGTCATTAGTGTTTCCAAAGTTTGCTTTCGACATGTCAACTAATAAGCCAGTTTCATTGCGAAACCTGGTCTGTATTTCGATTTTCTTATTCATCTCCATTTGTTTTTCCTCTTCTGATTTTCTCTGCCGGTACTTTTTCATAGGCAATTTATACGCTAAGTGTAGAATGCTTTCAAAAAAACGTATTCTTGCATGTAAAATAGAAAGGCCGAATTCAGTAGTATCCTTTGAAATTCTCCTTTTATCCTTTAAATTGTTGAATTCTTTGGAAGTTTTCCCACAAATATAGCAATGACTTGTGGATGTTGTTCCAGTTGCTGCATTGCAAACCTTTCCATCAATCATTGTCATTACAAATTGGGAATGAATCAAAAACTATTCTCCCTCAATATCCACCTTAGTCGCAACCAAATTATCAATGGAATTTTTAACATAATTGATCTCTTCATTTGTTATATCAGTTCTCTCTTTGACGAAGCGAAATCTTATTGGACGACAAAATCGGGCAGATGAAGGTGTTGGATTTTCCCATAACACCTTTTGATTGTCCGTGCCGCAAGTAAGTCGCACAGGTACAAAGCAGCTGTGAAAAATATTTGCATCAGAGTCATCCTCATTGTCAAGTTTTTGTTTGTACTGTGCTTGTTGGGATCCGTCGCAGCCCCATTTACATATCAACTTCAAAGTCTTCCGCTCTTGCTCTTTTATTGTCAATAAGACTTCTAAGAATTCCGATAAGCGCTTAACAGTAATATCAATTAATGGTTGCAGTTGGGTTTCCGCGCAGGTACTCGTTACCGTGCTCGTTTCTGGTGGAGGATAACATTTCTTTTTGGCTTCTTGAATTAAGCTATAACACGGAAAAAACTTCTTGTTCGTGTTTCTTATAACTTCATACTGTCCTCGTGTTAAGTCTGCATCTATTAATATTTTTAAAGCTTCCATGGGGTTAGACGGGATGATTTTCCACACTTAGAAGTATCGAAAGCTCTTTTGTACTTCGTTGCACGGGTCGGAGAGCTTGTTATATCTTGGAGTACGCGGGAATCACTTTTTCCCGATTTTCTTAATTCTACTTGAACTGCGTGAACTATAACACCATCTTCTACATTGGAGCGGATCTCTTCAGTTTTTCTTCTTTTGCTCCTTTCGCTAGATTCACCAAATGATTTACGAGGGCGACCTTGACGATTTGTAGTTGTGACCGGAATTTCGAAAGTACCTTCCAGCCAAAGATGGTTGTTTTTTAAGAAAACCTTTTCTTTTTTTGTGCGATTTAATCCACCTTTGCTTTATTTCTGATTTGAAATGTGTAAAATTGTGTTTCAATTTATTTAACTGACTTTCAGTAAAGTTGTCTTGAGTGAAAAGGTGGTCTCTCAAAAAACATAGCTTTTCTTCTAAATTACGTAAATATTCATTCTTCATCTTATCGAAGAGTGAATTACGAGTCACTATTCTCACTACAGAGGTACACCCCGAATCTAGAACAAAATTTAAACATAAATTAATTTTTCATTAATTTCGACAGTAAAAGATCAAAGTGCTCTTTTTTAGTGTGTCCGCGCTATTCCGCGTCTAATTTATATAGCATTCGTTACTTAAGAATCTACATTTTAAATATGAATGACAAAAAATGCCGGATCTACTCCGATACTAAAACAAATACATACACCTTCAAAGATAAATTTCCTTAAAAAAATCTTCTCAATTAGACATTATTTCTCGATCTCTAAAAATATATTAAATGGAATCAAATTTTACTAAATATATTACATTTAGATTGCCACATTCCTGTAGTCTCCAAATCCATTGCTTCTTTGCACCAGGGTAACACAGAAAACTGCAGTTTAGTTCACAATGTTAACGCTTTCTATAAATCGCCGATAACTAACACGTACACAAAGTTCGATGATCAAATACCGACTGAGTTTGCCGGGTAACGCGCAACGGGAGGGGGGCGGGGACGGCGATCTATTGTTCGTTGGAGTGTCCCCTGCCTCAGGTAGTCGAATGCAGTAGCATTTCTTTAACTTTGTTATTTTGACTTTTGGCCGCGTAGATTATTAAAATACCCCTATGTGCGTTGCTGTAGCAAATAATATGTCGTTTTCTAAGTGAGAAAATCTGTGTCTCATTTCTTGTTTTAAAACAAGTATAGTGTTCCTAATGCACTCGTCAGATGTATCATATTCATCAATCACCTTTTCCAGAGTGACCAATAACGGAATCACAGATGATATGGAAACACTGGCTGCACTTAGTTCTCCAGTTATTTCTTCAAAAGATTGAAGCAATGTAATAAATTTTTCCACAAGTATCCATTCTTCTGAAGTTAGTTGTGAAATTTTTTTGCTGGTGGAAGCATAAAGGCACAGCGAATCTTTGTTTTTCAAAATGCGTTCTAGCATGTAAAAGGTGCCATTCCACCTCGTAACACACTCTTGGATTATCTTGAGCTTTGGTTGATTAAGCTTTTTTTGTAGATTAACAAGTTCATCTTGAGCTACATTAGAGTGGTGAAAATGTGTTGCTATCTTTTTACATTTGTTAATGGCAGCAATGATACATTCTTGTGACTTAAGCCCTTCTTTAACAACAAGTTGGATTTGGGGTGATAAACAATCAATATTTTTAATACTTAATAAAAAAATACCTTTTTTCATGTTAGTGCC
This sequence comes from Eumeta japonica, assembly GCA_005406025.1. Taxonomy (NCBI): domain Eukaryota; kingdom Metazoa; phylum Arthropoda; class Insecta; order Lepidoptera; family Psychidae; genus Eumeta; species Eumeta japonica. The sequence goes on from BGZK01001069.1 coordinate 185,824, forward strand.
ACCATCTCTAACAATACATAATACGTTTTCTTTGGGAATTCCCCATGATGACAACATAGTTTCTAACTTTGTCGCTATATTTTCTCCTGTATCTCGCCCATCATTGAATACTTCTGCTTTCAATACAATCATTTTTCGTTTAAAATTATTGGTAATTCCGTGACAAGTGAAACTTATCAGCGACACTCCAGAGCAGGAGTCAGACCAGATATCAGTTGTTAATGCAAATTTTTCAAATGATTTGATTAATTCCAGAATATTATCTTTTACCTAGCCGTATAATTTCTCACAAATGAAGTAAAATATTGCCGACTTTTTAAATTATATCAAGGGCATACTTGGTTAATCAATCTCACAAATCCAAGACATTCCACAAAACTAAATGGTAAGTCCTCCAGTGCGATCATTTCGCCAATCAAATTATCCAACACCAAAGACTTAGTGTTGTTGTTATCCCACTTTTTATTTATTTCAACGTAATCACTTAAAGACATTTGCTTAAGGTCAGTTTTGGTACATTGTCGCTAAGAGGACGCCAAAGAATTAACTTTAGCAGCATCTTGCTTTTCATGTTCCCTTTTTTTCAATTCTTCATATTCATTTTTGTGTTTAGCTTCCAGGTGATTTCTCATAGCACTAGTGGTCCTGCCTTTGCGCGAGTACTTTTTATCACACAACTTGCAATTAACATTTTCAGCATCACATATTGTAAAATAAATCCAAACTTCGCTGATGTGTGCTTTACTCATGTTTTTATGCCGCTTTGTCCCTTAAATATCAGTTAAATTTGATAAATAACATGAAACTGCCCTGAAAACAAAACAAAACTTTTAGAATAAACTTTCTGTGACTAAATTCATTAACTTAACCAATATCGGCTCGGCTACGTTCAATTTAAACATGGCCGACACGAAACGTCAAACGAAAGGAGAGAACAAACGATACACTATCTGTCTAATTTTGTTCCGACACGTTCCACTTATATATAGGAACTGGCCATATAGGAGTATTGCATATATGCGTCAAACCTGTCAGACATTTTACGCACGCTTTTTTTGAAATTTTAAAATATTCTCATTCGCATTCGTTTTCGCGAATGTTGAAGATAAATATTCGCAATCGCATTCGCATTCGCGAATGTGAACAATCCAACATTCGTTACATTACTAATAGATAACCTTGTCCATCGTAGACAATAACTAATTCGATTTTATGTAGAACTAAATACAAAATATGAATATACAACATGTTCGTGTCCATATTTATCATATTGTCAGGAACAAATTATATACTTATTGTGAACTTAAAAAAAAACCATCTAATAAATATAAATTTACCTAATGCGAATGAATCAATCACACCCATTTGGCAGGATGTGTAATGGGAGGAGGGCGCTTTAGTATAGGATAGCGATATAAAATGGCCTTCACCGAATCGGTTAATAGATGAAAAGTATTTTTATTTCAAATATGTCAATAAATATATTTCAAAAGGGTTGCCTGAATAATTTCAGTCCAGAATATAATTAATTATGATTTATTTTTTTTTTAATATTCTTCCGGATTGGTTAATAGCCAAATTCTATACCAATGCAAAGTTTCAAGCCTATGGAATATATTAACGTGAGGTTGCCTAGTTTTTCCCCGTCACAACTCTTGAGTTGCAAGGTATAAACAAGTAAATCGATACTAGTTACTTGCACTAGTCTGGTTAATGAATTGATTTAAAAATTAATAATTTTATATTTTTTCTGATCAATTTTCTAGATTGAAGAAGAATGGTGTGAAGACTGGTGGTACTTAGGACCTACCGAATTATTTTTTAGTTTTTAGTACATTTTCTGCATCATTGTTTCCGTAAAACCGTTTAACTTATTTTTTTTTTACTTATTTTGTTTTCAAGTTTTTAGTTTTTAATATTTCTTATTCTATTTAGTTAATTTAGTGTCTCATTATTACAAGGTGTCTTTCCTGTCAATTTGTTGCAAACTGACTCCTCAATACATAATCTTTCCAAAAACTTTACTCGACTCAATGCCACGTATGCTTGTTTTTCCTTGAACAATTTAGAGCCTAAATACACAATTGCGTGGTCTACAGTGGTGCCTTGCATCTTGTGTACAGTAGAAGTCCATGACAAAATTAAAGGTAACATCCTTCTTTCAGCTGTCCCATGATTGAATTTTGCTGGAATCTGTATAGCTTTAGGGTGATTAAGGTGTACGCCGTCTCTTCCAGAGTCAATCTGAATTGATGGTATATCTGTTTGGTACATTTGGGTTCGACGAAACCGAGGTCAAAAAATGTCCTTAATGTAGCCGATAGCGCCGTTTACCAAACCCTTCGAACCGTCAATATTGGACCATAACATAACTGTTGCTTGTACTTGATTGAATTTGCATTTTCAAGTTGCCTATCACGCTCTCGATAGAGCCTTAAATAAGCATTTGTTTCTTTTAATTTTTTATTATTGGCAAGAAAAGCGTCTCTGGCACTATTATATTCCCCTATAAGTTCACTCTCATTGCGATAGGGCATGTACTGGAGTAATAAACTATAATAATAAGACTCAGGATCAGACGCTGCTATGAAGTTAGGAACGAGTATTACAGCTGGCGTATTTCTAATAGTCATTTTTGAACTGTTTGTTAGTGTAATGAGACGTCATCTTACTGTTTGACTACGCGGTACATACGCATCGGTATTGATGCTTTTTTCATTGATCGTTGGTGGTTTCGTGCAGTGTGGCTCAAACAACATCGCAAACTCCATAAGACACATGTTGGAATTATAGTCGAGGTGCTCAGACGGTCGCTTCTCTTAGCGTTCAAATATATTCGCACAATAACCAGCTGCTTGACCAGCTTCTGTAAATTATATTGTTGCTCCGGTTTACGAGTATTGAGAAAAAACTGTTTCTCTCGAACTGTCACGCATATTTAAATGGCAAAGTCTGAATACACATTCACAAGCTAAAACTTAACGTATTTTCAATATTTTAAAAAGTTTACACGAAACGTTGGTTTCTTCTAATTTGTTGAATAGCTCGAGTTACTTCACCGTCCAGATTCGTAGGTTCTGATTTTGATATATATTTGACAACATAATAAGCAATTGACTCATTCATACCACATGGTTGTATACCCATATTAGCTTTCCACATTTTAAGCAAAGTAGGATTGTAATTATTTATCCAACAATCTTTGCTTTTTTTTTTAAACGCAAATCCAACCATCATTGTAGATGAATTCCTTAGATGAAGGATCAATAATAATATATAACAATAATGATATATTAGTTGAAGGATCAATAATAAGGTCTCTATGCATTCGGAACGAGGAAAATTTAAATGCTGTATATTTCTATTGTTATTTTTGTACAGGTATGGCGTATGGCGATATATTTGACAACTTTTAACCAATTCGTATAGATCTGAGTTTTTAGAAGGAGTGGCAGTACTGCATATTGAATCAATGCGAGTTATCCCTTCAGGTGTCTTTACAGATGGGTGGTCGTCCACCCAAATATCCATATGCAGATGAGGACTTCCTCTGTTTTGAAATTCCACCCTCCATCAATAGTCTCCCACTTTACTGCCAAATATTTCAACATCGGTTTTACCTCCTGAGGCCCAGAAATTTTTATCTTCTAGAATTTTATGAAAAGTTTATCACTGTATCTGAATACGATTGTAGTCGCCAGCAAAAATAAGGAAAAAAATATTTTGTGGAAAACAGGAATTTTCTCTCAATGTCATATACAAACAATATCAGTTCTTAATTACTACTTTACCTTAGTTTGATATTAAATCAATTAGTCAGTATTTAGTAGTTTTGTGGAAATATATAAATTAACCCATATTTTCCCAAGGCACTAAATTTTGAGAAAAAAAATGTTTTCATTATGTATATCTAAAAAGCAGCGCTAATATTACATAAAAATGAGCATTTAATTTTTTTAAGTGTTATAGAAGCTGAATTTCAGGACCGCACCTTAAATGGGGCGTTGGGAAAATATGCCTATGCATTATGTTAAGAGAAATAATACACACAATGTTATGTTGGATCTTTTATTTAAAAAATGAAAAGAAAATAGGCAAAAATAAAACAAATTGTATAAAACCCCTCAACAACGAAAAAAAAATCCAATAATAGCAGAAAAAAACTTATTTTTCTGTATGGAAAGATTGAGAGCAATGTTGATGCAAACCCACCCCACATTTGCTGCACCGAAACTTAGTGTTCTTGTGGCATTGACGACATCGAATTTGGGTTTTGTTTTTGATTATGTAGTGATCCTTTCCGTCTAATCTTATCGAATCAGGCAGATTTTTCTTCATTGGCATAGGTGCCTTATTTCCAATCCGTTTTGGGAGAGATGACGATGCTTTGCCAAGAATCAAATAAGTTTGTACTATGTATCTTGTAAATGATAAAAAATCGTGACAATCTTTAGCTTGACCTGCTGGTGATAGTCGGTACAACTGGTATGCGTTATTCGCACACACATTTATCGGGAACATCATCATTTGCCAATACCATCTCTTCAGCCTAATACTGATTCTATATTTACCAACGTTTTGGTCAAGTCTATCGACTCCACCCATGAATTTATTATATAGTTGGTAACAATGTGGTTGATCTATGTCCACTCGTTTATTGTTGCACCACCTTTTTACCTTTCCAATAGGCTGAACTCCGCTTTCTGTTGAGGCTATAGTTACGATATTATTGTCATTATAACGCACTAATGTGGAGTTTGACGACACGTCCGTAATTTGATGAAAAGAGCCTCTTGCAGTCTTTTTCATCTCCTTTATATCTTTTAGTGGCGCACCTTCAGTTCTATTAGCCCGAAGAGTTCCAGTGATATCGTGGCCCATCTGACTCACATCATCAAGTAATCGTAAAGATGTAAAAAAGTTATCCGTATAAAAACTGTAGTGGGCAGCGGTTGGCAGCTTGGAAATCAAATTGGTCACCACGGAACCACCTACGCCAAGATTTCGATTGGTATTGCCGGTTTTAGCCCCTTGATATGGTTCACCATAAATAAGATAACCCAATCGTGTGCAAAGTGACCAAATCTTGTACCCAAAACGTATAGGTTTACCATGTATGTGCTGTTTGGTTCCATGTTTTCCAAAATAAGACACCATAGATTCATCAATAGATAAATGTTTGTCTCCGGGGAAGAACTTCAGCCATCTTTCATTCATCATATCCCAAAGAGGTCTTACTTTGCCAAATTTGTCATCGGGAGGAAGACTACTGTTATCGCATGCATGAAAAAACGCAGAAGCTCTTCAAAACGATTACGCGTCATGCATGAAGCAACTCCTGAATGATGAGTATCTATACTCTGATCCCAGTACATTCTGTAACGCGATACGCTATTATAACCAGACAAAAGTAAAATTCCTATAAAATTCTTTACTTCTTCAATTGTGAGTCTAAAATTTACGTGTCCTTTGGCAATAGCATTTTTTTCGGTACTAGAACGCAGTAATTCCAAAACTTGGTCATCAAAAAACTCTAAAGGGTTATCTTTATCTAAAACAAACTCGGGTGTAGTGGTTTCTTTTTCAGGTTTTGCTGATATATCTGTGTGCCTCCACTTCCTCGTAACCATAATCTTAGCTTTTTTTGCAGGTGGTTCAATGGCTTCAGATGTGGTTGGCTGCTCCTCCTCTTCTTCCTGATCAATACCCTCCACATTTTCCAGAATTCCTTCTAATGATGAAACCGTACGTCGAACCTCAGCTTCAGCTAACAATTGACGACGCCCAAGATTACTAATTTCTACTGCATCCTCGCTTCCACTATCTTCATCACTCAAATCATCATTTTCAGGTGGCGTAATAAAAATGTCAGCAGAAATTGTAAGGTTATCGTCTTCCAAGGCCGATATAATTTCATGAACATTTAAACTGTAATAAAAAAAAACAAAAATTAACTCTAAATACATAAAAAACTACGTTCAAATAAAAAAATTACAACAATACAACGAACAAACTACCATGGCCTCCTTTTCCCAACGCACCTCAAATGGGGCGTCCAATATAACCTTGTAAAAGTCATTTATAAAAACAAAATATTATCATGTTCTTATTATTACCTAATAGTGTAACAAATAACCTACTAAAAACATTAGTTCACTATAATTATAAAAATAAAATATAAAAGTTATTACTTACTTTCGGCGGGAACTCATGTTGGTTGAAATTCACAAAACTCGAAGATTTATAAAAATGTAACAAATGAACACAATCAATGTCAACTACCATTAGATTAACTGCAAAGGCGTTTAGTTTAAGACAAAATTATCACATCTACCTTCACTTGTTAAAATATAGGCTTGTCACGCAAAATATAAGCGCACCTTAAATGGGGCACTGGGAAGATGGGTTAAAGAGCACTTTTATATAATATTTTTTACTAAATCAAAATTGAAACATCTCTTATTTTTTATAGAAAGATTAGGAAGTTTTGGTTTAATAATCACAGTCAGCAGATTCACTTCTTAAACCTACTAATAATCTCGTTACATTAATAATCTAGCCTCTTATACACTAATTTTCAGTCTCATAATAATTACAAACCAAATAAAAAGTTATCTCTTTCATACATGCTTATAACATAAAAAGTTTGCAATCATATAAACAATACGTAAAGAAATATGTAACGCTTAGTCTTTTTTATGAAATTTTACAAAACAATTTCTTTGTCCGGTACTGCACAAAAAAAATTCGCATTCCAAGCAGTATGCTGTAGTATGTTTTTTGCAATTTCTGCATCTACATTGCTTATAGCTGTAATCCACTAAGTGGTCTGCTTTATGTTGCCGATACTGTTAGTACGAGAGCCCACGACCAAAATTTTTGTCTCATAGCAATACGGCCAAAACCGCATCAAATCGATAGATACGATTATCCTGAACTCGAAAATACCAATATCAGACATTTTCCGCGTAGCGTTTGATCTGACCGAATTTTCAAAATTGTCAAAGAATTTTACCGAACTGCATCATAGCAATATGTCTGATTTGCAGACTGTAGTTGAATGATAGTTCTGAGATACCGGAAACATATTTTTCAGACGTTAGTGGTGTAGCGCAAACCCGTAAAATCACTTAAAAAAATGAAAAATGAGACAAAAAAAATGTCTCATAGCAATACGTCTGAAAATCTTTTTTTATTGGTAAATTTTGGTTATTTGATGCGAACAAAACAATTTTCAGACGGAAATGTGAACGCATTAAATTTTGAGACAATCAGACAACTTTTCGATACTCAGATATCATTTAAAAATCGTATTGAGGCATCTTGAATTCTCTGTTACAAACCAATGAATACGTTGCGACCCTGAATTTATTAGATGATAATTAACAAAGAATTTACCCGAAACCGTAACATTGAAGTTGAAGGACTGAAATAAATCGCACAAAAGGAAACTGGGATGAAGTAGAAAAAAAAACGGTTTATTCAAAGTTACAAAATATTCTCGTATTCAATCGCTGTCGGATTCGGAATCGTCGTCTTCGAAATCACTCTCGACGTCGCTCGGGAGATCTTCAACGTCCTCTTCTGTAAAATAAACATCGTTAGTAAAAATCATGAACTTATTTATGAAATTAACAGCAAAAGCCATGTAAACTGTACCTGTTGTGGATGATGATTTGTCGTCCAAAATAACGTTGCTCAACTCAGGTAGTTGGTTGCCAGAGAACCAAGAAAACTGAAATCGTCCCTCGTCTTCATACCATCCGCAATCTGCAGGGTTCAGTTCGGTTGGCGTTTTGGTATGAGCGTTGCTCCAGACTTGTGCAATATATTTTGTTCGTAATAAATGTTTCTCCAATTCCGTTTTGCATGGTGGCAGATTACAGGCGTCGTAATTGGATAACTGGAGATTCAGAGTTGTTGAAGCCGCGTCGTTTTTAATTTTATATGTCTTCGAAAAAATGTTGAGTCGAGCTAAATCTACGTTATTAATTTTTTTTTCGTTGTACAATCTGCAAGTGAATTCTTCCAAAACGGGGAATACCTTGTCACTATCAGAAGTATAGCTGCCCAAATCACCGAAAGCTTCTTGATAGCGTTTCGAATTTTTCAGCATCGTCAATGGTCTTTTTTTACCCTTGCGATATAATGCGGGATTATAATCGCAGCCGGTCATTGCATGGAAAGCAGGTAAAGATTTTGCCAGAGTGGATCCCAATGTCTCGTATAAACGTGAAACATCAATGTAACGCCGGGAATTGCCAACACCAACATCCATAGAAATTTGGACGACACTTTCTACAAATTCCATATTTCCGAGCATTATTATTAATATATCGGTGTCTGAACATCGAATCGTTACTTGACCCCGTTGTTTCATTTGGCAGACATGGTAAACGATTTTCGTATCTGCCTCTTCGTGTTCTTGGCAAGTTAAATCTTCGTTGATTGTTTGGATAACAAAACCACCTTTCACCGAATATTCATAACACATGTCGTGATTGATGTTGATGATTTTGTTTGCGATTATGTGCGCCATGTCTTGTTCTGACCAATTGTTGATAATAAATTTGACCAGAGCATCTTTGAATTTGATGTTTTTCAATTCTTTAGCGAAATCGGAAGGTCGAACTTGTTGCAGTCCTGAGATTCGAAAATCGGTCGATTTTACGTTTTCTCGCAATCCATGCTCCGTGTCCTTGATCGATGGGCAGAAATACCTGTCGAATATCAGATCGATCCTCTCAACATTGTTTGCACAAAATGTGCAAAATTTTTTTCGAGATATCTCCAAATGTTCGTGGTATGTCTTTTAAGGTGTGCAGTAAAAAGAACCCATCGATAATCAAAACATCTGTAGACTCTGGCTCCGTGCTCTCGATTTTTTTTTCAAGGTCTCGCATCAATGCTGATTTGTCGGTTTTATTTATTGTACCGTCCATGTGACAAAGTGATAGCGGCATTGGGGTTATCGGGTAACACAACATTTTTTCGATACTTATTTTTTTTCCAAGGACAAAGCTAAAAGCCGCCCAAATAAGTCTCTTTGTAGCCTCAATTCTTGAACCTTGCCACCGAGTACAACTTTTTTCTTTTCCTTTACCGTGCTGAATGTGAAGACTGGATTCTTTTTTATTGGTTCTTGAAAACGTGCATGTCTCTCTATTACCTCGGTTATGAAATTATCGCGCAAAGTTTCTCCTCGAGATTCGACGTTGAGCAGAAAGTCAGTGGTATTTTGTGCAGCAGCTTCTCCAGTTGTGATGTTGTACAACTTATCAGCGTCTAACGAATTGTCGAAAGGATTCATGTATTGTTGTAAAGTCCTTGTGAATTTCTCAACTTGCTGGTGACTCTTTCGAATGCGAGAACTCTTCAGTTCCGAGGTGATATCCTGATTCTTGGCGATTCCAGCGGTTTTCAGCACATGTGATATTAATCGAGCTCGAGCACTGTGATTTATTGCCCAACGTTGCCTTGCAGCCACCGAATTTGTCATGTGAATAATTCCGATTAGCCTCCGAGCTGCTTCGCCGTTAATCGTTTGTTCCAAAGTCAGGTCAACAGGTATTCTGATTTCTCAGTTCTTCGTACTCCGAATGATGCTTGTTCGAGAAACGCAGTCCTGGATGGGTTTCGTCGATCCTGCACAGCTTGCTGACATAATATACCAGCAAACGAGAATAATTTTGGTGATTGAACGCGAAGAAAAAGTTTGTGATTTTTGCAAGAATGTAAACATACATTTTTAGATCTCCGATTCTGATACTCTTGTTCAGCATGTCATAATAGGACACTAATCGGATGTAAACGGTGTAAAACTGAGGAGTTAGTCCATGCTTTCCTTGCAATGTTTGTTCGGTAAAGTTGTCATACTTCTCGAACAATTCGAGAGTTGCTTCGTGTTCTATTGTAGGCGTCGTTGAACGTTGCTTTTGTAATTGAAACAAATAATCTTCAATTGATTTCTCGATGACAATTTTTTCACGGTCGACGAAGGTATTGAAATGCAGTTTTTGAAACGCGAGCGATACAAGGGGATGTAGTCTTTTGCATCGATTGAAATTTGTACCTGAAATGAAACCCTTCAATGAACCATTCGCCAAAACTTCACTGTCCACCAGAATATTGGTAATACCGCAATCCTCAATGAAAGAGCCGATAACTTTGAAGTATGACATAATTATATGAAATCCGCCGAGATGTATGAAAACGTTGTCGAATTTCGGCGCTTCCTGGGACTGAATTCCGAATGCAATTCTTGCAATAGCTAAATCGTACGTCACTTGCATGTATTCCGAACTGCATTCTTCAGCTACTTATTGAGCCATTTTCAAAGTGAGGTGCACTACGGAATTATCTGTAGGAGATGCATTGATAGGCGTCAAATACGATACTTTCTGCAAAGCAGAGGTGTCTTCAGTTATGAGGCTATTAAACCCAGTCCACATAGGGGTATCGGGAATGTCCAGTTTGTGTGAAAAAAGCCAAGCAAGATCAAGGTTCCTCCACGTCTTAAAAACTTCAGGTTTGATTGAGATTTGACCGATACTGGGAGTTGAGAAGTAGGAATCGATTTTTGGTTTTTTCGCGTAAGGCACGATTTCGTTGACGATCGCGTCGAAACATCTTCTTCTTTTTCGACGTCGCGGCGTTTCATCTGTAGAAGCGGCTGCAGTATCATCACTTTGTACAGAAGCGTCGGTTGGAGTGGTAAAATTTGCGTCACTAAGTATATTTTGGTAAATTATCCCGACAGTGTCGTGGAGAGTGTCTTTACCAGTGAGAGTATCGACGAACCGATCGAAGTTATCGAATGCGACTCCAGTACACAAATTATTGGCGAGAATTGTCTTCGGGACATAATTTGTTCTGTTGCGTTGATGTGAATGTCAGCTCAGTCTCTAGCTCTTCGATGACATTGAAGCTACAGCAGTGACCGTATTTGTTGACAAGGTCGACAATTTTCCTGCTGCTCGAGAGACTCTTTAACGCCATTCCCAGAGTGACATGTTTCGAGGTTTTAATATTGCCGTTCGTAGCTGCATAAATAATATCCTGACCGAGGGAAAACATTTTTAAGTCGCGCGAGGATTTCTTTAATTCATGACGAGATTGACTTACGCCTTTACTATCACCGCAAATGATACACTGCAAGAGATACGATAGCAACGGTGGCACAGAATCGCATTCACCTCGGATGAGATCTTGCACCGTTATATCCTCCGGTAATTTTGTCTTGTCCGCGTTAATTATCTCTCGTCTGATTATCTGTCCGATGTTGTATATCGCTTGTCTCGTTTCGATGTTTTTGGAAAATTCTTGATTGCTGACGATGTGACCAGCGTATGGAGCGATATACTTTTTGTTGTTCGAGAAAATGATTTTTATTTCAGCGTTGAACGTTACCAATAACTTCTTTTCCAAATGACGCGACGAAAAAAAATCCGGTTTTTCGACGTTGGAGACGTTGTCAAACTGTTCGTGCAGGAACTCGATGTACTTTTCTGAGATGAAATTATAAAAGAGACATTCATTGTTCTCAACAACGCGTTCGCGAATAAGTATGCAAATTTTGTCGTACGCGTCAGTATGACATTGTCGTTTTTTGTGCCAAGTTTTTTCTTTTTTTTTCTCGAGATCGTTCTTACAGTGCCATTCAAACTTTGTTTTGCAATGTTTGTGATAGAAGCAGTTGTCATCTTTGAGAGTTTCGATTTTACGCAGCATCTCGATGTTGTACTCGGTGGACACGGCCTTAATAAATTCGATGAAAGTGTTGGTCGCTTTTATCAAACATACCGCGCGTCTTTTCACGTATATCCTGTATTTACCGCAAATAATACAGCTGTGTGTATTTTCATCGGCAGTCGAATCATCAGTTGCCGTATTGTCAGCAACATCAGTTACCGCACTGTCATCAGGTATCGTATTGCCGACAGCTACCGTACTGTCGTCCGCTAACGCACTGTCGTCCGCTGTCGTACTCTCGTCCGCTCCTCGATCACCTTCAGGTTCTTCACTGTAATGTGACAAATTCGAAATTGGGATATTTAATTTAATTATCGGATTTCGTTCTTACAATTATATATTAATTCCCATTTATTTAGACACGCAAGGAAAAAAAAATTCCATAAAGAACAAGAAGAAATTATATACAAAAGTCCAGAAGTACAGAAAAATTTAGAAAATAAATATTGAGTGTACGTATACAATTTTTTGAATGTCCATTCTGATAATTGGTTCGTTCGTTTGAATTTGTGAGCATTTGGATAAACAACATTTAAGAAGGAGGAGGGGATAAGGGTAATGCACTATAAAAGAAGCATATTTTCAATACTTTTTGTTGACGACACAGTTCATATATATTTATTTGAATGATTAGTATAAAATAAAAGGACATTTGAAGACTATTGTGTGAAATTTTCATTAACAATTGTGCAGAAATGATTCAATGACAGCCAATCTCTCAGACGCCGCAAAAAAAGTTACATTGCGGTGAACTGTGTCACTCGTTACTGGTTGATCTAGGAAAAAAAATTCAAAAAGTTTGTATTAGTCAATAAGTTTATTGAGATAACGCTGTCGAGTTTTTATTTTTTTTGAATTTTTTAAACTTTTAATCACAATTGTTAGTCCATTTTTATTCGCAGTTCAGTTCAAATTTTTTATTTCGAAAATTGGAACCTTCATTATTGTAAAATGAATTAAAATAATAAAAAATAATAAAAAAAAATCGACAGCATTGTCTCGAGAAACTTATAAAGTAATAGAATCTTCTTGCAATTTTTTTTCGGATGATCCGGTGATAGTTATGCTGTACACCGCAATTTCTTTGAGGTGTCTGCAAAGATGTACAGTAAGTGGCTCATTTTCTGTATATTTCTTCATAAAAATATTACAAAATGTGATTAAAATGTCCTTTTACTACATACTTTTTACATAAATAAATATATATTAAACTGTGCTCCAAAATAAATATTATCGTGAAAATAAAATCAACTTAATTTAAAATAACAAATAAGAAGCAATTTCTTGGCGATTTAAAAAAATGTATTGAAAATATTAGAGAATCAATCGTTTCTCGCGTTTCTTGTGTTTTCAATGCTTTGCAACAGTAGCGAAGCGTTGGCTTGTGTACGATGCGCGCACACAAATGTGCGAGGCTCACCGATACAGCGACCACGTGGTGTACGACGCACTTTACACCAACGCTCCTCAAAGATATATTGCATATATATTTCATTCTTACCTCGCTCTGGATGTCGATGCACCGAACATTACTGACGACATTGTCGTGAGAAATATTTGAATCCTTTGGAATCCTCACAGCCGTGAAATTTTTGTAGCACGCCGAATGGTATCCTATGTCCGTGTCGACACCACGTGGCACCTCGATTTCGGAGTAAATCGATTTCCTGCTTACTCTCTGCTTTTTACTCCGATATTCGGCCACTTCTTTGCACTTTTTCAGCGTCTCTTCGGTAAATTTTTTCTTTAAAAATAAAAAAATTCTTACCTACCCCCGTTTTTATTTATGGGGATGTCACCTACAGGTGACACTGGGCATTGGACAGGCGTTCTTTTAATAGGAATAAGACTTCAGTATTTAGGGTAGATAATTTTTATTTATGTACTTATTAAAAAAGAATACACTTATTTATTGTGAAAGTTGTACCAGCACTTTACATGCAAACCAATATTACACTTGGCACACATTTTTCTAGTGCGTTGATGACAATATCCGCATCTTCGTTGAGAACAGTCGATTTGCGAGTGATCATCCGCACTTCCTGCACTCCTCACCTCGGTAGGCACTCTTATCTGCACAGGAACGCCACAAGCAGAATTGCGGGTTGGAGATTTGCCATATTTTTGCAGGTAAATAGTTGCTACATTTCGACGGAAATCGCAGTAGGTCCAGTTGTTTTCTGAGTTTCTTTTGATTAGCCATGCATTTTGGCAACTTGCGTCTAAGCCAAAAGCAAAGAGCGGGAACCACCACTTTTTGCCACGAAGAGCTACTCTCATGGAGTCAACATTTTCGTCAAAACGGTCTACTCCACCCATGTACTTATTGTACATTTTGATAATGGCTGGGCAGTCAACTTGAATTTTGGCCCGTTTTTTGTCCACAAATCCAATTCGATCCACTTTGTGATAGGATCTAATCCATGGCAGTTGGATGCTATAGTGACGATACTATTATCATGCCATTTAGCTGCAATAAGTTCTTCAGAAGCCTTATGATATAACTTGCCTCTTGGCTCTTTTTTCATGTCTTTTGAGTTAGGCAAATTGCAATTCTCTAGACGATTTTCGCGAACAGTACCAGTTCACCCAACATTTTGCTCTCGTAAGTACTTTAGCATCGGTAATCCAGTAAAAAAATTATCAAAATATAAGCTGTAAGGACCTAACTCAATTGGTAATCTTGAATGGAGCTCTAAAATAACAGCAGCTCCTAGGCCTAACTCAGACTGCATTTTGAGGCTTGGGCCGGATGCGCCCTGATAAGGTTCAAAATTTACCAAATATCCATGTCGTGTAGCTGCTGACCAGAGCTTGTAACCAAATCTTATTGGTTTACCGTGAATATGTTGTTTGGTGCCGTGCCTTCCAAAGTATGGTACTATAGTTTCGTCTATGGAAATGTGTGAAGAACCAGCTTTTGTGAAATTAGCAGTAAAATTTACGTTTAGTTTCGTGAAATATTCTCGAACTTTGGCGAATTTGTCGTTGGCTGGCAAGGATGTACTATCTGAAAGATGGAGGTACTGCTGAATTTCAAAAAATCTATTTCTCCTTATACTAGATGCCACTAGGTCATTGTGCGTGTCACTTTCCACTTCCCAGAACATTCGCATGTACTTTGGAGTCAAATATCCCGTAAGTAGCAGTATTGCAATGTACACTCTAATTTCATTACTAGTCACATTTAGAGTGTGATTTCTCTGTAAAGCATATAAATTGCTCATATCAGCTATGAATTTTACTATGTCGTCGCTGTAGAGCAATTCGAAACATTCGACGGCAGTCATTTCCTCCTGAGAGTTAGAAAAAACTTCTTCATCACAGTCTCCTTTACCGCAAGTAGTAAAACAAGTATTGCTGACATTGTTGTACCATTTTTTATAGTATTTTCTTTTTTTTCTTTGGTGCGGGTACTTCCACTTCTTCCTCTTCTTCCAGATTATCTAAACAGTTGTCTCCAGAGATGGAAGGTCTATTTTGTATTTCTACTTGAGATCGAAGCATGCGACTAGAAAGATGAAGAATATTAGCTTCATTTTCATCACCACTGTCTTCGTCCGTTACCACACCATCATCCGGAGGAAATAAAATAATATCACCTGGGTCCTCCCCGGCCTCCAACTCCTCGGCAATTTCATCTAACGTCAACCTGCAATACGTAAACAAGCTGTAAAACAATTCACGACATAGCGATAAGCCCTAATATAAACAATACTCATGTTATTTCGTAGAATGAATTCAAACAATAGTAGAGTTATTATATTGCCCAGTGGCACCCACAGGTGCCACGGCATATTCGAAGTTGTAGCAATGACGCTATAAGTTATTTTATTGTAAAATACGTTTATATTACAGCTTATATATTTATTTATTAAATGGAATAAGAAAAAATTAAATACTTATGGTCTAGGCATTTTTATTTCACTTTATATCGCAAGAAATCACACAAACTCAGACTGCTCAAGTAGCGCGCTAAACAACTGAATGAATTTGACAGATGACGTTTGATCAGTGTTGCAAGAAAAAAATAATTAGTAATGTGACTTATTAGCTTTGCTAAAATAGTGGTAGAATTTTAAGATATAATTTGCATGTAGTAGAAAAAAATATTTAAACTTATGTCACCTACAGGTGACACTGGGAATTGAAGAGTTAAAGCATTTACACGTACCATAAAATGCCTACTGACAACAGGTTACATCTCGATTAGTCATCGAATTTCGCAAATATATATGTCATTTGGGTCAATGTGTTGTCTGCTCTCAGTCATCAGGAGCACTCTTTTCATATCTTTCCTGTGGAGATCATTGCAACTTAATGTTATAAAATAGTTCTGAGGTCCTAAACATCTTATTTGTGCTATTAGGTCCCTGATAACACTACGCCAATAAGCAGCGTAACCTTAAAGCGGGTTATTTCCGACTAACCATCTTAAAGCACTATAGACTTTGCGAGATATTGTAAATTCTCTTGTGATGCTTAAATTTTCCATTCGTTCTGTTACTACAACGATACCTACCTGGCCTTGAAGATTTTGGATGCATAAAAGATAGTCTTTCAGTGACTCCAAAGATATCTTGGGCACACAAAACAGCCTGTCCACGGAAACCGTACTGCCCATACAGCCCAGTAAATGTTACGATTTCAATCAATGGGATTATTCAGCATATTAAGCGTTGCCCCGCCTGTGCTAGCGCTTGAATCACGTCTGTTATAGCACCTGGATTCAGATTATTTCAGAAATCCGTAAGTGGTGCTATTTTTTTATTACTGATGACGTGTTTGGCAGCAGGAACATAAAAGAAACGTCGTTTTTGAAGATAATTCTGCGGGTAGATATCTTAATGCGATAGTGTTGTAACGTACTTTATGAATGTAAATAGGATAGCAACGTTTGATGCAATTTCGCAAACGTGTATACACAATGTGTGTTAATAGCATTTTCGAACGTTTGCAGTTGACTTTCAGCTCCACGTTGCTGGGTAGCGTACCCAGCAACGCAGAGCTGGTTATTTAACCTGGCCTCATTTTTCTCTGGTGTTTCTGATGCTAGAAACTCCCTTTGCCTTTCACGCTGCTCAGTTTATTTGGTCTCATTTTGCTCAGGTGCTTCTGATGCTAGCAGCTCCCATTGTCTTTTACGTTGCTTTGTTAATCTGGTCTCACATTGCTCTGTGTTTCTGATGCTAAATGTTCTCTTCGTGTGTGTAGTCGATTATGGGATTCACCTTCACTCTTTTTTGCACGTTTTGTTCTATATTTTTCTTTCACCTTTTCTAGCCTTCGTTTTCGTTGTGTTGCAGTTTCTGTTTTATTTTTGTTTGTTTTTGTTTTATTTGTTACCATATTGTTCTCATGAGTAATGGACATTATAACGGTCGATTCCTCCAGAGATCCAATAGAGAGGTAAGGCTCTTATGCAACAAAATAGACCCAAGTCTTGAGGATAAAACGTTAGGGTTTTACCCTTACTTAAAATAATATATTGTTAGCAACATATCATTTTTGTCCAACCTAATGTCACACATTCCTTTGCAAGTTTTAACCTTATAACTTAACTTGGGTGGTGTACCGCTTACGACGTAACATTTTTAGCCACCCTTACGCTCCTTTCACACGGCAGTCCAATTTTTGTAGGATCCCGTTTTCTGCAGGATCCCGTTTGATGGCTAATATGTTTTATACTAGCGTTCTCACGAGCATTCCGCAAGTGGGATCCTGCAAGAAACTGATCCGGTCGAATTATGCCATTCGCTTTTGTCACTAGAAACTGGATCCATCGTCCAGTAAAAAGCGGGATCCCGTTATATCACGTGTATTTCAATAGCAGTGTTCACACGGCTTCCTGCGTGCGGTTTTTTACGGGATAGTGGAGAGGTGGCAGCCCTCGCCCCGCGCCGATGCTTGTGTGATGCTTTTTCTCATATTTGTATCACATTTTTTTAAAATCTTCATTCACCCTTTTTAAAAAGTCGTCAAATGTGGTTATACTCATCCTAAAATAATTGAAAAATTTTGACTCGTCTCTTCTTAAATCGCTCATAAGTTTCTGAAAAATACCCAAATTCGACCGTTGTGTCAGAGTGGGATGAACCCAGAATCTTCTATTTCGCTGCCGATGCCGATAATATCTATAGAATATTAGGAAAGTATTCACGTCCATTTCACCTGACAACCGGCACAGGAATGGTCAAAAAACAGGATACAACCGTGTTCATATGGCATTCCAGTTTTGCGGGACCAGCTTTTTACTGGATCCTGCAAAACTGAACTGCCATGTGAACACAGCGTCCAGTTTTGCAGGATACTAGGGTTTCTGATTTCTCGACATATTTTTTTTTCTCGGGGCTCGAGATTTCTCTACTAAAAATTCCCGGGAATTCCCGGGAATTCCCGGGAATTCCCGGGATATCGAGAAATTTACTAATCATGAATATAAGGCAAAACAAACACTTCTATTTTATTAACATCGCTATTTATTGATCACCAACTAAATGTACTCGCGACTCATACATAGTACTTAGACATAATGGAAAAATAATAAACTAAATGTCATTTTTTAATCATTGGCATTTGAGATTGCACTAAACATTGTATTATAATCATCAAAGTAATAACAATATAAATGAAAATCTCGACTTAAAAGACTAAAATAATATAATACTGTATTTTCTTCTGCATCTTCCCCTGTAAACCCTGCGTAGTTCTAGAAGAGTTTATACATATATTAACGTGTTTTGATCACTTAATAATCTTATATTAATGATTAGAGATACAACCCATTTATCACTTTGGGTATTACGACTGTTAGGAGATATAAATAGTGTCCAAACAATCAACAAATAATTAGGAAGTTTATCAACTAAACTAATAAATCGTCTTTTTCAGTCTTAATCTTTTAACAACACAGCAAATCTTAAATAATCAAATTGAAATTTTTCTTTAAACAAAAACCCACAATAAATTATTTTAAACAATAAAATATCTCTAATAAAATCAAACACTCTTCCTTAGTCCTTTAAACAATGTTGTTAATTATTTGATGGTATTTTTAACAAAATAACCCTTTAAAAACACAAGTGCGTTAAGGGCATGATCTGATAGTCTGTTCCTTATCTTGGTAACAAAGTTACCAGACAGTGAAAAAACCCGTTCATTTTCTGTTGATGTTGGTTTTATCGTCATCAAAGCATTGTAAAGGTTTTCAAGATTCGGTGATCTTTTACCTGTTGTTTCCAAAAGCTGAAATTCTTTTTTTATTAAGTTTCTCCATACGTTTGCTTCGGCAGGAATAGCAGTAGATGCTGTTTCTATGGCTTGGTTCATTTGGTGCTCGAAAGACGTTTCATTTGAACTGCCCTCATCATTTTGGCATTCCATTCCGACCTCATCTTCCGTTGGATTTGGGGTGCTCGGAAATAATCTGTTGAACAGTTCTGCATATTTGATTAACGTCGTTTTGCTTTTGTATTTTGTATTTTGTAATTTTGTATGATTTTTTCATTGGTATTCTGATGGTATGCTGTTGGATTCTGAAGATATCTGATTAAAGAAATCAGGTTAACATTTCGCCTGTCCTTGATTTTCCTAAGAAGATGTTCCAAGAATCTTGTGGATTAATCGTTTTCCATTGATTCAAGTTTTTTTATCAATACGTCTACAATTGCCTCGGATGTCAGTATGGTTGCGTCTTTTCTCGATAATGCCTCAACAGATAACTTAACTGGATATAAGATGCTAAGCAATGATTCTAAAATTCCAATATTACCGTCATTCCACATTGAGTACATATTTAAATCAATCAGTCACTTCTTGATGGCGTTTTTCAGTTTGAAGAATCGTTCAACCGTTATCATCATAGAGTTCCATCTGGTGTGAACATCTAACAACAAAGCCAACTCGTGGCCAAACTCTTATTTGACGTGTTTCTGCAGCGTGATATTCTTAAGAGGACTTTTTCGAAACAGTTTGACCAAGGCTCGTGTATCTTGTAATGCTTTGTCAATATTTTGAGTATAATTAGTTCTTATTTCGGGTTCCAGATCACAGTTGTCTTCATCATATTCACTCTCTTCGCCGGAAAGATTGTCTGAATCTTGATTGGATGTAAAATTTTCGTTGGTTTCGTTTTTTTTACAAAAAGTTTCCAATACGGCTAAATGAACAGCATGATTTAAGCACAGTACCATTTCGGTTGGATTTTCACGTCCAAATTTGACCATGACGTTGGGGCCATCGCTGGTAACTGCCACCACATCTTGTTCGAAGTACAATCCAAACTCTTCCAGTCGATGTTTTATGATCTCCTTAATTTCTACAGCTCTGCATTGACCAGGAATGTAAACAAGCCCTAGATTATAAAAATTGCTATCAGTGTGGTGGATACAAATATTGAAATATCTTCGATTTCTTAAGCTTGACCACTCATCAACACTCAAGTTAAATCGGGCTGACTCCTTCTGTTTCGAGTTACTTAAAAAATCAATCGTTTCTTGTTTTTTTTCTTCGTAATATTTTAGAATGATCTTCATGACATCTGATTCATTTTTGGGTAGGTTAATTCCTCGTAGCCGAAGAGATTCGCGGATAAAATCACTTTTAGTGATTTGACGTATTGTCAAACCATCTTTTGCAGCTAGAACGGCTACTATCTCGCCGAGAGATTGCTTATTTTTTGGCTCAAAATGTAGAGTCTTTTGAAGCTTTGATTTAGATTTTTTTGAATCTGACGGCTGTTCATCACGGTTATCAGCGCTATAGCCAGCTGAAGTGGATGCTTGTGTTTCTGTGTTTTTTATAGAAATCTTATGAATGTGTTCAAGGTGCCTCACTAACCCGGTTGTGTTTGAGCCCTTAGTGGAAATCTTTTTGGGACATTTAAGGCATTGTGCAAGTCCTTCCTTAGGAGTTTTAGTAAAATATTTCCATACTTTAGGCTTTTCCATTTTGCCATTTATTTATCTAAAAAAAAAAGTAAGTGTTGAAGCTAAAATGGAAAGCACTGAGCTAATTTTATTAGAGAGGTTGCAGATAATAAAAAAAATCAATCTATGATCATAACTGTGTCGTGCGTGACAAAGCATTGTATTGTGCTTGATTATTTTATTTTGATATTTTCAAGTATCAGAGAAGAATATCTATACAATTTACATAACGGAAATTCTCCTTAAACAAGTAGGTACTTATCCTACGAAGATTAAATCGCGGGCAGAAGCCACTAATATTGATTCCTACAATGTTATTATAGCCGTACCTTTAATTGCTCATTTACGTTAATTGCTCATTGAAAAGTAAATAAAAACAAAATATTACATAGTAGATCTGCAGGTCTGCTGGCTGTATTTTATCACAGATATGTAGGTGGCCAGTAACCTCCTGCAATGACTTGTCAAAAAGTCCATGATAATGATATTGACATCATAAGTAGGCCTACAGGCCACAGGCCACGGGATAAATATATAGAAATAAATCAGTGCAACCATTATAAACAAATCAATAATATAAATTAAATCAGTGCAAACATTATAAACAAATCAATAATCTTCAAATTAAAAAAATAATTAACGACAGTCATTAGTAAAAACTACAAGTTGCAATTCAAACAAACTATTATGTTTTTATACATGTAAATAAAAAAATAAAATACTACTTTTAAAACATCCACGGGACAATTTGCATTTGCAGCTTATCTCCTTTACGCAAACAAAACACACGCACGCTCTGCCGCTTGTCGGAAGACGAACTGAACACGAAACTCGACGCATTAGCTACGTAGCGTAGTGACGGGCGGGGCGAGCGGGGGAAGTACCTAGTCAAAATCTAGATCGGCCGAATGCAAGGAACTAGTGTGAAGAAGAACGCGTTACAAAAAGTGTTGCGGAAGGCCATTTTAATCTAAAATTCGCGCGTGATTATTTTGAGGTTCGATTTCTCGACGCCATTTTTCCCGTCTCAAGTAAGGCCAGATTTCCCGGGAATTCCCGCTTCGGGAAATCTCGAGCAGAAACCCTACAGGATACAGTAAAAAGCCGGTCCTGCAAAACTGGACTGCCGTGTGAAAGGAGCGTAACGCCACAGCCCTCAACGCGATACGAAATCTTGATTTGGTTGGGAGATCCATGCTTGAATCCCGATCCTTCGTTGAAATAATGAAACAAATATGAAATCTGGCATTTTGTGCCGGCAGCCGTCATTGATTTGAAATTTGTCGTAGTGTATTCTCAAAGTGAAGCTCTTACATTTAATATCCTATGTGAAGCATTGTGTGGAGGGTCCGCCTTTTTGTTTGCTGCCATGTTGAATTTGCGTTTTTTATAGTATGCTGTATTCTATTAGTCAAGCGCTTTCATTTGGTACCCATAATGACGGGACAGTGAAAAAAATATGTAATCCACCATTTTGTAGCGGCGGCCATATTGGATTTGCATAGTTTTCATACATAGTGAAGCCTTTTCATTTGACATCCATATTGAGGGAGTTATAAAAATAAATATGTAATCCGCCATTTTGTTGGCGGCCATATTGCATTTACAATAATACAAAATATACTAAATTGTATTGGCATCAGAACTAAAGGTGTGTACTAAATCAATCCATCAACTGTAAGTGGGTAAAATTTCAATTACTAAATTTGACCCAGACAAATAAATAAATAGGTCAAGCTAAATAAAACCATTTAAAAACGAAGAATGCTTTTTAAATAAATTAATTATATATGTGTGTATATTTTAACCTCTTCAGACCTGAGCATTACTGAAATATTTTCTGGACGTGTACTTTTGTTTGTAAACTTATTGGAGTCTCATTAGACCATGTCATCAAAAAAAAAAAAAAAATATTTGTATTTTTTTCTGAAATATCTGAAGTATCATATTTGATACTATTGATTTTTAGTGCTACAAAAATCAAAAATAAATGTATGATATTAATTTATTTGTGGAACTCGTAAAAACAATTTCTCCCTTTCATTATACATAGGAAAACTTTACAAGCTTCACAATATACAAATGTTAGCTTGCATTCTTAATTTCTGCATTTTGACCTATTTCTTTGCTTCTTATCCATAAAAACTAGTAAATGCATGTTACCTACACGTCTCTCTACCTTGTGTGGAATAGGATTGACATGCCGTCTTTTCCTTGGTTGATCTTCGGAATCTGAATCTGTTGAATTGTTATCAATGTCAACAGTATTTCGTAGGCATCTATTATTTTCCAATGAAATGAAATGAGTCGCGACATCTCACTTGAATTCAAAATAATCTAAAATTTCTTTGGTACGCAGTGTTAATTTTGCTAGATCTCGATACTCCCACCAAGCTGTAGCCAACATGAAGTGTTGAATCATACAAACTGTCCATTTCAACGTTCACTGTCTCATAGAATACAAAGCAGTCACGCGATCGAGAAAATCTATCCCATCCATGCAGAAATTTAAATCCTTTACACACGCTGGTTGTTGTATTTGAAGGTACCTTTGACCATCTACGACAGGTACCAATAGGTTCAATAGCGTCGCGTGAAGATACTAGGTACAAAACTTTACAATCTAACCACTTCATTATCGCTATTTTATTGTCCCCTCGTACCGCAATTTCTGATGATCTGCGTCCTTGTTTTTTTAGAGCTGCGTTAGGTTTTATAGGTAGTTGCTTTGAAAGCCTATTCAACTGTTATGTTCAAGTGTAATATATTTTTCTATCAGAGTTTCCGCTAATGGAACCAAAGTGAAGTTCTGTCACAATATATATGAGAACTCCTCGGAAGGCTATAGAAAAGTTTCAAAATGAATCTACCATCTACATTAATTTTATCAGGCATTGGGTACAAGGCCGATTCTACTGACGTACGTACCTTTACCTTCATAAATATAGAAATCTAGTGGCACACCCTTAGATGTCGTTATAACAAAGTTTTTGAGGCCTACAGGATTTGGCTTTCCACGCACTACCTGTCTCATGCCACATAAATCAGTAAAGGGAAACATTTGCTCATCTATTATGTGAAGGCTTCGCTTATCTTCAAGACAGGCTTTTTGCACTTTCAGCAATAATGGACGAACTTTCCAGAAGCTATCGTTCTACATCACTGCCTCAGGAACTTCGTCGTCGTAGACCAATTTTAAATTGGATCTGATTGGTTGGATTGATTTGTAAACCTATCGCGTGTGATATTCTGTGATAGTCTGCAACTTGTGAAACTCTGGTCTTATGTCTCCAAGCTAATTTAAGACGTGGTAGTCTAAGAAGAGCTATAACGATACTAGCACCAAAAAAAATACACAGCTCCTGGACAGAAGTATTAAGTTGATGATCTGTTCTTTTGAAGTACATTATGTTAGTAAAGTGTCCCATTTTGTCATATATCGTATCATCAATGTATCGATTAAAGTAAGCAAATGTAGGCAACAATTCATGGTTATCATAAGAATTATCAGCAATGGAGGTATTGAATTCCTAGGATATGAATTGAACTGCATTTTTCTAACTTTTTGCAGGATCGCGCCTTTGCAGAGGTTCATAGTCTGATTCACTCCACTCCCCATCGCTTTCATCTGACATTACATCCTCGTCAACAGCTGCTCCTCTACGAGGCCTTAGTGATCGTATTGGTTCAAAATTGATCTCTTCATCGACGTCTGATAACCAACCTGCAGTATCCTCAATACCAGAGAAATTCCGATGCATGGGAAGATCTAAATCTCTCTCAATCTCTTCTAGAATTTCCGAATCATTCAGTCCTAAAAAAAAAAATGTAGGTACAAAGACCTCAAGTATCGTGTATGATACTCGGAGTAAAACTACACGTATAGCCACTTTTAATTAAGAATATAACAGAATATTGCATTTACATTTACCAACAAATATCCAACAAAGTCAAAATGTGAAAAATTCACATTAAAAGTAAAAGAAAAATGTAAATAAATTTTATTACTTATCCGTGCCGACGCCATGTTGAATACTTTCTAATAGCGGAGAAGTTTGCCGCTTTATTCATAACTCACATACAAGTAACGCCATCTATGAGAAAAAGTGCTAACTATTGAATCTGATACTACAGCTTTTTAACCCGGCATGAATGAGGTGAGAAATTGTTACAGTAGCTACGAGGTGGGTATTGGATGTTAATTTTTTGGTAATGGACGAAACTGATGTTAATTTTTTTTTTAATTCGATTGTGTGATTAGCATTTTTTGATAGATATGTCATAATAATAGGATTAATTTAACAAGGTAATTTAAAAAAATCTGCTTTAAGTGCAAAAGGTTTCATTTATTATTAAAATAACTGTATATTGTAGAGCTTTTATTTATTAAACTCGACGAGAGGTAAGTCTCTTAAGAAGACCAAAGATTCTAATATTCGAAATTAAAGAGTATATTCTTTCGAGATCGATATGTTTATTGATCAGTTCTTCAATCTTCCCTTCTATTATTTCTAAACTTTTACTTATTAAATTATTATAACAATTCACTCTTTATCACTTTAAAACTTGTAAACTCGGGCATCAGCCCTCGTCCCCTTTCTCTGTACTTCTCTTTAGTTCTACTCAATTGTTATCCGCGAGCTCGGATTCGAATGTTTTATTCTATTCTAATTTGAAACTGAACGCGAACCCGCGAACCCTCATATGCAAGCAGGGAGGTCGGATACCCCCTATGTCACCTACTCCTACTACATCATCCCCCTTCTTCTAGAAAAAAAAATCTAATCAAAGTATTTTTTTTTACAAGTTTCAAGCAATTCACATTTTCAAACTAATCCCTACCTATATGCGGAACGACGAACATAGAAAGTGGTGTGTCAAGATCACACTACATCCTTTGGCATGGCCTTCGATTCAGGATTTGAAAATGTTTACGGTGAAGATATGATCACCACTTTCACATGAAGACACGTAGCCATACTGCCAGGATGTATTCATCTACCAAAACCGCATAAAAAGGTAGACGACCACTCCAAAAGATTAAACATACTACTTGTATAAAAATTCAATTTAAAAAAAAAATTAATGTATTATAAACTACAGTTGGTGGACGTCCCGAAGGCGTCCCTCCCGGACGGGACCATCGCCGCCGCCAACCGCACCAAGACATGGTACTCCGTGTCCCGGCCCGGATCATCATCCGGACACAGAGCCCGGAGCACCCCGGACATGGCTCCTCTTGTGTCGCAAGCGTGGCCCTCGGCCAAAGATAGACCATTGATCACGCTGCGAGGAGCAAGGCAGCGTCCCGAGGCCGCCCTGTACGCTAACCCCCATGGATTCAGGTTGCCGCTCTCGACTATATTCTTGAAATAAACTTCCCGCGCTTCCTTCATAGCAACGCGATATTTCCAACGTTGCCGATGGAAATCAGCCCTGGCGCGTTCCTCACGAACGCCACCCCGACCACGCATACCCTGCCATACCTTTCTCTTTCTTGCCGTAGTCCTTCTAAGTATATCTAGCGCTCCGTTCCACCATTCATACCCATTGTACACTCTTGGCTTCCGTTCACCTAAACATTCCCTCACTGATGTAGTAACCGCATCCGTAAAGCACTCCGCCACAACTGCAGCGGGGGCACCCCATGGAATGCGGCCAATTCTAGACTGAATTGTACATTCAAATTTGTCCCAGTCGACTCCACGGTCATGAAAGCGCACGGGCTCTTCCGCCGGTTGTACGCGCGCGGCGGACTCCACCGCGCTGCTAACCCGGCAGGTGATGAGCCTGTGATCGCTGCTGCTAATCCCGTCGTGTACTTTCCAATCGGCTACTCCCAGATTTCTAGTCGATAATGTCAAGTCAATGTTTGATTCCCCGCTCGGTCCCGCAAACGTCGCCGGCTGGCCCTCGACGTTGTGTAGATAGTGGCCCCGTCCGGAGACGAAACCCTCCATCCGCTGCCTCCGGTATTCCGTGTCCGGACCTCGTCCCGTATACTGCCGCTGCTCGCAGTGGGGGAGTGAGCGTTACAGTCGACCCCGATGAGGATTTTTCTACCCCGAAGGATGTTCAGAACCCTCTCGGGGTGGTCTAAATGTTTGTCAATAGAGTCACTGTACTGGAAGTAGCACGATATAATGTGTATATCAAGGGGTTCAACCTGGCATACTAGGCAATGGGAGTTGGATAAATGTGCCAGCATACTCACAGCCAGATCGTTCCTTACTATTAAGATACCTGCGCTGGACTCCTTATCCATCTGTAAGATATTGGGGGCGCCGCTGTATTGCTCCTGTACCAGCACAACTCCCAGCCCCGAACGCCTAGCGATCTCTGGTAGCTACCGTGGAACCACCCAGGTTCACCTGCCCGATTCGAAGGTGTTCGGACCTACCCATATCGGGTGACGGAGATCTCCTTTATTCCGCAAATCGTCGAGCAGGGCAGTCCCTCGACGCCGTCGCGTGTGTCTCAGCTTCGCGCCTGCCAAAACGATGACAAGTCGCACATCGGGTCACCGTGGACTGACAATCCGCCAGCCTATGTCCCGTCGCTGCACACTTACCGCATACTGTATCGCCTGAGCGACAATGCGCCTCCGGGTGCCCGTACTGCTAGCACTTGCGACAGCAGGTGACGTCTATAAAATCACATATGGGAACTGCTTCCCAGCCGATGTAAGCGCGATCAAGGGTCACCAGCACCTCGTACAGCTCTGGTTCACACTCCAGTACCACGGTAGTGGTGGAGCCTTCACGCCTAGACTTCTTAAAAGCTACGCGACAACTTTTCTTAAGCCTATCGAGCGACCAGTCCGGGTATTTAATCCTCATGTTCTGCTCGTATAGAGCCGTAATAACTGCTTCGCCTGTGGGTCGCCCGATAGGTTTCGCAGCGCCACAGGTGGTTTGCGGCTGCGCGGCTCCGTCACCCTGAGCGTCGGCGGTACGGCCTTTAACTTTTCGGCGGCTTCGACTGAGGTTGTTTCAACTATAACGCCCGCTCGTCCGACCTTCCGCACCTTCGATACTTGGACCTGCATCGAAGTGGGGTCCATTGCGCTCTTCAAGACTTTTAGTTTCTTCCGCCGATTTTATAGCTACTGACTGTTCGGCGACCGGGTAGAATGCCAACATTGGACCGTCACTGGGCTTCTTCCTCTCTGGAGCAGCCCTTTCGGGCCCGGGCAACTTCAATGTCGCGGCGTAGGATCTAGTAGTAGTAGCCGGCGCCTGTACGACACCCGTCGATATCGCCTTTGCAGCCTCCGATTTCGCACTGGCCACAGCCAGCTCCGCCTCAGCCAGTCTCAAGTTGAGCGCCGCCATCACAGCCAGGATATTGTGCCCATGAGACGCCACACTATTTGTGTCCGCCTTGTTGATTTTGGAGCCCGGACCCGCCACAATGCCGAAAATGGCTCGAACGGATTCGTGCGCTCGACCTAGGAGCTCTTCTTTTGAGGCCATTTTTAAGGCCGACTCTGTGCCCTCTGCCACAAGTTCTGACACCTCTGTGTCTCTGCGCTGTCGCATCGGCGGCAACTCTTCGCCCGGGCTCTCCCGAGGCCGCTTGCCAACCATCGCTGTGATCGGTCGGTCATCTAGTATTGTCACCCCGCTAGGCCGGGTGCGGCAAATGGATTGCCGTGGCGTAAAAATAGCCGCCTCATCTTTATCTTTATCGGCCATCGCTAATGATGACCGATAAAGTTTACCCGCTGTGGCGGAATATACACCAATATACAAGTATACAGTGTAAACAGACAAAAAAGAACTTAAATTTACACTTATTCTATAGTTCCTTATGCTAAAATACTTAAATATTAGATTAGAGTCTCTGTCTCTGCTTATAGTCTAAAACGTATCGTTCGTAGAACTGCAACCAGCCGCCGACAGGGGTCGCCTCGCCTCGACGACGTCACGGCTAAGCCACTCAGGCCACGCCCACAGCCAACGTTGCAGCCCGCGCCTCACCACAGGGGCACCCACAGGACACTAGGCCCACTAACGCGATGACGCGAAAGTGGGCGTGCACCACACAGCACTTCACTATTGACCTCTCCCTCACTGAGCACTAGGGGCGGAGCCCACACACTTGAAAGCCCCTTGCGGAAGCGAGAATCGGCCGAAACCGCTTCCGCCAATCAGCACACACGAATCGCCCGACGCAGCTGTCCCGCTCTACCCCGCCCACTGGGCGGCGCTAGGCCGTTTAGCAGGCGTTGGAGTAACAGAGACGGGACGAACTTTGGGGGCGTTAGGCACCAGCACTATAACATTCGCAAGGCACTCAATTGATCACGGCAAAAAAATCGCAGGAAAATCGCGTTCGCAACCGAGAACACAACCGCACGCGTCGGCAGTCGGCAACGAAGTCAACCTGTCGCGCGAACAGTTTATTCATTTCGGGGGCTCGCCATTTTGAGGCTTTTCACAGGCTTGGAACTTGTGTTCCCCTCCGCAATGCGCGCATTTCTCGACCGTGCCCGTGCAATATTTCCGGGTATGGCCGAAAGCTAGGCATTACTACATTGCACGAGGGGAGATTGGTTCAACACTGGGCGCCTTTGCAGCCCCACATAAACGTACCCCGCGTCGACAAGTCGACGCCATAGCTCTGGTGTGACCTCAGGTACCGGGTGGCACTCGAGGTCATTTTTAGCCCTTCTGCGAAACTTTACTTTAACTTCGATGCTGCTCCAGTCGAGGTCTGCGGTGGCGTATTTATTCTGCTTCTTAATCGACTTTACGATGTCCTCGTCCGTGTTTTCTTTTCGAACGTCCCTAATCACCACTAATGGCAGTTTTCTGGCGGTTTCTCTGATTTTTAGCCCCTTATTTTCTTTAAGTTGTCCACTTATTTTTTCTATATCTTTTTTCGTTGGACAACTTATTATGATGACCTTTTGGTCCCTCGTCTTCCTCAGCCGATCCACACACACTCCCGTCTTCCTTGTATCTACCGCGGTTCTTAGCTTCTCCATCACCTGATCCGCGGTATCTGCTTTTTCATCAGACGTAATTATTATGGTGTGTGCAGATCCACACTGTGGAAGCGGGGTCCTTTTCGCAGGTTCAGCCGACGTTAATGCTACCACCTGCGAATAGGTCTTTTTGGGGGGCTGTTCTACCGCCTTGCGTATCTGTTGTAGTGTTTCTGGGACGTCATAAATCCAAGGATGTTCCTCGTGGCCTTGACCTCCTTCTCGATCGTGTCCTTCTTTGCGGCCAGGTCCAGGCATTGTTTAAGCTGCAGCTCTGTTGTCTGCCTTTGCTGGCTTTCCAGAGCGGCAATCTCCTGGGCCTTGCTAGCTTTTTCTCGCTCCAACCCCGCCGCGTAGCCGGAGCGAGACTCCTCTAACCGGAGGGCTAGCTCTCCGATGGCACACAATTTACTAATGACCGCCTCCTTGACTGTTTTATTCATATTCGTAATCTTCTCCAGTTCAGTTTTTGCCTCTAGTGCCAATTTATTGACAATGGAGGCCGTTCTACTTATGGATGGCTCAGAAACTTCAGTCAGGCGATCATCTCTTACCAAGACATGAGTCAGGTCCTGGGTTTTAGTGGCAGCAGTCCCTACCGCCGGCGCGGGCTGGCGCTCTATCTCGTCGCAGAGGCTGAGCCGCCCCGCAAATTCGCCCACGGCCTGGAGGGAAACAAACGCGCCGCTCTCCGTCTCGGCGGAGATCCTCATCCCTTCCGGTGTTTGGACCACGACGGATGCTGGTTTTTTGCGGCCGATCTTCCTGGGATATGTTTCCACGGAAGACATCGATGATTCACCCGTGGAACTAGCTGCCAATGCCCGCTTTTCTGCATCTAGGATTTCTCGGAGTCCTGGCTTTTTCGACGATTCGCATCATCCTCGCTGGTTGACATTTCCGCCATCAGTTGCTTTACCGCCTCTTCCTTTGATCTTCCTTTTGTAATATCCGATAGACGGGACGGACGTTTTGTCGTCTCTTTCGGTACGGGAAAGAAAGGCACGTTATGTTTAGGCGATTGCTTTTTACTTTTAAGCGATTTAACGGCGGAAGGCTTAGCCGACATTTTCCTCTTCTCGTCCATTTGTGAGATGTTGTTGGTTAGGATAGAGAAGGATATCTCGGGTTCTGAGGGGTCAAAAGTTGGAACCGGTCCTCAGCTTTCGTTTGACACCGGTTTCAGTGATCTAACACTTCCGATTGTCGAACTACGGCCAGAGGGGGTTCCAAATCTGGGTTTTTCCCGTTTTTCTCAAAATTGGGCTTTGGTTTTAGGATTCTGTTGAAGCCAAAAGTTTCCTTTTTTCCCGACGAATTCAACGGGCCCAAACTCGGGTACCCTAGGACCCTCCGTTTCCGAGATAGGTTGAGGAGGGGTGAGGGAAGTGGGGGTATTTTATATGAGTTCGGGTGGGGAGGTTGGTATTGGGGTATGAAAGTGGAGGTCGGGGTCTGGTCACCGTTCAACAATCCTGGAAGAGACAGGACGGAGCTCAAAGTTTATTGATGGGGCCAAATTTTCTAAGTCCAAACTAGTGGCGCCTCTAGTGAGGTAAATTTTCTGTTTCGAAAGTACGGTGGCCCCCTCGAGACTGAGCACGGGTTTGGCGAACACTTGTCGACCTGTAAGTGTTGCCCCCTATATGTCGCGGTGGATCGACCGAGTAATTTTTTATTAATCAACCTCCCATACAGTGGCGCCCCCGAGACAAATTACGGTTTCGGAAAACACTAATCTACCTACCAGTGTCGCCCTCTATATGCCCGGTGATTCCCCTGCGTACTGTCAACCCTATTTGGTGTTGCCAGTTTAAGAAGTCGATTTATACGCCCTCTTTTTATTTACCAAAACAGCGCCCACTACAAAACCGAGCCCCGCCCTAGTTCTCTATACAGCCAGCAGATGGAGTACACTAGGTATGTCAATTTACAATCTATTAATAATATTTATATTCTAATTTATATATATTTTTATAATTAATTAAATTAATTAATTAAAAATGGTTAAAAACAATTTGGGTACAAATTCAATTTCAAATCAATTAATTAGTATCTATTTAATTTTGCTTAGACCTACGTCATCGGCCGCTTGTTCCCAGGCTCGGTGTCATATGAAGTGAAGCGTCGACCCGTCGGATGGCGCTATTTTTGCGCCAAGCAGTCGAGATTTCGCTCTACTCCGGACCGCGGTTTAGGTCGTCTTCGTAAGACCCCGATGTCGCCGGATCTAAACTCCCGAAAATCGAACAATTTTTTCTGTTCGATTTAAGTTGTTCGGGGATTTCCGCAACCTCTCGGCCTTCTTCGGCGACCGTATGCGTCGCCACCGCTGCACTGATGTCACTCAAAGTTCGGTGTAGGCGGCAAATTCAAACTTTAATCGTCGGCTTCCCTGCCAGCGATGTAATGCCTCCGCCACACTATGCTCCTCGCGCTGCTCATCGCTTTGCTCCTCGCGCTGCCGCGATGTTGTCCTCTCTGCCCACACACTGCTCTACTTAAATTCAATTCAAATTCAAAATATCTTTATTTCATTGGTTACAAAATAACACTTGAAATACGTCATATTTTTTTTGCGAATTTACCGCTGCTTCGGAGGCAGTTTCCCTCAAAACGAGCAAGAAACTTAAGGGATAGCTCTTTCTAATTTGCCACATAAACTCAAACAATTCATTAGGAATGACACAGCTTGGTAAGAGGTCGAGCCGTTTATGCCCATTGATTTTTGTCTTCTAAATATTCAGAAATTGCATAGTACTCTTTTTACTGAGTTTGTTTAATAACACTTAAATTTATGTAGGGTAAATCTTGTATATCTACAGGAATCTTATTGAATAGGCGCACAGAGCCTTTGAATGGGTTGAGACTTTACTTAGTCGACTAACATGTGAATTCAGTTTATTTTATTTCTGGTATTGAGATTATCGACTACTATTTCTTTTAAACATTTCTAAATTTTTTTTACATATAATAAATTTTCATAAATGAATTGAGATGCTGGGTTAAAATTCCATTTTATAAACTTATTTCTAAGGGGCGTTCGCTGCTACCATACACTCCGCGTTGACATCGCCCCCAGGATATTTTGTCGGTCCCGAGTTTGAACAGACGTATCGCACGCGATCGAGGTACGGGCCGATGGGCATGTC
>BGZK01001070.1:0-218405 GCA_005406025.1 Eumeta japonica
AATGACATTCTTTGAATAAATACATCTGGATCACTTTATAGCAATTCAGCATCCATGTATTATTTAGAAAAGAATATTTTAAAATAAAAACAAAATTGGTCGTAACCTTACGCCCGTTTCCCAGTGAGTTAGGCAGAGACCACAGATCTCCACGTGGTGTGACCGTTACAAACCTCTCTTTCTTCACTGACATCCATCGATCGTTTCATATGCGTTCGCCTGTTTTGAGATGCGTAAAATATGACCCTTCTTTAATATGCCGCCAATTCGTACCTTGAATTTCTTACATCGGCCTTATTACACGCATGCTTTTTGAATGGCCAAACTATTACAACGTTATATTTTTCTATTCTAAATCAAACCACACCATTCTCGCATATCTATCATTCTTATACTTATCTCGTGAAATGGATATCACAGATAATTTTAACACCGACCACGTAAAGGACAAACAGAGAAGTTAAATGACCCATATAATTAATGAAAGTTATAATAACTATCGGTTATGGTTACGCACACAGTCGTAGATCTCAGATGTGATCTATATTTCTGAACTGCATAAATAAATCAGAAATCTGTAATACGGTGTTTGATTTGTTCATTAAAATTAAAAGAGACAATGTTATTATAGTCAGCCATATTTCCGAATTCTGTTCGATTTTTAGTTTGTCTTTTACAATTTTTTTTATTCGTGTTGAATTGAAACGGTATTCACATGAGAAGAAAATAAACTACAAACAAACTAGGACGAAAAAACTCCTAGACATGACACGCAGGTTAATAGAACACTCAGAATACGGAATCTGTGGTTGTCTACGATATAACAAATGCAATTATCCACATATTGCGGTGCCACATACGGGCCGTACACGGAACCTCTTATAATTTCTCAATTTCACGGAATATGGCTGTTTGCTCTATAACGTACTATCGGACAAAAATTTTTTGTAAATATTTTTTCAGTTGTAACTAGACGTTAAAATGTCAATTACCGAATTCTCGGGTCAATATAGAATAAAAATGTGCAAGCACAATTCTTTACAATACTTGTTATTGCAAACCTTGCCTGTCCGTTCACAACATTTTTAATAGAAAGTTTGCACACTCACTTATAACCTGTGAACTAGATTCCGCTCGTCCAATATATTATTCGACGGCGATCGAAGCATTAAAGTAGGCGCTGGCGCAGGTGGCCGCGGCCGCGCCGAGCCGTAGGTCGTAAGTCAGCCGTGGGCGGGGCGGCCGCCTCGCCGATAAAACTTTGAAATATGCCCCTTGTAATAACACACTGTATTCCTACTAGAACTTGGCAGCGGACCGTAGGCAAATCATTTTAAAGCTCTTTCGGCAATAGGCGGGAGCACTTTAATTAAGAAATGGCTAGGTATGTAATTCAAGAAACTACCCGTTAAGAATCAATTAGCTTATACGCAAAATATCACTTTCAAATGACATCTTGATGTCTCGAAGTTTATGAGTGACCGATTACAAGTTGCAGTGTAATTTATTTAACTGTTACAAAAGGAACTTTTTGTCTAAAAATAAGATATGACCTCGGTGTGGTTAGTTTTTATATTTTTTTATTTAATCCGATTCAATTTCTCAAATACACTGTTACATGAATGAAAGCACAACTAAATTTGATCATATATAAGACGTAAACAAAACTTTTCAGGAAACTTTAATAAAAATAGTACAAAACGGGCCTCATATCGTGTCTATATTCAGGCCGCTTATCGTTTGAGACATATAAAAAAAATCTGTAGAAACCATTCAAAGTATTTCTGAACTCCGGCTACGCTAACCTCAAAAAAAAGCGAATTACGCTCAAGGCATATTCGGAACCATCTTAAAAGCAGACATCCTATAATTTGAAAGGGGGGCTGCAATTAAAGATTTTTTTCTGTATCATTTTAGGCTCGCGGCGCGCATTCTCAAAGGCCATACAATCCCCTGGTCCCCGAGCGGCTCAACCTCTATTTAATATAAACGTGCCCTCAAACCATTTCGAGTGGGCGAAGGTTGTCGAGGTCAAGTTTACAGGGTTTTTTTTATACTTTTTCTTATTTTGTTAGGATTTCATTTTGTTCTGTGGCGAGGGCATTTCTTCTTTGATATTGTTTCCATTTAAACTATTTTCAATCCGTGTCCGGATTCAGAAGTGGCAGTTTTTTTGCACGTTCTGTTTTAAGCGTTGTGTTCGTCAGATCATTAAATATATGAAGTAACTAAAAGATGTACGTACTTATTTATATAAACACAATAATATAAAAATTATAAATAGGTACTAATAGAAGTTTTCGTATTAAATCAAAGTCAAATCAAGACATGGTGGCAGTTCCAAAGAAATATGGATTTTGAACATAAGATGTATGATTTTTGATAACGTCTTAAATTAGGTTGCGAGTCCTGAAAGGGTGTAACGCTCATAACTTGTGTGAGTCCTGGAGGGAGAGGCCCGCAGATGCTTGGTCTCTCTCCCACTCAACTATGATCGGTCTGCACGCGCATAGCGCTAGAGAATAGTGCATAGCTTGCAAATGTATTGCAAGTTATTGTATGTATATTTGTATATAAATACGTATGATGTGTAAAGGTAAAAATAAAATTTTGTTAATATGAAATTCAGTGCGAGATTCTTTGTAAATTAATGTTTTAAATATAATTCTTTGTATAAATAAATGTTTTAAATTGTTACTATGTTCATCCTTCTTCCTACTATACGAATGAATATTCACATTAAAATGATTTTACAATTCAAAGTCGTTTGTCGTAAAACTTTCAGTATACCGACTTTACAGGCAACCAAATTTTTAAATAAATTTTAAAATGCTTGTTTTTTACGTCCCATACAAAAATTAAAATGCCATGTGTCTAATGCAATCTATAGAAGTGTAATCAAAAAGTTAAACCTTTTTAATAACGTTTAAGGGCTGTGGTACCGGCCTTATTCATAGACTGGGAGTTGGCGTATTTCGCGTTTCTAATGAAAAAAAAATAGAATTGTAGAAACAGATCTAATTTATTAATAATGTAAACATTATAGTAACTCGCAGGGATTTGCCTACGAAATCTTATGCTTTAAATTTTTAAAAGGATGTAAACTTAAATATAATTCCCGAAAATAATTTGGGGATCCGGATTTTCGTATAAATTCTTTTAATTTATGAACAATCTTAATGCATTGTTGTTCTGTACTTTCGTGGGTGTTCAGCAAACGACTTTCAAATACAAATTTTAATTTTAAAAGTTAACTAGTCGAGTGATCTTAAGCCGAGTTAATTTTATTTTAAAGATTTCCATGCAACTATTGAATTACAGTTACTTAATTTTACCGCCGCCGCTCAAACAAATACAGACGTACTTTTTTTTTTATTTAAAGTCATGAAAAATTATTACCTTACGTACGGCCACAATTTTAATAGCCCTGCAGAAAATTACCCACCGCCCGTCTATTTTGTATCGGGTAAAACGAGTAAGACCGTCGCGCAAATTGACCTGTCGCCCGCAGCGCCACCTGTCGCGCTCTCGCCATTCCCATGAACTAGCCGACCGACGACGCTACCTCACTTTAATTATTCATAGCTTTTTTGTAACACTTTTTATCTACTACTATGTCGCGATGCTTTTATTCCCCGGGCCGGCGGCGTGTCGAGAAATTAAAAAATAAAAATACTATTGGACGGCGACGGGCGTAATTCGAAATAAATGAAAATGAAAAAAAAGAGAAAAATAAGAAGAAAAAAAAGCGAGTAAAGTGTAGGAATAAGTCGGATGACATGGTTCGAACTCCGGGCAAATGTCGCACGGTAAAAAGCGGTCCGGCGGCTGGGAGGGCTTCTCGGAGGAGGAAGGGAGGGGTCGACGGTAGGCCGCGGGGGGAGGCGCGGGAGGTTCGGGAGGGGGAGGTAGGACGTCACGTCGTCGCGCGGTTTTTGTCAGCGTTCCCGGCGAGATGACAGGTCGCCGGACGGACGTGCGGTCACACGATATCGAGACGTCTTGATACTTACTACTTATAATTATTTTATGCGAAATTTTTATTTATCGGTTTGTAATTTAATTAGCACTCATTGCATATTTATATTTTACTGAACCATATAATTTTATATATTTATGATTAATTTTTAAATATAACTGTCGAGGGAACTTGCGTCACTGGTACGTAGTTTATTTGTTTGAATCATATATGCGAGTAGTTATTGCGTATTTATATGTTAGTAAACAATTATGCATCCCTTTTATATATCTTTTCGTAAAACCGTATTGAAATATTAACCACGGGTAAGGATAATATTTCAGTACAATCATATCGTGAATTTATATATCAGTTATAAGGGCGGTTTATCAGATAATGGACCTTCATGTAGTCCATCATGTACGTTTATTCTGTGTTATAATAAAGTTTATTCCAATCATGTACTTATAGGTAATTTGTAACAAAAGAGTAAGGGGACATGCTTAGTGTAAATGACTCGCCACCACTCGCTCGAGTATCTGAAGGGCTTACACGCGTCCTCGAATTTCTCGAGCACGTGATGATCGAAAATGTTATCCTCATAAATCTGAAAATACCAAGACGCGCGGGTCGCGCTGTACGGACAGGTGCGGGCGGCGCGGGGCGCGGGCGCGGCGCGCGGTTCTGGCCGAGCGACCCCGGCTCATTATTTATACGCTTTTTGTTTCGCCGCCGTCAAATGGCCCGCGGCGCCCGCTACAGATTCGATTTCCGGGAGAAAGACAAACCGAGCGTGTAGATTTCTTCTCACGCGAAGGCGGCCGACATTCTCGCGAAACCATACGCACTTTTGTAAAGTCTAGACGCCTACGTGTCGTCCGACAATCGGACTAATAAAGGACGATCCGAAAAAAACATGTATTGAGGCATTGAATGCACTTCTTAATAAAATATATTATGCCTAATAAAAATTTGTAATGTATCAAATAAAATGTACGTAATTTTTTGTTAACAATAAATATATATAATCAAATAATATTCCATTGTGAATATTTTTACTTAGAAGAATATATATGTATATCATCGTTAAAATTTAATTTTCTTAATGATAAAAAATATGTTTCATTCGACTTATTTTTATTCTGTATTTTTCAAGACTATACAGAATAAAAAAGTATTTTAAAGCGAAATTTACTATGTCCATTAAAATTTATGTACAATGTATTTACGGCTAAACCGCTAAATAGCTTTCATAAAATTTAATTTAGCAATATCTTAAGCCCTAGTATGACTACTGGCAAAATAGATGTCAGGTTTTTTACTCATTCTATTCTTTAGACATTCATTTCGAATTTACGTAATACATCGACGAAGTATGATAATTACTGAATTGATTAATCGATTGAATCGAATAACCTAAATAGTCCCTTCTTTTTTTTCTCCATAGAAATTCCGAGAGCAGAGGATAGACGGCTCCGGGCTGCCGTTGCTCACGGAAGAACACCTCACGGGAATGCTACAGATGAAGCTGGGGCCGGCTCTCAAGCTGCGGGCGCTCCTGGCGCGGAAGAAGGCCGAATGCCCGGTCTGCAGTCCGGCCAAAGTCAACGGAGCCCTAAAATCCGAACCTAGAAGTAACACGACCAGCCCCAGCTAGTGCGCTCGTGCGTTTTTTTTTTGTTCGCTCGCCTCTCTTGTCAGTTCGTTTCTATTAAACAGCGCACAAGAAAATTATTGCAAAATTTCAAGGAAGCAACTGTATCGATAGTGCTATTGACAGACACTGACGACTATTATGTTTTTATTGGAACATGAAATCGGACGAGATGGAACGAAAAAGGAAAAATCAATGAAAACCCCTTAAAACCAACGGGATTGGGAGTCATCGAAGATGTTTTACCGTATATTTCTTGCGGTGTAGGCAAAGCGGATATTCGGGTATTGAATAAAGCGTTATTGGTCGTCGATTTTTAATGCTCACTTATATAACCGCCCATTTAAGACGTAATTATTTTTATATAGTGAAAAATATTTTAACTCCACTATAATAAATAAAAGGAATAATGAAAAAACTTAGTTTCATCGTAATCAAGAAAAAAAAATGTTATTGCAAACTTCGCTCCGTCCGTAATGGAAACCTGACTAGAATTTATTCACAATGACCTGAAAAATACAGTTACCTGAAAGGCTGTTCACAAACCATGGGGTTTTGGAAAGCCTTTTTTTTTCAGTTAAACGTGAACGGGAGGGAAATACATAAAGAATATATGTTGGGTTACTAAAGAGCATAAAACAGTTGAGCTAAGCTAAAGTAATTTAGCTACGTATTATTCATTTATTTTATTTGTTACAATAAAAACAGTGTTTTCTGAATACGTAATAAATATATCATATATACATATGTATATGTAGGACTTGTATCGGTTCTCTAATACTATGTTCCATCCCAAACGGAGAAGAGGGTGTCCAAAATAAGGCTATGTTAGCTAACGATGTCACTACGCTAAAGGTGAAATGCACATGGTTTATGAACATCCCTATGTGTATTTTGAATATCTACCGAAATCAAAGCATATATGTATGTCATAGCTACTATCAATTAGTGAACATCAAAAAAATGGTAAACGCTTAATATGTTCAATAATGTAATTCGTTCGAATTTCTTATTTCTGATAACTTTGTATTAAGTATAGGGCAATGGCTACTTATAGCATTTTCATAACTCTTTTTACGAAAAGGAAACCGTGAAGTAGCATATAATTGGTTGGCCATTTCTCAGAAGAAACTTTTGAAACTCGTAGCGTTTCTTGCACAACTATATTTAAAATTCTATTTTAAGAAAAAGTCACTTATGAAACATAGTTCTAAATTCAAAATTAATTTCAAAATTGAATTTGAAAAGAGATCGTAAAAATAGCTTTTACAGCTTTTACGATTCGTGTAATTAAATAATTTATTACGCAAAAAGCGGCTTGCTCCTCTTTGCCTTTACCAGATTCGATCATTCTCTTATTCGTTTCGCCGTCCGTGAATTGACAAGACGAGGCAGAGTGAAGGCAGAATTTTACTTTACTTAATTTTACAACTATAATTGTATATATTTCCCGGTGATTCCCCGACGGCGTAGTCAAGAAGTCGTCGACTAAGTCTTCCCTTGTATTTTGTTAGATGCATTTAGTTACAAATTTAACTATCGATTAATTAATCTTTATTTAGTTGTCTTTTTTTTTTTTTGTAAATAACGCGCTCCGTACACAGTTAAGGTTGTTTTCCGTTGTCTGTCAAGCGGGAGCTATGAGACATGTAATTTTTTATTGTAGTTCAGTTTAGATAGTGCCTTTGACCAGAGCCAGTGTTTGAAAGTTATTGGACATAAAATTGATTATAAATTTGATTACATATAAGAAGAATGTACCAAGTCGTTGTGAAATTCGTTATACATAATCGCACAGGAAATGCGTATTGTTTTTGTCATTTATGTACAATAATTTATAGAAATGCAACCAAATTAAAATAATCCCTATCATTTTTAAATAAGAATATGTCCAAATCTACCCAATGTCATGTTTAAAATATTTCTGCAACTTTATCAACTCTATCAAAAATTGTATTTAATACGAGGATTACTACAAAATATTTTTTCCGTATTAGAAAAAATTGTAAATCACATTTTGGTATTTTATCAACTACCTAATACTTTAAAGGCTTCCAAGCGTTAAGACCTGTTCATGAAATTGGTAGACTTTATTTTTATTTTTTTTTTTTGTATTCGTAATATCCTAACTAAACTTAGTAAAATAAAAAAAATACATTCTTATGAAATACGTTCTTTTGGATTCAAAATGTCTTTTTTAATAAATAGATTTCTGTATTGTGAAAATACTCCCATCATGATATGTACTTAAATGAAAGGCTATATTTTTTCGGTGAAAGAAATTAATGCGAAGAGTCGAAAGAATTTATTGTCGGTGCTAAAAATGAGCCTTAACTTGTATTTATATAATATAGATAGAATTGTTAAAATTTATGTTTTGTAAATAAGTCGTGTATAATAGGAATAATTGTGAATAATTTGAGGCTATAAACTGTATGAGACATAGTCACAAAATCCAACGGTACAATCGGCTGCAATGGAGAGAATTTATCTATATTTTACAGAAAAAAAAAAGTGTTTATGAACCTAATTGTTTTTCGAATTATCATAATTTTTATAACTATGTTTATTTTAGATGACGGATCCTTTGGTTTCCGTTCTCAATCGCAGTATGTAGAAATGACAGATTTAAATTTTAGGTTCCGCATAAGCAGTACAGCCTTTTTTTCAATAAGTGTTACATCCTTAAACGTTGTGGAGTCTCTCTATGGCACGCCATAGACTATAGATTCATCGGGATTGCAGCTGATCGTGGATATAATTCTAGTAAGAAAAAAAAATGTACAGAATTTACATGTCTACTCACACCTGAAGAAAGCTCATCGAATTAAACTTAACGTGATTACGTTGTATGTAGAATTGAATTATTATTCCTTAAATATCGATACGCCTCGACGTCTGCGCCTCTTTTGCTTTTGTTATATTTTTCCGAATCATGCGCACGCAGTCGCTCTGCTCTGAAAAAAATTTTCGGAATTCAAACCAATTTAAAGACATTAAAGGAAAATACGCGTCTGTTTTAACCTTGTTGTATGAAAACAAAACAGTGATTCCTCTATTTTTGAACGCCGCCAACATTAAATATTATACGGTCAACACAAAGAGATTTATTTATCAAAATTAGCACTAAAATGGATAATATAGACCTAATCATAATCTAAAAGTTGTCACCTATATGTGACAACTTTTAGAGTCTTACAACAAGTCGCTCAATATAATACGATACGCCTAAGTGTTAAGGCAGCAATAATGTTGACCTAAAATTATCGATTCGATATTATTATGACGTCGAAACTACGTCAGGGTGGAGGCTCAGCCGCTGCGCGCTTCCCGTGGACGTAACTATGACGTCACAACGATATCGAA
The DNA here is from genome assembly GCA_005406025.1 of Eumeta japonica. NCBI lineage: Eukaryota > Metazoa > Arthropoda > Insecta > Lepidoptera > Psychidae > Eumeta > Eumeta japonica. The sequence goes on from BGZK01001070.1 coordinate 8,979, forward strand.
GTTTACGAAACTTTGCTATAGTAAAACTGTATGTCTTTGCTTCTGTATGATCCAAATAACTTGCGTTCATAAACGAAGGTTTTCGATCGATACGGTATGTTACCATATACAATTTATATTCTGATTGATTTGCATATTGTTATTATATGTATTTTGACGCAATATTGAGGCATACGTAATTTCAGAAAAATACAACAAAACTGTGTGCATGTTTTAAAACGGCTTTTCGATATTTAAGATACGTACAATAGTTCACATAAGTTTATTAAAATGTTCACTGAAAGAATGAATATTTTTTTATGTACCGTCCAGTTTATCTGCTTGATAGAATATAATGTAGCAAATCGGCTACTCTGTTTTTACATGGATCTTCTTTCGACTTAAACTTTTTATGAATTAAGAACTGTCCAATGATCAGACAATAAAAAGAATAGGTGCACATTTAATTTAGAGTACTTGTGCCTTAATTTTTTTTTTTGGTTTAGTTTCAGCAGTCAAATATGTATGAAAGGGATATTTATATACGATATTTCTATAATTTACTTTATATCATTCACCGCTTTCTATTGTCTGAATCGTATAGTCAAAGCTCTACTTAATTCTAAGTGCAAGCTGATCGCGTGTTTCAATATTTTATTTTGTCTTTAATAGAGTAGACAACTTGTACTGTGGTAATCTCCTTAACTGCCAAAATAATTATATTGGAATTGTAATAATCATAAAGGTTTGAATACCTTTTAGATGTTTTCAAAAAATCAAAGTTTGAATAACCATCAAATTTGTTCCGTGACGGTTGTTCAAACTTTCTGTGTTGGTAAAGTGTTTTCATTTGAAAGCATTTTTAATTAATTTAACTTTTTTAAACCTACATCGTTGAAATGAATTTGTATCAAGCCTAATTTTAATATTTTTAAAAAGGTCACATTTAAATACAATTACTTTCAGCAGGTACTGCAAATAGATTAAAAATCCAGTATTTTTCTTGATAAATGTACTTAGAATAGTTCCCTTTCAATCTACATAAAAAATTCATGAATTCTTATACAACGAAAATTTATAAAAATTATGTATTTAAAATCGAAAAACTTCAATGACTTATGTACGCAAGTCTTCCATCTTGTTAAAAACTAAATAATATGTAATATTTTCAAAAGTATTACGGTTTAACGCTTTAATACGACGATAGGTTTGTTAATAAATGATAATAAATAATAATAAACTTAATTGAAAATTATTGTAACATAAGTTTTATTTTACTGGTAATGTAATGTATAAGTTTAGTTTACTTGCACTGGTTAGTTTACGTATATGTATAAATAAATGAGAACGTGTTATGCAGTAATGTATGATGTACAATATTAATTTGTTGTATTGGTGCAATATTGTGTAATGCTGTTTAGTACGCCTTTAGTTTAATGAATTTTAAGATGTGACTTTTGATTGTCAACATGAAAAACTTTGTACTTAATATATATAGATATTGATGAAACGATTTACATATTCAGTTTTTGAATTCAGCCCGAGTTTCAAAGTATTTATGAAAATAAAGTCATGAAAGGAACGGTTCATTTATTTTTTATTTTTACCCACTTCGTAATATCTTTTTTTCAATAGCACAAAAATTAGAAATATTTTTATATTGGTCCCCTGTTTCACCTATTAAATTACATATGTACACGAACTAAAATTTTGACTTTTTTATGAACATCAATGAAAAAATTTATCTCCGCTAGCAATACATAATCTAACATGGGAATTACAGAAAACAATTATTACGCAGGCAATTTTTTTTTTGCATATTAGTGTAACCTTTAATCACCACTGCTGAGGAATACGCTTCCACGTCTTTTTAATTCATACTAATTCCCGCCCACAGCTCCGCCCGCAGGGACATATAATAAATTCTTACATCTTTTATATCTATTGATCGCGCTGTCAGTCATAATCCAGATCTTGTTCCTGTTGTCAAATTCGATCCTGCTCTCGATCTAGATTTTGATCAAAATATTAAATAACGCTTTCCAAGTGGGATAAGAGTTATCATATATCATGAGCACTGACATAATTTTCAAGGGTGAGCATACTAATAATGTATATTTTATTTATTTACCTTTTCGGTGTACTTTATTCTTTAAATAAGCAAAACCAAGGGAGTTCGAGTGCATCCCCTCGCATCCCTCTCCTGGCGCTCACGTCTTTATGTTGCTCTGGGTTATAAACTATTACCGAATCAAATTTGATCAAATTGTTTTATTGTGGGCATATGTCGAGGAGGCCGTGGCTTTGAAACCTCCCCCCTGACCCACCGCGGGCCGGGGGCCGCCGGCACGATGATGACCCCCGGAACCGACAAATTAACATGCAGTTAAAAACTCACCGATCGTCCCGCCCGCGGAAAGAATCTAACGCGGTACACCTTCCGATCCAAAGACGCGACTCGCCCATTCAGCCGCAGCCGATCATTAATTTCTCCGCATATACCAAATACTTGACTTCTACTGTTTCATTAGTCCACCGCAAGCAATGAGACGAAAAACGACTGCTCCTGCTGATCTTCGTGCTACGAACGCAACGCCGCGCGTCGATTGGTGCATTCGACGTGTAATGATCCGGCCGACGCAGTGGAGCATGGATCAGTAAATTAACTAAAAGAACTCTTAAAAGGCCAGTGTTCGTACTCGACTTTGAGAAAGCCTTTGAGTTTATACTTAAGTTGCTGTCCCGATTCGTCGATCGTATATACATCATCACAATATTTTGTCTTAAAAAAAAGTGAATATTTATTGAAAGTTTGAAACTTGTCAAAACACTAGTACGTATTAGTAGAATTGAATTCACATAAATTTACTGTGCGCCTATTGTAAAACAATGGCAATTTTAAGCAAATGCATTTGTTTTTCATAAAACACAGCTACTCCTTTTTCTTATTTTAACATTGACACGAGAAAGTGCAATTTCGCATCTCAAAACATTTCAGACGTATGTTTTAGGTGACTGTTCATAAAAAAGTAAGTTTTCCATTTTGAGAGTTCATGTATGCATCTATTCGACTACAATTGCTAAACGCCTGAATCTATTTGGAACAAAATTCTGACTTATAAAAAATGCAAAGGCATTGTGCGATCATTGTGCAGTAGGCACTCAAGTGAGCGCAGTCCAAAAACTGACCCAGGAACTGAACAGAAGAAAAATTGTTAGTGAATTAAATCTGAACCCTAAACCGAAAAATTTCGTTTTTCCTGCGTGCGTCTTATTACCGTCCACATATACAAGTACGTTTTAGTACTGTCCACATATATAAACTATAGTGGAATTACAACAATCCTGAAAAAGTTTGTGTGCATGATCTATCAAATTCGACAGTTGACGACATGGAATTTCCCCATGCTTTCGTCCGGTTTGCCAACAGGGCACAGCAGATATGTAGGTTGGGCTGGCTACTTTGTCGATTTAGCACGGGCCATCTCGTTTTGTGTCAAATTTTACTCGTCATTCACAGTAAAAGCACCGCTCCTAAAATATAACTACTTGAGTCTGTGCGGATCAGGGTTCAGGGTTCAGTTTAGGCGACCTTACGCAATATTGGCGCATTTACCAATTTGCGCTTGGGCTCTGTGGTTTGTGGAGCTTTCCCAATTCGGAGTCGTCGCTTTCGCATAGACATCGTTAACGGTTGTGCAGTCCGAGAGTACTCTGATGTAAATTTTCGAAACTAGAAGAGTCTTCAAATGTTTAACGGTCGATGGTTAATTTTTTTATTGTTTATGTTGTGTAAAACTTGCGTTCGGTAGTCAATAAATATTTGGCTATATCAACAGTATATGTGTGTACAGGAACGTACAAAACCTGAATTAGGTACGTGTATAACGGGATGACGGACGGCCGGTGTACAATGGAAACGGGACATCGAAATAAATTAACCGTTTTGCGTAGGGTTAGACAGAAAAATCGCGTCGACCGCCGCCGCGACCATTAGCGCATGCGTCGTTGCGGCGTAATGGTGGATTAATATTCGTAGCATTTACAGGGAATGTATTTTAATCTGTGTATAATTGCATAAACGTTACTTAGAGCGCCTGTTTGCGTTGTTATTATCTCCCTCTAAGCTTACTGACTGTTATGCCGGAGGACGCTATTCAGCTCTTTAGGACTCTTTAGATCGTTTCCTTAACGTAATAGCTAATAAATCAAAGTAACCCACTTCTTCTGCCGTGTCCTACGAATCGCCGCTTTCTCGCCTTCGTCACAGGCCACGGTGAGTTGTATCGATCTTACCCGATGCGCAAAATTAAAACTTCGTTTGTGCAACAAGACGAGTCCCTTTGTCATTGAGAACTGAAAAGGTCTCCTTTTCCCTTCTCGCGTCACCGGCACCATTCCCTAGGTTCCGACTCTCGTCGAGGTCCCGTGACCTCCTATGCAGAGGCGGCCACTTAGAAGTCCCCCAAAGAACAGTCACGCGTCGACGACGTCTTCATACGTGAGCGGTTAGCCACTTTAAGATCTGTCCTCAAAGTTGGACAGTCCATGGGTGAGAATTCCATGGTAATCGCATGGAATTTCTTTTTAAGGTAGATACTTTAAACAAACATACAAGGAAACAGATAGCACCGATCGCAGTACAGAATTTCACACTACGAATATATATAGTAACATAATTATTTATCATCACAAATTTTATTACGCATCAACAAGAAGGCAAACCAGTCCAATCGATCTTGATGTATATTTGTTTGCAAGTTAATGTTTTTTTTTTGTTCTCCAACAACCTATTTCGATCAAGTGAGGATATGATAGACATAAAAAAATCAAAATAAATAAATAGCAATATTTAAATTAATCAATAGCAATATTTAAATAAATATTTTTAACCCCACATATATTTTTTTAAGTTATAGTACGGAATCGCCACGTAGATCAATTTGACTATTGTATTTTAATTGTGTGTAGTTATTGTATCGTTTACACTTTGACAATTCCTTTACACTTACTGTCTTAAAAATGGTATAATTTTATTAAATCAAATTGTCTCGAATGACAAAAAACATGTAAATATATTTTCTAACACTTGTAATTTTTGTTTTTATTGTAGAGATTAAGTGTGTTTTAATGAAAGTAAGATACGATATATTTATGATTTCATTTCATCTAATGAGCTATCATTTAAATGTATTTGACCGTTTCCATTGGCGGAATAGTCGTCAAATAAAAGGCGATATCATATTTCTAATATTATATTTTAAATAAAACAGGCAAGTAGCAATCTCCTTAATTATTAATTTTTAATTACAAATAAAATGTAGGTGGCTTCTTCAATATTACATAAGAACTACAAAAACTGTAAGACATAAAATAATATTTGTGTAATCGAAATGTGTGAAGGTTTTCCATATTGATAAAGACGAAATAACATGTATTATGTAAATAAATTATCGTTTTATTTTTTGATACGATCGTCATAAACATATCCATATATACATTTATGTGTGTAGATAATGTGTAATTGATATGTATAATCAAAATTGAAGTGTCTGTCTATGATTTTAAAATAAGTGTATTATTATTGTTATTAGTTATTAAGACTTTAGCATTCTGAAAACAATAGTTTTTATATTTTATTATTTCCTGTTTCCGGAAAATTTATTTGACTGTTTCCGGAGTTAATCTTCGGAACAAATGAACCGATCTCGATGGGACTTTCACTGAAAAGTAGAGAAGCTTACTGAGCTACTCATAAAACACTCTTATCTCGAAAATAGGGGTTCCGGCGTGAAAATTTAAACACCCTTAAAATGGGATTCTACGATCGAAATTCAATCAAAATTGGAACCGAGCTCGAAGACGGGATTAGGACCGGAATCCGGATCTAGACAAAGCAGGCCCGTGATAGGGATCTTGGTGACAGCGCCATCGGTCGTTATAAAAGATGTAGGAATTCGGGAGGACAAAGCCGCAAAGCTAGTAGTAAGCACGGTGAACTTTATTTTTTTGATATGTGCTTTATGCAAGCTTATTCTACGTCGGTTTCTTTATAAATAAACTACAACGAATAATAAAAAATCTCATATAGCATAGACTCTGCAGACCATCTCTAAAACTGTTACTATTTTTTGGGTTTTTTTTTGGGCTCAAAAATAAAGTTGTTTGTAAAAAAAATGTTTATACTTGATTTTGAACTCTAAAAAGTCCATAACATAGAAATATTTTAATTTTCGGCCAGTTTTTGTAGTAAAGCTCATTTCTCTTTCTTTTTTAGCTATTTAATTTATGTAACCTCAAAAGATTGGAGCTTTTTCTCCATGAAAAGATTTTTCTCCATGGCAATTCGGTACGACTATATGATCTTAGGTGCTCTTTTTTGCGTTAAAAATTCTAGAACTCCATATTTCAGGCCCCTTGGTTCAAACACATACCAGAACTGAAAAAGTTATTTATGCCTACATGATTTACTTATATACGTTACGTTATTATTTCAAGCTATAGAAATGTTAACCGTGAATTAGATTTATTTCTTTTTGGTATACATAGAGTTTAATTCTCACAGCAAAAAAGTGCAAGTGTCGCTGACACGCGCATGTCGATGCAACCGCAAGGTGGACGAATGCGACGCAATCCCAAAAATCGATCAGACTAAACAAAGTTATTTCTAGAAAACGCTTTTTTGAAAATTTTTAGACAGAGATATCTCGCGAAAAGTTCGACCTATTTTGATTCCGGTTGGGCGGGATTTAACGCGTTTTTTTTTTTTGGAATAGACCTGTTTAAATTTTTCTATCAGTCGACAGTCAGTTCGAACAGGTACTAAAAACGAAATCTTCTTTTTTTTAATCTTAGAATGTCCTCAAAATCTACAAGGACAATGCGATCAAATTTTCAGAAAATTTAAACAGATTTAAACTTTTTCGAATGCCATGAACTGCATTCAGATCTGTCAATCTTTTCAGCGGTTATGAAAAGTTTATACACACACACACACATACAGAGAGAGACAAACAAATTTTTACACCATTCCGAAGTTTTCGTAACTAACTTCACAGAGGCAGAGTTTCGTGCGTTTACTACACAAAAACTCAATTCACAAAAATCTGACTGAAACCAATTGCGAAATTTTTTTTTTCTATTTTCTTAGCAATGCGTTAAAAGTATTAATGCAGTAATGTGCCATTTTAAATGTTTGTGGAACTGATCCGATATTAAGTATCTAATTAATTAATAAGTATCTAACTTGAAAGGATTTCTGAACCAGTGAATTCTTCGATTATATTTTGAAGGGTTAAGTTTGCACTTAATATATAGAATAAGTGCACACATTCATGAAATAATTTAAAAGTTTTATTGGCCACCCAATTTTGTAATGATACAGTACAAAGTTGAGTGGCCTGATTATGGACATATAACATAATTAAATGTATTTCAATTATAGAAATTAATTTGAGAGGGCAAATCAGAAAATTTCCAAAAAATGATCAAATCCATTATGGGAATTATAAAAATAATGGGTTTGTTTTGAGAAATATAAATGTATATATTTTTGGTATTTTAAAAAACAGTTTAAAAAGCATTTTTTTTAATTATACGAAAACTGACCATTCCCTCCTTATCTCCGAAATTAGTGACTATGAATTTGAAAAAGAAATACAGTTTTTTTTTTTTAAATTCAGGACGTCATTCATATTTTATAGGCAAACTAAATCTAAAATTTAAGTATTTAAATTACCTTAGGAAACTCAGAAAAGTCTTACAGAAGGAATGTGTGTAAAATGTGTTGCTTAATTTCATCTAGATTGATTGATTGTATTATTGATGTAGTTCTACTAGATTTTTTTACGCCTGTTTTTAAGAAAAAGTATTAGTAAGCCAATTATTACATTACCACAAAACTAAGGCACCCTTTCATTGGTCTACATTCTTATCGATTATAGGAGCATGTGCAGTTACAAGGAACATACATTCAATTATTTTCTATTACTTTATCGACTAATTCGAAATCTCTTTCTCTGTAATGCGCTTTCTTGACTTTATACTCCATCAGCTCAATAGTCGTATACCCCGCGAATCCAGCTAACAAAATGCCTAGGAGTATATAAATCCTGAGCCGCGCGCACATGTAGGGCGCCGTGGCGTATGCTATTACGCTTCCGGTCGCTTCCCATAACCGGAAGTTGGAGTAGGCAGCTTCCTCGTGACCAGGGAACAGGATTCCGGACAACGCTGAAACAAATGGAAAATATTATAAACTAGTTTCCATCCTCGGCATCGCTCGCGTAGACATAAAGTCCTAATCCCTGCTCACGATAGCAATTTCTTTCATTATCTATTCTGGCGGCTTTACTTTTCATTTCGACTTCAGTCTGATGTAATTCCGATTCTGGTTATGCTCTTGATTCTAATTTCTATTTTCTATTTCTATTTCTATTTTCTATATTCTATTAATTAACTCTTATCCCCGACCCCGGTCTCTACTTTTAATTCTATTCCTCGTCCTGTTTGCGATGTCAATCCTAATATCGTTCAAGGTTTCTGATTTGGACGAAGACGTAGCAAATGCTAATAGTATCAAAATAAAATTTGGGCTATATCACTCGGGGATAGTGTAGGTTTCTATGAGTGAAAGAACCATTAGATCTTTAGTTGCAGAAATATGAAGATGAAACCGAGTGTTTTTCAAAAGCTTCTCATTCGGGCGTAAAACTTATATTGGCTAGTTTCACAGTAACCGAATATTTTTTGTTTGTGCACTGAAAAAAGAGATACAGCGGTTTCGGTTTCGCATAAAACATCTCTTATTTCACCTCTTTAGAGCTACTTTTCCAAAAATGATACATGTCGTAATTTTTCTTTTGTAATTAATAGTTAAAATATAAGTTTTATTGTCTATAGCTTCAGCCGTTTCATTTTTTATATGAAAATTTCAGGCCTTATTTCACCCCTTTTAGGATTACTTTTAAGAATGGTAAATGTCTCTCATTTTTTATTAGTAATAATTAGTTAAAATATAAATTTTGACATTAATAGCTTCAGCGGTTTCGATTTCCTAAACAACATTTTATCCCTTATTTTATTCTTTTCAGCCTAACGAAAAAAAAAAGCATGTATTTTTTCTTTATTTCCATTAGTTCGACATTTGTATCTTCAACGGTTTCAATTTTTCATACAACAGTAATCGCCCTTTTGCACCTCTTTAGGGGTTGCATTTCAAAATATCCTTTCTTAGTACCCGTCTACGTTATAATACGAACTTCTGCACAAAATTTCAACTCTTTAGACCCAGTAGTTTAGGCTGTGCGTTGACATATCAGTCCGTCAGTTTACTCTTTCATATATTATATAGACTACAACATCAAAGGCCTCGCGTGGCCGTGACCCCACTCGACCACAATATCGTAGAAACCAAACTTCGTTAATTTTTTTTTTTATAAATCATACGAAGCTATTTATTATTTATAGGCATTTATATAAATTCCTATCCCTCTATATAACTATTATTAACATTCAAGAGACTGAACCGTACCATTAACCTGAACGAGCCAGACGGCATCGGCCGTGCCCCACACGGCGGCCAGCAGGTAGAACACCAGCCACTGCCCAGGATCGGGGCGCCAGGTCAGCAGCGCGCTCAGCAGGCACGTGTGGAGAATCTAAATTCAATTAATACATTTAAAAATTAATAATATTTCAGTAATTCTTTGTTGAAATTATATGTTTAATTTAGAAATATTCCCAATGAAATTTGATAGTTAAATGCTTTTAGTAAAAATCTTCGTGTCGTGTTGTTCTGTATCTTTGAAAGATTTAGATGTTACTGAAGATTTAAATGTCACCCTAGCGTCGCTTATGATACTAACGTTTGATTCTAAAAACTGTATGTAGCTAACTGCATTGCATTTAATTATTTGCGCACTTATAAATTTAAAAATTCTGGACAGGTAACTAATGTTCTGACTATATAATGCACACTATTATTTTGTGCATTGAGGTCGCTTTTACAACCAACTAATATTTTGGATATAACATTTCGACTGGCGCGGCAAACCCAATAAATAAATATTTTAATACTTTTGATGATTTTAGTACCGATATTTAGTACCAATATTTTAATCGTATATTTCTATTACGTTTCTGTCTGGAATTTATTTCATTACTTGAAAAAATCTCATATTTCCGCAAACTTGAGATGCGCATGCGCGAAACCAGATCCTAAATTATTTGCAATATAAAATCGAAATTGTCAACCTTTCTAAGTTACCTACATTATAAGCATCTGTTATCTTTCATACTACTCTTACCAAGGCCGTTACCATGACAGGATATCTGCCTGTGATTTTCACTAAGCCGCCGGCCAGCGGCGCGGCCAACGCGTTGAACACCCCGAAGCAGATGAGCACGTAGCCTATGTTGTTGATGCCATAAGCGCAACCGACGAACGCCTGGAATGGTAATTTCATAACTCTATTCACAACCTTGAGAATACAGTATTTTTGAATGAATAATTCTTTGTCAAGAATGAAAATAGGAAGAAAAAATTTGAAAAATGATTGATCCTACAGGCTATCCCTAAAACTTGCCGCTATTACATTTATCGATGTGTCTTTGAGCGCCTTGATTTAAATGTGTTTCTGAGCTTTCCCAGCTCAAAAATTTGAAAGACGGCTGACCCCGCAGGCCATCCCTGATACTTATTATCACTTTTGAGCTCAAAAAATTCAAAAATAAGATCATCATCATCATCATCATCATCATCATCGCTCAACCTTCAGCCAGTCGCAATGACTGAAAGGGACAAGTCCCGATACACCGAAGGGAGCGTAAATATCGGGGGGAGTGTAGGTTCTAGCTTGGATTAGGAGTGACGGGAGTGTAGAGCCAGCCGGTATTCGTGCAACCTTTAGCCAGAAACTGGATTCGGGATAGGTAATAGATACTATAGTGTGTCAATAAATATAGTGGGGAGGGTATGTTCCTTTTGTTTCTCATTTTCGTTCTTCATTGCCTTTGCTTGGTGCAGGCTTTGACGTCCATTTCTGAGAGTCGGAACAGTTCATCTGCAGCCTTTCTAATTTCTACTGTAGTCTGTGCTAATGTCGTTTATTCTTCTTGGTTCCTGTTGTAAAAAGTACTGTCTTGTTATGCGAATCTCCCAAGTGCGAATAACTTTCTGTTGTAGAAGAACTTAAAGCAGAGTTGAGTAGATGGTGTCGAGCTCTTAAACAAATCCTTTCTGGATTTTTCTTCAGTCGATTTTTCATTGTTTATGTTCACAGCTTTGTGAAGAAGTTTTAGCGACCGTTAAGAACTTGACAAATGTCATCGACAGCCTTTTAAGTTTCTGCTTTGCTCTGTACTATAATCGCCTTTTCTTCTTAGTTTCTGTTGTAACAGCTCGGTCTACCCAAGACTCTCATGTGTAACTAGGACGTCTAATTTTTCTTTCTATTGTAGTACATCTTAAGGCGGTGCTCATTAGATGATGTCGAGCTTTTGTTTTGAAAGAAATCCTAATTTCCTAATTTCCTTCTTCCTTTAATCTTTTATTCTTATTTTTCTTCCTTTAGTGCAGATCTCAATGTTCATTTTTGAGAATTGGTAAAGATCATCCACAATCTTTGTAATCTCTAGTTTCAGTTAGAACCAACAAAGTTCAGCTATTACCTTATTAATTTCGTGCAGCCCATTTTTGTTACTTATTACTGTCGTAGCTCATTCTTGTCTTTGCAATTATCTCATATGTAATTAGAGTGTCCAACTTATTTTTGTCTTTGATCTTAAAGCAATATCTATTAGGTGGTGTTGAACTCTTCTTAAAAGAAAAACTTTCCTAATTCTATCTTTTTTTTTAATCTCTCATTCTTTATTTCCTTTGCGTGATGTAAGTTTTCAGTGTCCATTTCTACTAGTTGATAAGTCCATCCATAGCTTTTTTTTTAACATTAAATTATTGGGTGCGTCACGCGCTCAAAAGATCGATTTCGGTGCTAACTCAAAAATTTTTTGTAATGCGTTCTGAGCTCTTCAAGTTCAAAAATCTATATGTATTAAAAAAACGTTTTTTTTTTTTGTTTTCAACTGTAATTATCTTTCGACCGCGTTTATCGATGTTGGTCTGTTTTGCGGCATTCGACCCAGGTTTTTAAACAGAAAAAAATAATCGAGTACCAAACATCAATCCATCGAGAATTTCATATGTTATTTTGAAAAAAAAAACTTTCTTTTTTTGTCTAATTTTTCGTTATCGATATCTCTCGAACAAACTAACCGATTTTTATGCATTTTGCAAAGATCAACATTGTTTATTAAAGAAAATAGATTTTGAAATTCATCGATAGAGTGAATTTAAAAGATATTCTAAAAAAACACTTTTCATAAAGTTTTTCTCCGATAATATCTCACATAACAAACGGACCGATTTTGATGCATTTAGCGATGACCACGTTGTTCTTAAAGGAAAATATCTCTATAGATCTCGGTATTGTCGCGTAGGGCATAGTTACCGAAATATTTAAAAACAACATTTTAACATTTCATAATAGCAAATCGTCCCACTGTTGACGCGCACCCCTTCACGATTTCACAACGAGACGACTGTCGCTTAACCTACGCCGGTCGGAAGTTGCCGACGACCGTCATCACCGATGTCACGACAGCGGCCGGGCCAAGCACGGGCCAGTGATCTGACTTTAGTTAGTTAAAGACCCGGTTGCGAAGCAGAGCTTTTCATCGACGGAACTCACCGGCGATATTCTACGTATGGCTAATGAGAATATATAAAATTTACACAGTTCAAATACAGAGTACATAAAATTTACAATGGACACTTGCAAACGCACATATAGCAAGCACATTATTTGAAAGATTTTTAGCACTTCATACCGAAAGCATTCAGCAGTGATACGTATTTTTCTTTTTATAGCACATTATTTGATAGATTTAGCACTTCATACCGAAAGCATTCAGCGGTGATACGTATTTTTCTTTTTATAGCACATTATTTGATAGATTTAGCACTTCATACCGAAAGCATTCAGCGGTGATACGTATTTTTTTTTATAGCACATTATTTGATAGATTTAGCACTTCATACCGAAAGCATTCAGCGGTGATACGTATTTTTCTTTTTATAGCACATTATTTGATAGATTTAGCACTTCATACCGAAAGCATTCAGCGGTGATACGTATTTTTCTTTTTATAGCACATTATTTGATAGATTTAGCACTTCATACCGAAAGCATTCAGCGGTGATACGTATTTTTCTTTTTATAGCACATTATTTGATAGATTTAGCACTTCATACCGAAAGCATTCAGCAGTGATACGTATTTTTTTTTGGCCGGTCCACATGATAATGCCACGGTAATTGAATGACAAAGTATTTTCCATTATACACTTAGTATGAACAATGTAGTTCATTGGCGTTTTTTCGCTGAATGAGGAAGTGGTTTTTTTTTTCACAAAACCAAGGTTGGCCAAATGTGAATAGGTCGTGTGTTTTATTACCTCTATAATATGAATTTATGTGAATAAAAACTATAAGATCGTGTATATCTATGTCACAATAACAAAATGACGTCAATATTTCATGTGATGTGCGTTTAGTTATTCTTGTATTCACATTTTTGATCAGAAATTCTTAAAATTCAGACGCCATTTCAATTACACGAATTATATAATTATTTAGTGGTGAATTTCCCTTACGTATTCACGTTTTCTTACTTACAGAGTATTAAACGACGGATTTGTATAAAAATTCAATCAATAATTTGTTATTATATTTTGAATTTTAATAATGTTTCTTCGCCTAGTTGTTATTTTACTGACGGAGTATTTAAATACTTCTTCTTATTTCCGTATTCACCATTAATTTATGATATAAATGTGCAGTGGTGCACGTATCATTCGTAATTCACCTTACAAGCATTTACCCCGACTTTATTCATAAATTTATCCTTTTGAACCGAACTACAGCACTGATTCAAAAAATTCTTGCACTCATGAATAGAAATTAACAGCACGATCGATAAATACAAAAAACTATGGAGGAATACATTTTATATCCAAGCGAAAGAAATTTCAAATGTTTTAATTCCATTTTCCTCCATCCAGCTATCCCTTAAGTCTCTGTTTTGTCCCTATATATCCCTATATCTTAGAGTGCGACCAGCCCATCGAAGCTTCATTCGCACCATATGTATAGCGAACCGAATCAATTGCATTTTCTTTACTGTTTATATTTTCTTTTATGCTTTCCGATTTTTTTCTTATTGTTATTTTCAGTTCCTCAAATATTCGACGTCCAAACAAACAATCGATAGTACGATTTGGATAAATGATATAATATTTGTACGGTTTGGAATTCCTATATGTAATTCCCATTTCGGACAAACGCCAACGAGAGCGTCACCTCTCGGCGCCCGCGACAAAAGCGCGCGCCCAACCGTGAACACGCAAACAGGAAACAATGTTAGAACTACAGACCTCACAATACGAATTGTCCTAAATATTTGATTGTTCTAAACATTTGATTTACATTTCCTGTGTCTAAAACACTGCAATTAGAATTATGAATTGAAAGCTGCAATATTTTTAGTCTGCGGCCACCTACCCACAATCTTCTATTATAAAACGGGAACAATCCTCAAATAGGACGCGGCGATTATAATCTGGTAGCGGTGCCTTCGTGGTTAAGCATTCGTCGTCCTCGAACCCGGAGGTACTGGGTTCGATCCTAACCGCGGGCTAAGGGATAAAAGACTTTTTAACTCAGTCAAATTATAGCACACCCTCCGTGCCTCGCGGACGTTGTCTTCGATGAAAACGGACGTTAGCGGCTCCGAGCCGCTACAGGCGGGGAGCGTTTGGGGTACAAGGCCCTCTGTTCAAAAGGGTGGACGGTCATAACTCAGCGGCTGGGCTGTCAAAACCTGGTACAGAAACAACGACAACAATAGCGACAACAACCATTCATCATATACATGTAGCATTTATCGTTAGAGATTCCCATTGGAGACCTACGTCAATTCCCAACGTTAGCAGATCGTTGCCTAGTGCGGCAGCTTCTCTTTTAGCCCTCAAATTTTTTAGTTTTTTTAAACTCTATTACGGTTATTCTGAAATTCGGGGAGCTTCCTGGTATTCCCTTAGTCGTCTTTTATGACTACTACAAAAGGAATCGATTGTAGTTCTGAGACACGCACGGAATAAACTTCACCGAAGTAACTAATATACAAATAATTTAAATATTAGTTGACATCTCCTAAAACAAGCAAACCTTACAATGTTTTAAGGTTATAACTATTTAGTTTATTTTTTGAAGTTTTGGTTTCTTTTTTATAAGTGAACTTTTTCATTAAGTCAACTTTAAAACTATTATTTGAAACCTCATTCGTTGCCTCCTACCCACAACTTATAACGAAATAATGATTTTTCGTTAAACTAACTATTAGACGCACATGTCGAAAGTCTAATAAATGTATTAATTATCTATTAAAACAATCTCATTATTTATTTAACAAAAGTATTCAATTGATAACATTTGCATAGAATAATGCAAATATCCGATATGATTGCCCTGACAACATAGTTAAATGTCCATAACACATCAAAAATTTTGGTTGTACATTTCTAATAACTTACACCAGCATTTTCCTACTAAATTTATGCCCATATTTGCCTATTGTGTATTCACTTTTACGATCATCCCGTCGAATCGTTCACGTACATGTCTGATTTACGTTCGCTACATTTATATACATCCTAAATTCAGTCGGGCTATTTTAGTTTCTGCCCATATATATGTTGTGTTTCAGGCATTGAACGTCCACTTGCGGACTTGTGTCCGTTTGTCTACTAGAAGTAGCTGGAGTATATCTCCTAGATTCCCGGGATGTGTATGCGGTCCAGTGCCAAGTGTAACCACAAAGGACCCGCGACCTCGAGAAGGTCGTTAGTCCACTGACGTGTAACATCATAACTTACGTAATATGCAAAAAATGGAATTTTTCATACGGCAATGGGAATTAGTCTTCTTACGTATTTTATCCTTCGTATTGAGGAAAAATAATTATACCATTTATTTCTAATTTCCATCACAATTTCTAAACGGAACTTTACAATGAAATAAAAAATAAATTTACAATAAAATGTATTTTTTTCTAAAGAAGGAAACTAAGAATGTTAACTTGTATACAGTGTTTTTTATTTCACAACCGATTTCTGATTTCCCCGTAATTAATCCAATATATGATTCGTTTATATCTATAGGCTTTAAAACATAACAATAATTTAGCTAAAAAACTAACAGAACTTCATATAAAGCTCACCTCCTATTTCTGGATTTTTATTTTGAAAAACACTAATACTTTTTATTTCCTACGAAGACCTTAAACACCAATTTTTGTGAATTATTTTTAAAAATCAAAGCTACTCTTATGCAAACTAACGGCTCTTATTTAGAATGGAATTTTCAAAGATCTTGAAATACTTTATTGAAAAAGAAAAGCTGATTATATTAGCTTTTATTACTACATCTTTTAAACTAAGACACTTCCGTACAACTATTCACCCACTTTCTTACCACTTTAAGGATGGACTTTCCAAGAACCCCTTCGTAGTCTTTGCTTACACTTAATCCTTATGCCAAATTCTTAGACACAACCATTTTCGGGTGAGCACTGATCAGCCATTCAGTCAGTTTTTAGGGTATCGAGCCAAAATGGCAAAAACGGAACCCTTATAGTTTCGTCATGTCCGTCCGTCCGTCCGTATGTCACTGGCGTTTTATTCAAAAACAACAACATGTATATCGATGAAATTTGAAGTATTTCTTTTAAATACACCTAGATGACCGATTCAAGTACAAAAGATATAAATAATCATCATGATCAAAAATTTCAATTACAACGTTTATTAATTCTAGCATTGTAAATTATTCCTCACAAAAAAAAACTGTTAATTTACATCCTATCTTATCTGACATTATATTTGCGTAACCTGCGTGAAGTCAGCCGCCATGAAAGCCTGCTCTGCTCCGATGAACCCGATGACTGGCAGCAACAGCAGCTGGTACTTGTGCCGCAGCTGGCGCAGGGTCACCGCCAGGAGTTGCACACCGCTCTTCCCGCTTGCCGACGAACGATCCTTTGAATACCTAAATTTTATAATAAAATTAGTAAGCGACAAAGAAAGACACCACGATCTGTACGAGCGGTACGGTAAACATAAAAAATAGACGGACAGAGCATCGTTAAGCAACGGTCGAAGTACGTATTGAAAGACGGCGCGTACGCATGTTTGATACAAGAAAATTTTTCAACGGTTTTCACTGCTTCTTACGAATCGAGTTCGTGAAGATGAATAAAAAAGAAACATTCTATACAATCTCAACGACGTGAGTGTAACGAAATTGACAGCTTAATAACAGTCAGCCAGTAGACTTAATTATGTGTGAGTTTTTGTTTATGGCGCGTAGGTTTATAACGATCTGATTTACTTTTTGGGCTGTTGATCGTTGCTTATCAATACTCGGTTCGCTTTTTAAGTTACCTGGTCAACGAATCGACTCCAACGGAGACCATGACGACGGCGCCGGCCATGCACGCCAAATAAATGCCGGCAATCATCTGAATCTTAGCAGGAGACGGGGGCACCAAGTTCGTGTTTCCCTAAAACCCATTCAATATGTTGAGCCTGTTATTGTGTGTACATAAATTAAGAGCCAGCTGGACACGTACGTCAGAGGAGGCAGTGATCAATTTTTTAGCAAATCTTCAATTTTTGCTGTATATCTGCTTAACTTGTTACTGTTGTGTCACTCTACGAATCACACTACAAGCATATCCTTCCATAAGCTTATTTATTTTAGATTTCGTTGTTTCATTGTTCAGCCCCCCGCACTAGTCCAACACGGGTTGCAAGCTATTAACGTCCTTTGTTCCCATTAAAGTGACTATATTCGGTACGACGGTGTATCGGTCAATTCAATTGTGGTTATAGAGTCAAACAATTACCTACCTATTTGAAAACGACATGCTCACCGATCGGCCAACAGTGACTGTACTACCTGCCCGACAAGAGCAATTTAGTTATGATACAACAATCATAGTCATTGCTGCGCCTTTTCAGGATGTAGAACATTCTTTATGAATAACATCAGAGAGATGGTGGTTCCATTGTTATGGGCATCGTTTTTAAATTAGAAGACACCCGGTTCGATTCTGACGAAGGATGAATTATCCAGTCGGTTTTTAATTTATAGTAAATCAAACTAAGCCAGCACTCGTTCCGTGCGTCGGAGAGTGAGGTTCGGCCGATCCGGAACCTTGTCTCCGCAATGATGACACCAGTCGTCACCAGCTCTCAACCCGCACTTGGCCAGCGTAAAGAGCATATGGTTCAAATCCACAAAAAATTGTGTGTACCTTAACAATGGGGTGGTTAAAAGCTCATAGAAGGACATCCATATATATGAAATATTATAGTTAAAATTAGTTCTATCAATTTGTATATTTTATATGCTTCTACAATATATATAGCGTTACAATACAATACAGGTTTCGTCACGATATTTTCATGGACAACTTAAAGCGAATGATTTGACCTTTCAAACTGAAGATAAATGTAAAGACCGTCCAAAGGTTAAATTAACATATAAAACCGGGATTCCGATCCGCCTCTCGTAGACAAACAGAATAGTATTGAAAGCTAGACCATAGATAAAGATTAATTTACTGAAGTTTATAACGTAAGCATGAACCAATATTAATTTTAACTTATGAAGCAGCACATTTCGCTCCACTGTTATCATGTACTCCATGATATAACGTAATATAACGTAAAATATCCTATTCTACTATCTACGTAGCTAGCACTACGTGACAGACCTACGCAATGTAACAAAGTGTACTCTAGTGTAACGCAGTGCAACAAAATCTATTGTAACCTAATGAAATGTATGTAATAATAATAATATGTGCCGTGTTGTGTTGTGAATAAGGCTTTTCCATATTCTTTAATATATATATATATAAGCGAAATAGCATTGACTGAATCATCACGAGATCTCCAAAAGGTCCAATTGACTTGAACTTTGGTATAGTTAGGTATAGGACGTAGACGATCACTAACAACGTATTTTAGGCAAGTCCTATTCCAAAAAGTTTCATCGTTTTATGAAGTCTTCGAAACTATAGGTGCGATTGACTTGAAATTAGGCATGTTCATTCTTTTTGGGACCTAGACGCTCACTAAAAACGGACTTTGCGCAAATCCTATCTAAAAAAAAGTCTTCGCGGGCAGAGCTATTACTTATAAAAGTTAAAGGGGAACGCGAGTCTAATTCGCAATTAACTATTATTTGTTTATTACTGCCATAAACAATATGTCCGACTTTAGTCAAATATGTTATTTTTTTAACTTCACTTGTAAAATGACTCATATTCCAGTGTAACGAATTAGGAGTAGACGCGGCCTACATGCCCAGCGCTGCCGCTGCAGAAATTGGCGCCGCAAGTAGCGCCGAAATCGACCGGGCCCGTCTCGTTGGCGACGACCAGGGCGGCGGCCGACGGGGCTGATGAGCTGAAATTCCCTGACGCCACTTCACCTATCGCCGACGACAATACTGAAATAGGAATCACAATGAATGCTTTGAAAATCTTTTGTTGATGACTTTACACAGAAAATGTTTATCTATTTATTTATTTAACATGAAATGCAATGAAATCGTTGAACCAAAAAGAGTTATATTCAAAACATAAAAATAAAACGTTCAATGTCACATATGGCTGCCGAATATTTGTCCAATATTTTTGAAATGAAAATGGGAAAAATGTCATCGCAGAAATGTGGATTGATGACTTGGAATGTAACCTTCTTTTCATAGAGAGCTTTTCTTAAGATATTTATTTACTTAAGACTAAGGAGTTGTTTGATTGAAAAACTAAATTCACTAAGGACACTTAACTCAGTAGCACGGAATACGGAGTCATGTGATCCAAAATAGAAGTGCTGTCCCACACATGTGGAAATCTACACAATTATTACATAATTCCTATATTATTATTGAGTAAACAACCTCTCAAATTACGAAGAATTTATGGAAAACTTAGCTGACATATCTTCTAGTTTATAACGTTATTTAAAAAAATCCTTAAGGAACACCCCATACATAATTAAAGCCCGTAGCGCCGTGAATCTCACTTCGACATAGTTTATACAAATATTATCTAGAAACTAATTATCAATGAGAAGTTATCGTAAGGCAAGAGCAAATTCCAACAAGAACACGTACAAAAAAATGTTTTAGGTTCAGAACGGTTTTTACGCACGACGTTTAAAACTGTGATGGTTTTTAATCAAAAAGTTAATTGCTCCACCCAAACTTAAATCAGAATAACTCAATATTGAATTCTGCGGATACATATTAATGGAATGTTTGATGTTGGTTTATATAAATCCTAATAACCGTTATATATTAATCGCAATACGTACTGGCTGAGGAGATGAGGTTTCCCCAGATCTGAGCCATTTGGTAGAACATGAAGAACAGACCAAAAAACCTTACAACAAGAACTTCTGCCGGGACGCCTGAGAGCTTGGCGTACGGCTCGGATACCTGAACAAGTAAGTATGTTACGTGATGAATAATAATAATAATATTTAGTAAAAATACACGTTTTTTATGTCATCTCTCGAACCTCCATGTATAGTTGTAACATGATCAGTTGAGGTCAAAAAAAATATGCAATTAGTAAAAAAATATTCAATAAATGTTCGACGGCTTCTCTCGCTGTCAAATAGAATTCTGACTTTTTAGCCACTCCTTCGGTTAAACCTCTTCGACTTTCTTAATACTACTCTTTGTAAAAACCTAACAGATATCAACAATTAACTATTAGAATTAACTTTATTATCATCGACGAAGTTAGGTTTAATTTACATAATATTTCATTGCTACTACAATTATTCGCTCCACTTGACTGAATAATCGCTGTTTGCCAATTAACTTTAAAGAAACGGTCAAGGAATACAGAAGAACAACGACCTTATAAATAATCACTCGGCAAACGAAATACAGGAAATTTGGTTGGTAGACGGCTAAACGACTATATTAAATACTAATTAGGTATAAGTAATGTCAAACATCAACCTGTATGAAACACAGAGAGCTCATCTCAAATGTAAGGCTACGTACGAACCACAAACTCTACCTTGCCGGCTTAGCGCGAATTGTTTTATGCGGTACCATCTGTAAAGCGAGTGACCGATCTGAAAATCATGCAGATGTCCTCAATTCACCCGAACAGTTTTGACTGACCTTCGCTTCTGATACGAATCATCCCTTTCCTCACACACCACGTCGAATAAACTCGACGTCGTCAAAGTCGCCCATCCAAATCCCGACCGGGACCGAGACGCTTAACTGTACCCCGGTAACTGGTCGATTCCATACCACCACGGCCGCCGGATGCTGTAACTGAAAGTCGTATTTAGTCGAGGGAATCACACTCACAACGGAAAGGTATGTGCATTTGGCGCACCACAACGGCCCGCCCCCCAGGCCGACCATGAACCCGGCAGGCACCAAAGTGTACAGCTTCGGCCAGAACTGGGCCACTATGAACGGCATGTAGGCGATGAAGGACACCGCCACCGCCCACTTGCAGCCCAACCACCTGGAATGACAACTCGTTTGATTTGCTTTACATCGGTTAACCGTCCAATAGCGGAGCGTTAACTAACTATTCCAATTTGATAGTTTGGACTGACTGCAGTTTTATCCTATGACAAGTGGCTGTTAACTAACGTTAATTATTGTAGTACCAAATTGTGCCCACAACTCAACTTTACATGCGTGGACGTAGTGTACCGGATGGCTAATTTTGAATTAACTCTTTTTTTCTAAAATATGAATTATTATATATTAAATTCTAACACAATAGAGATTCAGGGATTGAGACTAAAGAAATATACAGAGAATTGAAAACATCTCACTGTCACAAAAAACTGTCAAAAAAATTGAAAGATGCTTATGCAGTATTTCAAATCAGAAAAACGCATAGCGTGACAAGAACCACTAAATAATTTTCGCTTAATCGCATTTTACACAATACGTCGCTTTACAAGTAGGGGTCTGTTACGTAGTTTATATTGCTTGTTTATAAAATCATCGTTTAAGGTTCTAAAATTCTGAAATTAATGTTATTGTCACCTTGATATGTGAAGAAAGTCATAAATAGAAAGTGACCACGCAAAATGTTTTAATCACGCCCATATCTTCGTGTGAGTAAATGGGGCACTGTTCCCTTATTTATTCACGGGGGGCTGTTCTCGTTTTTATGTGACTTTTGCAATGGTATATGTGCTTTTTAACATTTTTACATAGCAAAGAAATTTTACGATTCCGAAAAATTTTTATACCGTTACCATTGTACTACTGTTGTACCATTAAATGCTCCAACAGGGGCATATTATTCTTAGATGTATGTAAATTTTTTTGCATATCTGCGACCGCGTATTTTATATTTTACAACGCCTTTTATAAGCTTTCTTTTCGATTTATGATCATCGCGCTGAACTGATCTAGTCTAGATTTAATTGTCCTAACTAGGGCGTAAATGGGCCACCCATTCCCGCCCCTGAGTCAAACAACTTCCTAAGTTCGATGATTTCAATTAATATCGGTCCTTGCAAAACGCGTAAAGCTTTCATCTACGATTGAATGATCTACTCACTTAATAAAAACAGCAGGCAAAAATATATTAGACAGTATGAGCGATCCATAGATCGCGGCCATGGTGAATGCGCCGGCACCGTCGTCGCTGTTCACCGAGCTCTGAAGATTCGCGGTCCCGTGGAAGGCGGTGAAGTGCACCATGAAAGCGAAGCCTAGCACCAAAATGTTCCGGTTTATTCGCCATTTTTCTCCTCTGCCGAATACAATATCTGCCCCCGGTGCCATGGTTCCTAAAATAGTAAAATAGAATATAGAAATATAGCCAAGTAAAGGTAAATTCAGTTACATTTTTTAAACACTTTTATAAATCTATAAAACGTAAGCAATATAAATTGTAATCGTAAATTAATTCTAATACATCTTAAATAAACTACATGTTCGCTGCAATTATCTCATTTATTATTGGCTAGTTTAATTTATTATTTGCCATGATTTAGTACTCGGTGTACGATTTTTAACAAATTATACTTTATATATCATTGTAAAATTATATTATATACTTTATAATTATAAACATTATATAATTCATTGAACTATATGTATATATAATTTATTAATAAACATGACGATACCATTTATAAATTAAACTAAAACTATTCAACGTGAATTTATTAATAGTCTTAACCGAAAGGAACAAACAGTGCCTTTAATTTAATAATTCAATATCGACAATAATGCAGTGGGCACACCTTTCTCTCGCATTCAAGGATACGTCGCGTCGGCCCGCGGCCGCCGCGCCACGCGCGGCACCGCCTGGCTTTTGAATTCATAATGCAAATAATACACAATGACATTAGAGGTAATATCATTAGTTTTATCGTGATATTATCGGACAATCCCCAACTTGAATATTTTGCATTGATTTGAAATAAGCTTGTTTACGAGCAGGGCGCACATAAAAAAAACTATATTGTATGCCTTTGGGGTTTACTCTTTAAGAATCGATAATAATATACAGCTCCCGGTACACAAATTAAATGGGAAGCCAAATTGTGTTAATACAAAGTGAAGTCGTTATCATGTCCCCCGCGCAGCGTATTCGCGCATCTTATACTGAACGCGCGTATTTTTCTTCCATTGTTGATTTATACTGATAGATATTTTATTTTTAACGAAGATTTTTATGTATATGATGTTAAACATTATTATTAACAATCGCTTAATGTGGAGTTTGGAATTTCAAAGTTTTATTATATGATATGACTTATATAATATATTTTATCAATACGAATTATTTAGCTATTTGTCCCTTTTGCCTATTGTATATTTATATATTAGAGTTATTCATTTCCGCAAAAAATTTTTTTTCTCGATGCTCAAGGAAAATATTAATCTACCTATAGAAAAAAATCCTCACCAAGTTTGAGCTCTTATCATTTTTAAGTACTTACTATTTAAATTTGAAGCTTTCGCATTTAAAATGCATGGAAAAAAAATGGTTTGTTTTTTTTCAAATTTCTAATGCTTAGCCACTTTTTACACTATTGTGAATCGGTGTGATGGACCTTATGGGGAATTTCACGTTCTTTGAAATTGCTTTATTGTATTTTTTTACGTAACTCGCACTGGTTCGCCAGTAGGAGTCATCAAAGTACAGTTTTTGGACTGAATAGTTTCTTTTTCAATTTTTTTGAGCAAACTTCAAAAAATAGGGAGAAAAAAGCGAAGACTCATGAAAAATAGTTCTCTGGCCATCATTTAATGAATTTACAGCCATTTTTATACCTCAAAACGTAAGAAATTGATGAAAATCATTAGTTAGTATTTATCAATTTCTTTGAATAATTCAAATTTATTTAACGTCAAATTTCATTTACATTTAATTAAAATATATGTGTTATTTTGTTCAACAACTTGTTGCCATTTTGTAGATAGTGATATAATCCCATTGCTGTAGAAATTTTGGGATATGTGATCAAAAAACTGCGGTAAATATGGTGAATGAACTCTCAACGAAACTCTCTCAATATTTGCTGAGTGGCTAAAGATGTGTGTGGTCAGGCGTTATCATGGTGAAAAAAACACACTTTTTCAATTTTTTGAGACACTTTTTCCGTTTTTTCTCTATTTCTTGCTTGAGTCTCATCAGCTGTTGGCCAAATTGATGGTTTTGCGCGCCGGTGAAAACTCATAATGAATAATGCTCTTCCAATCGCACCATACATATAACATCGATTTAGTGCGATTTAATCCGATTTAATCCGAGTTTCGCTATAGTCTGCAGAGCTTGCTTGACTTTTGACCATGATCTTTTTCGCACGTTCTTGTCATTGGTAATCCATTTTCACCATCAATGATCAATATTTTCAAAACGGTTCGGTATCATTACGTTTCTCTTCAGAATCGCAAGTAAGTACGCGATTCATTAGATTTGTTTCAGATAGCTCGTGTATCAACCCAACCCAAGCATCAAATTTTTTTCACGGCTTGTAAGGCATTTTTCCTTTTTGAAGTGAAACTTCTAATGCGACTTCCAACAAGGTTGCGTTAAACGTTTAACGCTACCATGGACCCCTCCATACCCCTCCATAAACATACCCCCGTATGAAAGCACTGTTACGTTAAACGTTCAACGCTCCTGGGGAATAGAAAGAGACAGAGCGAGAGTAAATACGTGGCACTCGAACGAATGCGCGTAGTATACCTATTACAGTCCAGGGCGAGCGTTAGCAACGAGTAGCGTCAAATATTCCAACGCAAGAGGGAGACAGAAGGAAAGACACACAAAGGTAGAAAGTAGGAGAGAGAAACAGAGTGAGTCGGTAGATTTCGTCTCGCAATTGTTTTTCGCAATTGTAACGTGCGACGAAAAACAAAATTTCTACCCCTTCCTATTTTCATTTCCACATTACGAAATTTCACTTGCGAAGGAATCCACGCACTATTTTTTGTAATAAAACATCAAAATGTATCGAATGTTTACGTTAGATTGTTTCATTTAATGGTATCAAAAGTACAGCACAACCAAAGAGATTTTACTGCAACTTTTTACGTATGTAATGCGAAATACTTTTTTCCTCACCTAATATATAGATACACGTGGAGTCCAGTCGCGCTTTGAAGCTGGCACGCACCATTTTTTCATTTTCATTGGAAATCGTTTTCAAAATCTCATTCGACAGACGGACAGACGGAAGCGTAGTAGTGCTTATTAGGCAGATTAAATCGGCGATATTTAACCAGGATTTTGACGTGACAACGTCTTATAAATTGGTTTGCCGGGTGACACTTCAAGAAACTGCGTTACGCTCCGCTCACGTTATGCGCTCACAATGAGAGCGAGTGAGAGGCACGCGTCCCTTCCACTCAGATAGGAACAAGTTAAGTTGTAGTAAACGCTGTTTCATTGTACGCAAATGTATTGCAAGTTATTGTATGTATATTTGTATATAAATACGTATGTATGTAAAGGTAAAATAAAATTTTGTTAATATGAAATTCAGTGCGAGATTCTTTGTATAAATTAATGTTTTAAATATAATTCTTTGTATAAATAAATGTTTTAAATTGTTACTATTATTTCATCCTTCTTCCTACTATACGAATGAATATTCACATTAAAATGATTTTACCACTCAAAGTCGTTGTCACGTAAAACTTTCGCCCGTATACCGACTTTACAGGCAACCAATTTTTTTTAATAGCGTCTTCACGTGTTTTCCGGCGTGAAGTGTGCGCCGAGTGAAGTATCCGTTCCCCCCCAAGTGTCCGATTAACGTTTCGTTGCGCACTTCAGCGGCCGTCGTCGATTTATTCGTTTCGTAAGATTAAAATAAACAACGAGCCTACGCATATAAATTACAATTGAAGTGTATGTGATTTTAAAATGACGGCGTTTTTTTTTTGGTGTTATTTATCGTATCAAGCACCAGAACGGATCCCTTTTGGATGTTTCATCTGTCTAAACAGACAGATGGAAAATTTGAAACGAACAAGCGTCCGGATCGTATAGAACTACGCGCAAAGTGTCTTTTAATCCCGAAAAATTTGGGGTTCTTGAAAATGGGAAAGTTTGATCGAAAAACGGAACCGGATTGAAGTCCGGAAACAGTACCGGAATAGAAATGCAGGTCGAGACAAGAGTGGGACCGGGGTCGAGAGTACGCTAGACACGACACCGGCAATCGATTGAATCGAGGTCGTAAGCTGCCTACAATAAATGCCTACAATGAATTCGTATCAAACTAAAAGTCCCCGTCTAAATCCGTATACTGCGACTGGCAACTATTAAACCTTATACTGCGCGTAGCTCGACGCACACTTGGCCAGTTTTTCTTTTTAATATTCCATATTGATTACTAAGAACCTTTTTAGTTTTGACAATTTTGCTGAAATTTTTATAAGGTCTTATTAGTACAGACCGTTCACAGTCATTCACGGTTCTAGGGTTGTGTTCGGTATGACTAATAAGCATCCATATAATTTGCTTGATTCAATACATGGATAAGCTTAAACCAAGGCAAAGGAGTCAGGTTATATTATTTTTAAGGTTCTAGTGCGAATTATTAAGAATCATTAGAATTCGACCAATTTTGTTGAAATTTGGTGAATTTAGAAAATTTCTGAAGCAATTATTAAAAACTATTATAATACAATCTATTTAAGAATAAGACAAGACTGGGACAAATCAGGAGCAAGGATGTGACCGGGACGAATTGCGGGCGACGCGGGAGCAGGCGCGGAAGTCCCAACGAGATATCTACTGCGGGTGTGACGCTGCTCAAGAGATGGAAGTAGCGGGCAAAATTCGAAGGAGTAGAAATCTAGAGGAAGTGTCTGATGTCTGAATGTTTGTTATTTTTTATGGCCGACTCGGTTATCAAATGTACGAAGTTTGGGAAGAAAGCTATTTATTTGCATTCTAAAGAATGGCACGTTAATTTTTTAATTCGAGAAATGATATTGGAGAATGTAGGTATTTAGAAAAAGCCACCGACACCAACCCCAGAAACAGACAAATGTTAAAATAACGTATACAAATAAATTTCAAAATTAAAACATAACCTAACGAAGTATTAAAAATGTATGATTATATTGGAAAAAAATTCCAAGTACAAATGTTTTAAGGGCCATGCAAATCGCGACGCAGCGACAGGTTCTGCCGCTCGTCGCGCGTGACAACAGCAACGGATGACGTCATTTACTTTTAATACAAAGTCAGCCTTTATTGAAACCATCAAAATAAATCATGTGAAACGCTTAAAATGCATGCCCATATTTAAAATATTTCCGTGTCTCTATATTTGTTTATTTTAACATCACCAATGAGGAAATTAACTTCGATCGTTTATTCACTAAAAAAACTTGAATTTGAACTTTTTGTGAATTAAGAATTTTATCAACAAAACAATGGGTCGAAAGATTTGATAAGTATTCGCCTCATACAAAGTTCATGGTTATTTATAGATAGACCATATTTTACCATTCGTTTTTTGAGTCACCAAATGAATATATTTTTTTACATCAAATATAGTTTTTATTCCGTGTGGAATATGTAAATGTGGACTTATGAGAATTAAAACGACTTCGTTTAAGGTCAAACTACTTATAACGACAGCACAGACGGCCCATCAAAGCGACGAGTCGTTCGGCGTCAGACGCGTAAGGTGGATTTTGAAAGGGAAGTTGTTTCAAAATATTTTATTTGTTACTTACGTAATCCGTTGATACAATTGTTTCAGGTATGCTTTTTGTATACTAATAAATAACCGAAGTATTTTTTTTATTACAGGCAAAAATCTTACATTCAATTTACTCTAGATCGCACTCTAGAGCAGCTTAGAAATAAAAAGAAAATCATTTATCGTATTGCATTTAAGTACTCAACTACCTTTTTATTTAAATACATCACTAATAACACATGTGCATGTTCAGCATTACTCGATCGAAAGTCCCACGATGTAGTAATTAGTGAAAGTTGAGGAAATGTGGTAATTGTGTTAATTTACGTTAGCAAAGGCAAGCAACGGACCAATTGCACCAATTATTGTAATACGCGAGTAGGTATTGTGAATTGTGTGAATATCCTCAGAGCTTGATTCGAAAGAATCGTAAAAGTTTGTATTTGTCACTTATTTAAAAGAACCATAAATGTTGTTCTCTTGACAGTATTGTCGTAGCACACCACGAGATACCGACTCTTTATTAATTAATAATAGCCTTATACCGTTTTAATTATAAATTTATTTGTTATATTACATAACAATAGAACCAAAAAAACGTTTTCTTATTTTATCTTGAATTATACGTTACTTTGTTATATTCCCAAATTTAGAATTTAAATTTAAATTTCATGTTCTTACGAAAACCTAAACACATTAATTCCGATATTATATGGACCGAAACCTGATGCAGGTTTTATGTACAAAAGCTCGAATCGTATTTTTTTTTAAACTCAAAACATTTACATGTTACTTTCGTATAGCTGACCTTAGAACTCGGAAAAATCCATAAAACAAAAAACTTGTCACGCGATCAACAAATCACAAACAATTCACCGAAACAAACTTGTAACAGCGCGAGCAAACAACGAATCAGGCACAGGAGTGGACCTCCGTAGCGACCGGACTGGACGGCCACATGCGCCCGCGCCGACACGTTTTCCATATCGCGGTGTGCGTTTCCATTACACTGCGTCTACAACTGGTATTTTTAGTTCCGCACGTATTTGCGCATGTGTTTCAAAGTTCTAGTACGAACTTAATAACAACACGTTTCGTGTTTATTGGCATGAGGTAGGTCAAAACTACAACAACGGTCAGACGTTGTTGTATTATAATAAACAGAAGAAATCGTTCTCGCCTCGTGGCATCGAGTGAACTAATGATGTAATAACACAAAATATAATAATCATATAAAAACAGCTCACATGGATCTGTTACATGTATTAATTTCTGTCCTGTTTCTCGTGGTTTTGTTGATTTTCAAGATAATGTTAAAACTATATCATTAAATGCAGTCTATTTTTAGGGTCCCGCAACCAAATCGCGTCAACGGGACCCTATTACTGTGATTTCGCTGTCCGTCCGTCCGTCCGTCACAGGTTTCTACCTCTTGAACCGCAATCGCTAGACACTTGAAATTTTCACCGATTATCTATTACTGTGGCCGTTGTAACAACAAATACTGAAAATAAAATAAAGTTAAAAATAAAGGGGATCGTCTTATAAGAAAAAAAATTTTTTTCAGTGTTTTTATAGTCGATCTTTGTAATAACATTAACTAGATACTTGAAATTTTCATAGAATATATATTGCGATAACCATTATTATAACAAATAATAAAAACAAAATAAACGGAACGGTGCTGCCAGCAATGTAGAAGAACGACCTCGTCGCGTCGTTGAAGGAATACAACGAAATTTCTGCAGTAGACTGAAAACCGATACCTTTGTAGAGCGGGACACAATTAAACATACGCCGTACCGCCATATAGGTTTCCACCGACCACAGAGGTCACTGCGCAAGAGAAATTGGAAAAACTTCTTTAAAACGACGTTATCGAGCTGTGTGAATCTCTCTGAGCGACGCTTGCACTTTTGGTATCCAAAATTTTTTTTATACCAACTGGGAATTGCCAAGGAATTATCTTTCTAACTTCTTTCGTGTCCCTAGTCTCTATCGATCACCATTATTTTTTTATAGCATAATCGAGGGGCAAACGAGCAGGTAAACCATCAGTTAGTAGATGGTCACCGCCACCCATGGACAATCGCAACTCCAGAGAGAAGTCACCAGTGCGTTGCCGGCCTCTTGAGAGGAAATAGGATATCTAAAGAAAAGGAATCAGATTGATGAAAGAATTGAGAGGGGGGAGTGCTCTCTTAGACTGAATTTTGTTAATAAATGAAGTTATACCTTTAATTATCTCTTTTTTCTAGTGCCTAAGATACATCTTTAAAGTATTATTCAAATTTATAAATTAAAAAATATTTTCGAGAGCGATGCATATAATAAAATTCTTTTAAAATATTAATTTTGCTATTATGTACACTACAAAATTTTATTTTTACACTATTAAAAACTTATTAATTTTGTTTAATAGTTTTTACATTCGGAGGTTTTTAACTATCTCAATTTGATCCTAATAGTGTTATAGTGACAACCATTATTCGATTTTATAAACATAAATACTACGCGTAAATAAATATTATTTGTACAGTTAACTTATTATATAACAAATAGATATTCTTCAAATTCATAAAGTAACATAATATAATATTTAAGTATGCCGTGACGTATGAGTTAAGGGAAAATGTGGCAACTGTACTACACTAAACTCGCAATAGATCTTTGGCGCTCGGATTAATAAATCGACCATGTATATTTTGTCTACGAATTCAAACGTGTGGCTTATATTTAAATAACATTTTATATTCAAAACGCGAAGAGGAAACAGTTCATGGCAAACAAGTTTCATTAATTCACTTATTACATATTAGGTGCGTGTACTTAAAGCAAGGTAAATGCTTAATCAGCAGATTTAAAATAGAATAACTTAAAAATTATACGAATATGACCAAACAATGAGGGAGTTCTTGGGTTTTTTCAAAAACAAACATTCGTAAATAACTTTAATGAGTATAGTGTATAACATCGGAATTTTATAGTCAATTTACGACAATTATTTTAACAGTTTTAGGTACTTTCGTAAATACTTTTATGCTTTTATTTTTTATCGATTCGAACAAGGTTGACAATCTTGTGAAAAATAATGAAATTAAAAGTTTATTTGTATTTGTTTTACTTAATTAAACATATTACAACTACTTAATATTTGAATATTTCATAAAATTGCACGTATTTTTAACACGCTTTTATAAAGCTTCACTTGTATGTTTGTGAGTTTGTGAGCTTGTTTGTTTGTAAACGACTCCTTTGGGCTCGATTTTGTCCCATTTTGAACGGACAGATTTAAATCAAACTTTGCACACTTATCAAGAATCGGTGACTATACAATAATTTGATAAGTTTATCTCATTATTCTGATCAGGATCGCCAGAATCGAATAATTTCGTCACGTATCGTCTGCGTGAGAGCAAGTGGCTTATTACTGTTAATAAATTCTATTACTTAATTACGAAACCTTAGAAAAAAATTTTTAACAATCAATCGAACTATAAAATGAAAAATATAGTTTAAAAAAACTAAAAAGTGCGTTTTTAAAGCACATCAAACTAAAAAGTGAAAAATAATTCTTAATATAAGCTAAAAAAAAATGAACAATGACGAAATTACTAGTAATGTTGTGGAAAATGCGTGGGTTGCTCTATGTACGAAAAATGTGGCACAGAGCGTCCCACGCTTTTTCCACAATAAAACTAATATTTTTCGTCATTGTTCATTATTTTTTTCAGCTCATATTAAGAATTATTTTTCACTTTTTAGATTGATGTTCTTTAAAAGCGTGTTTTTTAGTTTTTTTTTTTAAACTATATTTATTTTTTAACTACGAATGAAATAATCGCAATACTCAATTCTTTAAATCATAGAGAAAAAGACATTAAAAACCTTTTAATTAAATATCTCTTCCTCAAGCAAATCAATACTGACATTCATCAATATGTGATTTAATTTTAAATTCAGTCTCTTACGAACACTCATATAAAGTACGGGCACAAGAAAAAAATATCGCACTTGACACTCAGACATTTTGCAAATCAATGTTGTCATTAATCATTGAGATCGTTTATTGAATATATATCCACGCGTGCGTGCGTGCGTGCGTGCGTGCGTGCGTGCGCGCTTGCATGTATTAGGTTCTATTTACCCTACTACGAAGCATACTCTGCCACAATCAATGTTACAGGTCGAAGGTCTTAGCGAACTTCATGCTTTACGATAGGTATTTTAATTTCTCCCAAAGAACATTTCTTATTTTCGCTTAAACTCTCAGTTTTAATTATTCATCAAAATATAAATCTTAACTTTTATTAAAAAACGTACAAAACATAAAGTGATTTAATATTTATCAAAAATAAGCCTCAAAAGACTTATTCAATGAGAATCTTCCATCACTGAAATTGAGTAAGGCCGAAGATTTATAAGGACTATCGGTCAAAGTAACAAGTTCTTCACTTCACACCATCGCATCTTCACCACACCAATTATGTTCATTTAATGTATTTCAACATGCATATTTTCTAACTTAATGAAACAATACCTGAGCAACCGAGCTTTGTTCCACATCTTTCATGTTCGCCATGACAACGTAATAACTTCCCACGGAAAAAGTTGCTTATGTTCATTTAAAACAATAAATATATAGACGCATAATATGCATACACTACATAAAACACAAAATTTACCTGCTACGTGCTCCCATATCAATAATGTAACGTGGTGCCTGATTAATTTATGTAATTATGATACCATATTTGATTGAAATGTTACGTTAATTTGACTAGTATAACATAACGATAGTACAATTACCTCAAAATTGTATGAAATAACGCTACAAAAGTTTAGATTTTTAACTTCTTACTTCTCACTGATAACTTTTTTGCTTAAAAAACAACATCGATCGTTGCAAACTGTATCAAAATCGGTGGATTTGTTCGAGAGGTATCGTTAATAAAAAAATCCAAAACAGGGTTTTTTCAAAACAACATGTACTAAAATTCTTAATGAATGTCATCTTTTTATGTTTAAAAAACTGCGTCGGTATTAAATTTTTTTCAGTACGTTTATTCTAAACTGCTCAAACCGATGTTCACAGGCACAAAATTGATTTTACGTTTTATATTTTTTTAGAAATAATTTCAAACGTAACCAGCTGTCCACAGTGGTCAGATGATATTTTTTTTTATAACCTGCTGAAATTCTGGTTTAATATTCGTGAACATATTATCGAGACAGAATGATCAAATAGCTGTGAACTTGGTCGGTCTAAATATAAATTCTCTAAATGATAATATTGGAGTAAAGATTTAATTATAGTACAAATTCTAGACAGTATTTTCCAATAAATTTATATTGAAACCTACGCAAACAGCAAAAAACTCATTACTGTCACTTATTTTGTACAATTTGTACAAAATATCATCCATTACTATTTCGAAGACGTCATACAATAACTTTGGGCGTCTGCATACCCTTAATACAATAAGCCGCTCAAGTTCTATGCAGGCCACTTCAATAGATCGCTCAACAGATAGGCTGTATATCTGGACGTTCCTTATATTTTATATTGTTTTTAGCTATTATTTGAGAGCCGCTGTGTGCGTTTTCTCTGCTGAACGAAGTTAAACATGAACTGGTAACTTTTAAGCCAATGCTCTATATAATACATCAATATCATTACAATTTATGAATAATTCAATTTCCAGTTCCTCACTTGACATTCCCTGTACATTTTAATGCACCAGATTGAGCGTAATTTTTTTTATTATTAGCATTTTTTTTGCTCAGTATTTGCATTTTGAGTTGACTATATGAGAGTCAGCCCATAATAACTGAGCTCGTAGGACTCGCCCTATAACAGTGTGTAAACACCTTTAGTTAAATAAAAAAAATATTTCCTCCTCGCCTTTTTTATTGTGTACAGTTGCCGCAACATCACTTTCGCTAATAACTAACACTTGATTTGCAATTTGTTCTTGTTGATTCTGTAAGTACAACTGATTAGATTTTAGTATCGATCCACGTGATCGTTCAAAAGTTGCTAAAAAACGATTTTCTTTTATAACTTTATTATTTAGATTTTTCAAAATTCGTATTCGAAACATGCAAATTGTTTCGAATATGCACAAACTGTATTCACATTCATCAATCCGTTCAAAAGATATTAGAGGTTACACACACACACATACAAACACACGCACACAGCGCTAACGCACATGCGTACGCACGCTTGCACGCACACGCACGCGCATACGCGCACACACAGACACAGTCTTTTTTATCTGTAAATTTGTAACCAACTTTATTTAAATCTTTTTTTCTCGTTTGTGTTTATAACCTTTCACTATAGATCCTTGAAATTTATTTCCGATCATTAAAATCACGTTGATCTGAAGTCACAAGATTTTTTACACGTAGATACATTGGTACCGAGTGTGATATTACACTAGCGATATTATATGAATACATTCATATATTAAACGAATTTCAATGCATAAACTGTATTAAAATTCCTTATATGCGAACTGCACTACCTTAATAATAAAAAAAGTACCAAAACATTTATTAATTAAGTACCTAAAAAAGTTTTAAGATATATTAATTGTTACAATACGTATTAGTTAAGTTTTTAGAGTTATTAATAAATAACAAATAAAATAAATAATTCATAACAAATAAGTTATGGATACGTATTTCATTTTAAGCTTAGCTTTTACAAGCCGCATTAGTTTTCGCTCTTGCTTAATGTGTATGATAAACAAATGACGTATATATTACATCGTTTATTTATCTAAAATTGACCTGAATTAACACGAAACGTGCATAAAAATTTATTCTAATTAATTGGAGGTCAAGATAAAGAATAATTATAACTTTTATTTAGAAATTCAATGTCTGTCAAAATTTTCGGATCAATATTTATCTAATTTGTTGTGTCAGAATTCGCATTGGAAGAGCTGATTCGAGTGTCAACGATGGGTTTCATTTTGCGTGTTATGTGTTACAGGCAAGCACCTAATGTAGGTACGTGTTTGACGCAATAATGTAGCCGCGTGCTAATGGAAGGAAAGTATAAAACTTACATTTCATTAGCACGCGGACTAAAAAAATGAATTCTAATCTGTTGCCCTGTATAACAGTACTTTACATTTAATTCTAAATTAAATTAAACAATTTATGCCAAGCGACCATAAGAAAAGCGATAGTCGTGTATTTTATATAGTTCGTACCGCCAGGAGCACATCACTTAAACATACCAGTATCGAAATACAAAAACCAAAATACGTTTATTTCACCAGACGTACGAGACATACAGACGGATTTGTACAACGAGCCGGGTATGTCATGATTTCGTAAACGACACCGAATAGCCCTAATCATGTTTGGGAACCGCTATTTCGCAGTGTAATTGCACCTTTATTATTTCACGTAGGTCACTCTCAGTCGAGTGCTGCTCAAGGTGACAACTTTTCCTGCGGTCTGTAAGACCGTAGCCTGTTCACTTCCATGTAATATTAATTAGAAGCGGTAAATTAAAATAAAATGTTTTACAACTTCCTGAAAAGGTTTATTTTTAAACAGTAAAGGAAAATGAAACATCTTAAGAGGATTTATTTTGATAGACATCCACGAATTCAAAATTTCTGAATCCATAATGATATTATATTATGTTGAATGTTGTAAATGTCAACCTTTATTTATTATATAATTGTTATCAACATTTTAATCATTTGGAGTATCGGTGGTGGTATGAAGCTAAGAACAAGAGACCTGGAGATTTAGAATAGTTAACAGTTCGTAGGTTTTTGAGTGGCGGTGTTTTAAAAATACTTGTTAAAGATCGATTTTTTAGTATCACATACGATTGCATGCATGCATAAAAAAACTATTTATGATGCATTAATCTATGCATCATAAATAGTTTTTTTAAACTGCAAACAAAGAAATGCTAGAGTTCTGTTTAAGATTTCACCTATACCGCATCTACCACCGTGTACTTAGACACATACGGACATTTTTTTTTTCATGTACTTCGTCTACTTCAAATATTACAATATTTATTATATTAATACGTTTAAATCCATTCAGCATTCTTCATGTATTACTCTAATAATGGTCAATTCCGTATGACATATTTTATCGAAATGCTAAAGGCAAAAATTTGTTATGTAAATGTTCTATTTTATTAGTCATCTATGTAAACGTATCTTAACTTGCCATGCGTGTCTATGCGCGTTACAAATTTATATGAGAACAACGTCTGTACACTAAAACGCACAAAACTCTGCCGCTGTGAAATTAGTCAGGAAAGGGTCGCAATGGCGTAAAATAGGAGCGCGGGGGAGGAGAAGGAGAGGTCGGGGAGCGCTGAACTTGCGCATTGCATCGTTCGCAGGAAATTCAGAGCGGCAGAATTTCGTGTATTGTATTATACACTAGCAATATTATGTCTCATAAGAAGAATATATTATGTCTCATAAGAAGAATATATTATGTCTCATAAGAAGAATATATTATGTCTCATAAGAAGCATATATTTAGTCTATATTAAACCGTCGTACGCGCCGCGGCGGCGCTGCTCTATATAGTTACACGCTATATGGATGTGTGGCTCACTCGCATCGTCTGTTTGTGATGACTTTGTGATCATTTTAAACAATGCTCAATCTATACAACCACCTTTTGCACGATCATTGAATAAATTGATTAAAATCTTATGTTGGTTGGTCATTCCCACAGCGATATCCGAGAGACGACTAAGATCGACAGCGAAAAGGAAATCAGAATTAAAAGCGAAGCTGGTGTCGAAATCGAGAGCTGAATTTGTATTGGAGTCGAAAGTGGAATCAGTACTGATATCGCGACCAGGGCTCTGGGGATTAACAGCAAAATCAGGATTTAATCTAAAATTGACATAAATGGTATATGAATCGATTAAATATCTATGTGCGTGAAGTCATAGGCGATGGCAAGTTTAGGATATACATTTCGGTTGGTTTAACAAGACACATATAGACAGTTTTTTTAGAATTGAATAAAACACTTGTATTATGCTAAACGACTTTATTCAACAAATCAATCAACATTCTGGAATGCTATATTATCGAAACCTTTGACGCGGCAGATTTCTTTCTTCTTAGCGAGCGCTTCCTTCTTCCTCCTGCACTCTCTGTACTCCACCGTCAAGTAGCACATCACGCCCGTTATCATCAGGCCCAGCACTATGTACAACTTCACGTCGGTGCGCAAATAGGGTGAGTAGCTGTAGGCGATGATGAAGCCGAAGGACTCCCAAAGCCTGAAGTTGGCGTAAGCGGCCTCCTCTCGGCTGGGGAACAGGATGCCGCAATACGCTGGAAGAACATTCACGGTTTATTGTTTGAAAAGAGCTTAGATGTACGAGACATCTCGTATAAAGTATATGGTACAAGACACGACATGCTTTTAAATCACCCATTTGAGATACAATAAAAGACACGTTTGGAAATAATATTTAAAACACGTATGTTCAAAATATCAAAATACATTATTAGAGCGGCATTGTTTTTTTCATTTCGAAACATCTTTGTTTGTCTACAACAAACGAGACATTCTTTACGTTTTACATGGGACTTAAGTAAAACCACTTCTTCAAAGATTGGTTTACTTATTTTTTTCGATGGAAATATAAATTTCCATGTATTTCCATTCCAATAATAATAATAATCTCGAAATATAATAATAATAATCTAGAAAGAGATTCGGTCCACAAGGTTGTAGCTCGATATAATTTAGTACACTACCTGTTTTTTTATATCATATATCTTTTAATATATAACGGGTATTATGTTTTAAACGAGAAGAAAGTCAAGAGAATGGATATGCAAGAGGTATTTATTTATTGTTTTCGTAATTCGTCGCGAAGGAGACATCAGGCAAAGGTAACTAAACTGTACTGCCTTGCTTTTTGACATGAAGTAATAAATTATAGAAAATATAATAAATTTATGATGCTGGCATTGTATAGAAAATGCATGATTAGTGTTTAGCATTTCCAAAATACAAAAATACAAAAAAAAATAAAATATTTAAATACGATATACAAAATAAAAATCAAAAAAATTTTGATACAAGATGAAAATGTTTACGTATTTTGCATCTTGTATCTGTATTTCAGATACTTCTATCTTAAATGAGTCACATCGTTGAGAGGAACATATTTATTTGTTACAGTATCGTTAAATTGATTTGCCCTACATTGTCTGAATCTACATATACTATAAAATAGTAAAGAAAAAAAAATCTGTATACCTTACATATATTTAAGAAAAACTATTGTGTAGGGGTATAACAAAGATTGACAGAATATGTTTCTATGGTTTTTAAAATTTGTGTCTGTCCGCCCGTGAATTTGTTCGCGAACTCCGCAAAAACTAGTGGAGAGAATTTGATGAAATGTGATATAGTGATAATTTATACCCCGTAGTAACAGATAGGACAGTTTTTACCTCGTTTCCTTTCTATCTTTTTTACAATGCATATACATTTGAACAGAACCGAAATCTAGATCGACACCAGGATTGAAATCGATAGTAGGAACAAAATCGGGATTATGGTTGACAGAGTGATTGGTCAATACAAAAAATTAAAGGGTCCATTCGATGTCCACGCGAGCAAAGCTGCGGGCGAAAGCTGGTAACTAATAAATGACATTTACAAAAAAAGGGTCCGCAAAAACGAAATAATAAGTCCAGCTGAAACCCGGTGTATGTATTGTAGAACAACAGTAAAATCTTTAGTTGAGAATCGAACTAAAATCTCATTCAGTTTATTCTGACTCGCTTACATGCTAACGGTAAGCCACTATACCACCGGCACCGAGAGAAGGTTTAAAAGCGGTAAATAGTTCAATAGCAATAATTGTTTATGGTGCGACGTAAAATGTTTGAGTTTTTTGTTTTGTTGTTGTGGTTCATCACGTAGCTAATGTCATCATTAAACTTGTAATAACAGCGGTGACGGTAAATACGTAGTTTTATATTCTTATGCTGCCATCGACATTCATTTGGTCTTTAACTTAGCAGATAGCTCGCCATTTTTTAACAGATCGTTTTCAATTATGCTTTTAACATCCTATTTAGAAGTCAGTTTTAAAGGCAAATTTTAAATTATAACGCCACTAACTTTATACTAACATCGCTTCTTACTGAATATTTTTTCTGAGTAAACAACCTTGCAGACAGAGCAGCTATCCCTTTTTGCGAAGCATTTATCTTGAAGTACCTAGCAAGGTCTATACGAGCATGGTCTAGTAATTAATGAATGCAGAAGTTATAACATCCAATGACCCTTTGTAGTTTATAGAAAAATGTTTGTGACTGAAATGTTACCGCCAAAACGTTTGCGAAAAAAAAAATTACACATCACCAGTGTTCTATTAACATATAAATTTAATGGGTATTTTTAATTCTTAATTACAGGTTAGAGTTACCGTTAATCTGAACCATCCAAATGGAGTCGCAGATGCCCCAGAGCACTGCCACTGCGTATTGCACTGTTGGGTGGTACGGGTGTGGCTTCCACAGCAGCAGCGTCAGCAACAGCGAGGTGTGCAACGCCGTCGCCGCACACATCAACGGTAAACGACCGGTCAACTGTAAATCATAAAGTTTTTTAAATAAATCGTACTCACTCAAGAGTAAAATTCAATTGAAAATCCAAATCATAATTGAAACTACAAATCAGTTTAGAATGTTTATTTCACGACACCGGCGTACGAGGAAGCTCGTCGGCTTACGCCGATATAATAGAATAGAAACCGTGTAGAGAATAGAAACAGATACCATACTGTCATTCAAGACTACGGCATATGTAATCAGCACCGCTGCTGAAAACTTCACATGTATTTGAATACTTAAATGAATCTTCTTCAGCATGGAAATCGAACATATGCTAACTGATAATTTAATCACCCCACTTGATAGAACACAGCACTCATTTGTATAGGCCTCAAATAAAATTAAATGAAATTTTATATTCAGCAGGTATAGGCCCATGAAATGGCGCTTATACTCATCAAAAGCTGTCGACGCCTCGAAAACGGAGCGCCGAAGTACGCAATGTCTTTGTCTTTTCAGCACTCACACAATATTTGTCATATGCGTTAACTTGTGAAAATCAGTGAATTTTCGTTATCGATTTAGTACAACAAATGAGCCTGACAGGCAAACCCCAATACTCCATGCAGCTTTATCGTGCAAATGCTACTCTTGAGCTGAAGAGTAGCTTTGTTCAACGAATTGTTTTTTTATGTACAGCTTAAACTGCTTGAATGGTACGCTCAAGACTCTCTCAAGAAGAAGTTCTTCGGTGCTCTACTACTATTCTATACAGTGAGCCTGTCTACACCACAGATGGCCGCTCTCCTCTCGCTTAATAACTATGGAATCTTAAATAGAATTTTATGTCCTCGCTATTAAAGGTATGCCTGAGCAATCGAACTTTGCTCGGAGTTGTTCAAGTTTGCTGTAGGAATATCATCAATACCCACGGGAAATGTGGGTTACGTTGTTCTTCGACAATAAATATGTAAAGGACACCTACATCATATAGTGTCGCATAGTGCCACTTGTTGTTCAAAAACAATGACGTAGCAACAATGGAATCACCTCAAAATACCATGAATTAATTGCGCTTAATAAAATAAAGCTTAGATTTTTTTTTATTTCGTTCATCCAGGCAAGACACTTACAGAAGTAAACTTGAAAACATGAGGAGCAAACCTTTACCAAATTGAAAATTTTCGTTAAATTGTAACTGTCGTTTCTGAGATAGCGTTGTATAAATCTATATATACACAAACGAAATATCATTGATGACTCATCACGAGATCTCCAAAATTATAGGTCCGACCGACTTAAACTTTGCTATATTTATCTTTTCAGAACGTAGACGCTCACTAAGAACGGATTTTACGTATATCCTATCCAAAAGAAATTTTACAAGTACCATAACATAAACTACCCGTGTCTACGCGGGCGCAGATGCGAGCATAAGCTGGTATATTTATATATTTCTCATTTAAAGTAATAAGATCCACAGAGATGATCTTTAAAAATAGTAAATGGTATGTTACCTTGACTAGACAACCGGTGGCCAGGCACGACAGCGCGTTGCTGACCCCGAACGTCATCATCACGTAGCCGACCCAGCCCGTGCCGATGGGGCACGACACGAACGCCTGCAACAGAATATTCCATTACCATTACACACCGTCAAACACTACCAGACACTTGAACCTGTATTTTTTCCATACAAAGCCTTCTAGCAACTTTAAAAAAAACTCTAGATAAAAGTTCTTTCAAAACTTCAATAATTCTCGGTCATAATTGAATGTGTGTATTTGGTATAAAATTATACTGTTGTAAAGAGGAGTCTTTATTCTTCAAACTTTTTTATCACTTTTAGCCTACCACTAGAGAAAATTATAACAAAACACGTCTTCGTAAAAATATTGCCAAAGCAAATATAAGGTAATAGCTCGACGGGCTTTGTTCGTTAATTTTCTTTTCCTATGTAACTGGATTTATTAGAAATAGAAAGTTATTAAATGCGAAGCTCCTCCATGTTTGTCATTTTTTATAACAAATATATATTTCTTCCAAAATGGGTTTTATTAATATAAAATACTATACGGCGTGTACTTTTGGATTGCCCAAGTTTCTCCCTTTCTTTCTTGAAGAAAACTTCTGTACAGATTGTGATTGCATTCAGATGATTGGGTTTAGTGTTCTAAAGGAAGAATCTCGTAGAAATTACTTCCTGAAAAAAATGCAACCAAGTCTGAGTGTATACTTTTGAACTTTATAATTGTATGGGATCTCACATAGGCCAAAGTCTATTTTTTCCTCCTATTAATTCTAAATATTCGCCTTCATGTTACTCAACATTCCTAAAAACATCTTAATAAAAAAAAAAACTTGTTTGTCTATAAGGCAACACAAAAAAAAACGGAAATCACTTAATCACACGCAGTCTCTGGAAAACTTGACTATTAATGTATACATGCTCTTGTAATTATATTAATTTTTTATGTTACTTTTTGTATAACCATGATCAATGGCGGCTGCGTATTAGCCAAGTCAAAGTTTTTGTTTTAAATCAAATATAGATTTATAATATAGCTAGAGGTTATACTTTACGATTGTACAAAGTACATCCTCAATCTAGTAGAGAAATGACTTTAACAGGCAAAAGCATCATACTTTGTTAAGGGGATAACTAAAAAAAATCTATTTCCCCACCAAGTTTTTTATTTATGTGTCAATCCGTGCTAACTGTTTTTCTCTCGCATAATAAAAGAAATTTACTCTAGTTTCAAACAAACGAGGATGCGCCCGGCCACCGATAGTAGGCCACCTATTCCCTTGTTTAATTTATTTGGTTTGCCTTTGATAAGTAATCAACGTACATGTCAACGTACTATAACCGTCTTAAATAACTTTAATAAATTTACATAATTCATGTAATTATTGAAAATTGCGGTACAATTATCCATTTGGTTACTTATTTGACATCTACAGATCGCCATATTAAAAACCTTGTAATTAGTCAGTATTTAATTGTGTTTCATTACATTTCAAAAAGTAATTAATTGTGTTTCACAAAAACTTGGTAAATAATTCATAAATCAAAATTTATCGAACGGTGGTGTTATTGGCTCTGTAAAAACATTCGTGCTCCACTATTTTTAATCTATATAACTTCTCGAATTCATCTAAGTTACCTCGAGCTAAATATTTTTAACCCAAATTCAATTTCAATCAAAACATTATGCAAAAATTAAATACATAAAACCGTGCAATATTAACCCATCCAATTACTACATTTTCCAACATTAGCAACTGTACGAACCAACATGATGAAATTAAGTGCTTTTTAAATATAAAATGGAGCTATCGACCCCGTGCTCCTTTTACAGCAAATAGGGCGTATTAAGACATTATATAAGTTGAATTAAGGAATCAGTTAACTTGATTAAGTTGACGTTCTTTATCGATCACCTAATAAGTTTAATTTTATCGTTAGCCCTAGCGACATTTCGAAGCCTCGACTCCTTAATTTAAATCAGATCGGTTCGAGCGTTTTCTTTTCTACCTTGTTGTGCCTTTATTCTGAACTTAAATAACTGCAATCCCTCGGTCGGCTTATAAAACTTAATAAATTTTAATTGTCCTTCGCCGATTTCACGGTGAGTACTCATTGTGCAGGTGAACTGAATCAATTCGACTGTACTTAATAAATCCTAATTACAATTCATTATCACAACAAAATTATTATCTGTATCTGGAAAAGGTACTTTCTTATCTTGAATAATGAATAAAATTAATGAATCACTTCTAATACATTATTTGATTATTTCTCTAATAAATATAACATGTTTATTCAGATGGATTCAATCGGTCATCGTTACCGTCGTTTAGAAACAATCACATATCTAACCCATTCTAGCAACCAAATCTAGATAAATAATTTATCTATTAATGATTAATATATAGCATACATATAGTTGGCATTAATATATAGAAATATTATTAAATGTATTGATGATTAATTTGCATGTCAATAATGAACAGAAAATAAAATAGGTATATAGTTTACCTATCACATTAACACACTATGAAATTATTAAGTTCGCTACGAAATTATTGTTAACCAACCAATTATTCATGTACAAACAGCCGGATGAAGAATCAAACTCATCGCAAAGTTTGATTATTTATGCAATCGTACGAATTATTCCGTGACAGATAGAATTAAGGCTAAGACTGCTAAAATGCTAACAGCTGTGAAGTCAGCGCCGAAAAAAGCCTGCTCCAATCCTATCCACGTGGTGATGACCATCAGCAGCATTTGGTTCGGTTCGCGCATCAACTTCGTGGTGGTGGCTAACAATTTCCAGCCCGAAAGACCCGTGCCGGAACCCTTGCGACCCGCGTCGTATCTGAAACGTTAAGCAAAGATATTGTGATTTATAGTCGGCGCCTCGCTGATTTTACTAATATATGAAAAAAATAGATACATGTCAATTTTCATACATTGCCGGACGTGCGTGCGAATCATATGTGTATTCGATCTATTCTATTGCATTTGTTAAGCGTTCTTTCGCCGGAACTCTATTGGCTTTCGAAATGTGTGTTTTAAATTGTTCTAATAATTCGGGTAATCCTAAAAATATCTCCATCATTTGTGACATTTAGGGTTTCATACCTCGAAAACGAAAACGTACCCTTTATAGAATTATTTTGTTGTTCGTCTATTCATCTGGCTGTCTCTCCATCTCTTAAGATCCTTTTTTCCACAATGGAATAGAGATCTCAAAGTCAAACTACCGAAACATACGAAGGTATCAAATTGAACACTATCCTTCGTATTTTAATCAAAATACATAAAAACTGCCAAACATTAAGCTGGCCCTGAAAAACTAAATCGTAAACGAACAG
Organism: Eumeta japonica; assembly: GCA_005406025.1. Classification (NCBI taxonomy): domain Eukaryota; kingdom Metazoa; phylum Arthropoda; class Insecta; order Lepidoptera; family Psychidae; genus Eumeta; species Eumeta japonica. The sequence goes on from BGZK01001070.1 coordinate 53,810, forward strand.
ATTGCCAAATAATTACTCACAAAAATAACGTTTACCTTAAAGGCTAATTGTAGATATAACCTAACCTAGCCTACCTTTTAAGCGAATCGACCAACAGTGCAACAGTTAAAGAAGCGGCCGCCATGCAGCCCAGGTACACGCCCACTATTGTCCTTATCTTCTCGGGGGGCTGCTGGGGCAGAGCCCCCTCCGCGTCGGCGCTCGGCAGAAACGCCGCACCGCACACTTCGCCCACCATGCTAGAGTTGACCGTTGTTGAGGCGAACTCGTTGTCGCCAGAGGACAGCACTGGAGTGGTTAAACAATACGAATGAATTCGTGTCATAATTACAATTTTGTGCAAAACCAAAATACGATACTTACAAACCTATTCAAACTTTGAAGTTTGTCTATAACAATTCGTGATAATGTTAATTCCCTGACATCACAAGAAAGAAACAAAATGAAATCAAAATTATTTAATGAGCAAAGAATTTATAGGCCACAAAAATTGTCTGTTATTTATTTCTTACAAAACCGAATTTCACATTTTTACATGATGGTACTGCGAATTGACGTAACGGCCCAGTGAGGTGCCTCGTCTGCCTAATCCCGAACATATAAACGTGTAATTATATCCTGTGTAATTATTACATCACATGCATAGTTACTGAAATACATTCGCTTCTCTCTGTTTTAATCAAAAAAGTGTAGTACATTCAGAAAGCGCTCGCTCGTGTTGGGAGGCCAACAATTTCGTACGCGATTACGAACATAATGGTCAAAATGTCAACTGCGATTAGATTTAGCTCTGTATCTGTCAAATTTCAAGTCTCATCAGAGTCAATGCTCCATGTCCCGGTTGAGGATAATAATCCTATTCTTCGTTGGCAACGTTTACATTACTGCGAGGGTAATAAATAAGGGGTCGTTCAAGTATTACAAAGCGATATTTTAATTCCACCCTTCCCTTCTCAACGAGTGTAAGGAAAAGGTCAAACCGACACCTCTCCCCTGCCGCCCCATGCTAACGTAAACATTTGTGTTGTGATGTTTTCTACGCAATCTATTCGAGTTTCTTTATTGTTATTTATAAGCAAGTATCCATCACAATTGTTGTCTATAACAATGAGATAAGCAATTTGTAAATATATTATTGACATATTAAACGATGTTTATTTATTTTATTCTGTATAAGCTATTGGCGAATTGAAATTAATCGTATTCAGTCACCATTAGACGGAACAATTTCGGACTAGTGAATAGCGCGCGCTATACTTTTAGACGAGTGAATAATCTAAAACATAATTGACACGGCGTTACAGAAATCAGTAATATTCAATTATTTCCAAATAATCAATTAATCTAAAGATCATTTCCGCTTTAGAGCTTAAACAAGTGGAATTGCCGTGTATAATGAAATAAGAATCTGAATAAGAAAGAAATAAGAAACACGAGTCATTCAACATCGCACATCGCTAGTAAAAGTAATATATTGTCTAAAGTCGCGTAAGGAAGTACACTGAAATGAGCATAAATATAGTAGGCCCTAAATCTTATGTTTCGATACAAAATTAAAAGAAGACTTAGGTTGTTGTGTATGAGATGAGCGTAGATTAATTTTGGAACGAAGTTCTTTATTGCTAGGATTCATTTCACGTTACACTCTAGTATAAAGACATGCAGAAGTGTCCAACGCAACATTTTTTAGCCGACTACAGCGAAGCCGAAATGAGAATTATGATTTTAGCGTGTATGTATGTAAATTTAACGTAACTTCTAAACTAATTGTTATGATTGGACAAATGAATGTCAATAGATATTAATATCAGACAAGAAAATGTTTGTTTTATATTTTTTGAAACCAGATAGTTTATAATCACATTTTAATTTTTTTATATTTAAAATTTTAAAAGCTCTTTGTATAGATGTCTTTGTGTGATCTATCGCCAACGTCCATACCACGCTGAATACACCGGTTCTCGTCCGATCACCGAAGTTAAGCAGCGTCGGCGCGATCAGTACTTGGATGGGTGACCGCCTGGGAACACCGCGTGATGTTGGCTTTTGCTGTCGTATTCTTTTATAATTAAAAATATGTTTTCCAACTTAAACAACTTCGTTATCTTTTACTAATATTCCTTCATTTTTTCGTATTAGGAATTCATTTAATTGAATACTCTCAAACATTGTTCGCGTTTGTTAATTAATACTTCATAAAATTATAGCGAAAGGAATTTCGCTCCGATCGGATTTCCTAAACAACAAACATTTTTTGTATTTCATATTGTAATCATCAACTACGCCATCTGTTATCGCCCTTTATAATCATTACTGTATCTTAATTGACGGCGGTCGCCAAGGACAGTAATCATACAGCAATGTTGAGAAAATTCTCAATTAGTTATGATCAAAATTAAATCCATTTAATAAATATAGAATCGAGAGGGCTGAAATTGTCTACAAATACTTTTGTAAATTATCTCACCGCCCATAGGGGCATAATCGCTTTTCAGCTGTACTTGAACTATAATTCAAGAACATTGTAATATCGAGCGAGCCACTAAACTGGCCCGATTAAATGAAACTATGTTAAACGAAAAAAATGTATGATGAAGACAAAAATTCTTTTTCTCCTTAAAGTCACTATTTACTTGCATCATTTGAAGATTACATTTTGCAATAGTTGATATGTGATTCTTACCGCACATTTCTAATAGATGGCGCTATCTCTTCAAACCTACATCGCGCCATAGGTGTGTCGAGCGCCAGCCTTAGGCGGTTTCGGCGCGCCGCTTCGGTATCGCTTCTCGGCCTTTTGGCTAAGATCAAAGTGTAGTATCTGTTCTTTTCAGCTTAATATCTGAAAGTTCCCGCATCGCGGGACCAGTATATTAAACTGATTTTTGTAGCTCGACGGGGGGTTCGGGGCTCGCTCCACCCCGTCACGGGTCGGGCATTGCAGTGCCGCCGGGAACGGCTCACATAATCACTCTAAACTAGTAATATAACGACAATGATTAATCAGTGTCAGACATAACAAAATGTTTATACACTTCACGGAACCTACAAAATGTGTTCGATGTAACACAATATTTTGAAGCGTAGTTCATAGTCAATTAAAACGGACCCTTATAGTTTCATGTCCGTTCACATGTTATTAAGCGTTTTACTAAAACGAGATGTAAATCAAATTCGGAATATTGTCTAATTTAAGCTGCTATTTAGTTTGGTAGTTAAATAAATATTTGTGGGCGGGCATTTCATTCATAACAGAAGCTGAAAAATCTTTTTCAGCAAATATCAGTATGTACATATATCTTGACAGTTCTTTTAAAACACTTTAAGGTTCCTAAGTAAATTTTTGATCAAGTGAATATTTTCGAATATAGTCGCTCGGAAAATGAGAATATATCCCCGATCCTTTGTTTTAAAACCGAATATTTAAAACATCAAAAAAATATTAAGGTAACGCTTAATAAATAAATACTTTCAACGAAAGTTATTCTGAACATCGAATTTACCATTTTGAGTTATTGCTGAAAACTGTTTTCAACAAAAGTGCCAACGTGCCATGAAGATAAGCTCTTTCGCTGATGCACTTTAGCTTACATTTTAAGCTTAAAAGGTCGACATACCTTCCTTGTTTCTTTAGTTATAAGCGACTAAACTGCTTATACCTGTTCTGTGAGGAAAACATGGAAAAGCACTACCCATGAAAAACCTATAACGTTATACTGAGCGTGGTCCGACGTGTTATTGACCGGTTGTTTTTCATATTGAACTAGTTTCCGCCAGCGTGGATAGAGAATTAATTTCTCATTGTATATCGACCGATGACGCTCAGTCGTTATCTTGTACTCGATGTCAATTTCACTTTCTATTTCGCTCACGGTCCCGTTTTATGTACGAACCCGACCTTGATTTAAGTGATTCCCATTCCGGTCCCGCTCTCAAATCTAATTACGATACAGCTTACTCATTCCGATTCGTCCGACAGACGGACGGACAACAAAGTGATCCTATAAAGGTTCCGTTTTTCCTTTGTGGTACGGAACCCTAAAAACACAATATTCGTCCGTCTGTCTGTCAAGGCCCTTTTCTCAGGAACACGTTGAGATATCAAGTTTAAATTCATATAAAATATTCAGGTTGACTGTCCCTGTGAAAAAATCAAGCCAACGCAATGGATGCGATCCGTTTATGCCGCAAATATTCAGTTTAAAAGCAAAGGATCGGGGAGATATACATTCTCATTTTCCGATGACTATATCGAAAATATTCACTTGATCAAAAATTTACTTAGGAACCTTAAAGTGTTTTAAAAGAACTGTCAAGATATATGTGCCATACGATATTTGAAAAAAAGATTTTCAGCTTCTGTTAATGAATGAAAATGCCCGCCCACAAATATTTATTTAAACCAAACTAAATAGCAGCTAAATTACACTTATATTCCGAATTTGATTAATTACATCTCGTTTTTAAAATAATAACATTGAACGGAAAAGTATATTTCCGTTTCAGCTAATTGACTATAAAATAAATCGTTAATACGCTTCAATATGTGTGTACATCGAAACATTTTGTAGTTCCGTTGTATAAACATTTTGTCTGACACTGATTAATCATTGTCGCCCTATATTACTAGTTTAGAGTGATTATGTGAGCCGTTCCCGGCGGCACTGCAATGCCGGTTGATCTGTGACGGGGTGGAGCGAGCCCCGAACCCCGTCGTTACAAAAATCAGTTTAATATACTGGTCCCGATGCGGGAACTTTCAGATATTGCTGAAAAGAACAGATACTACACTTTGATCTTAGCCAAAAGGCCGAGAAGCGATACCGAAGCGGCGCGCCGAAACCGCCTAAGGCTGGCGCTCGACACACCTATGGCGCGATGTAGGTTTGAAGAGATAGCGCCATCTATTAGAAATGTGCGGTAAGAATCACATATCAACTATTGCAAAATGTAATCTTCAAATGATGCAAGTAAATAGTGACTTTAAGGAGAAAAAGAATTTTTGTCTTCATCATACATTTTTTTCGTTTAACATAGTTTCATTTAATCGGGCCAGTTTAGTGGCTCGCTCGATATTACAATGTTCTTGAATTATAGTTCAAGTACAGCTGAAAAGCGATTATGCCCCTATGGGCGGTGAGATAATTTACAAAAGTATTTGTAGACAATTTCAGCCCTCTCGATTCTATATTTATTAAATGGATTTAATTTTGATCATAACTAATTGAGAATTTTCTCAACATTGCTGTATGATTACTGTCCTTGGCGACCGCCGGCAATTAAGATACAGTAATGATTATAAAGGGCGATAACAGATGGCGTAGTTGATGATTACAATATGAAATACAAAAAATGTTTGTTGTTTAGGAAATCCGATCGGAGCGAAATTCCTTTCGCTATAATTTTATGAAGTATTAATTAACAAACGCGAACAATGTTTGAGAGTATTCAATTAAATGAATTCCTAATACGAAAAAAATGAAGGAATATTAGTAAAAAGATAACGAAGTTGTTTAAGTTGGGAAAACATATTTTTTAATTATAAAAAAGAATACGACAGCAAAAAGCCAACATCACGCGGTGTTCCCAGGCGGTCACCCATCCAAGTACTGACCGCGCCCGACGCTGCTTAACTTCGGTGATCGGACGAGAACCGGTGTATTCAGCGTGGTATGGACGTTGGCGATAGATCACACAAAAGACATCTATACAAAGAGCTTTTAAAATTTTAAATATAAAAAAAATTAAAAATGTGATTATAAACTATCTGGTTTCAAAAAATATAAAACAAACATTTTCTTGTCTGATATTAATATCTATTGACATTCATTTGTCCAATCATAACAATTAGTTTAGAAGTTACGTTAAATTTACATACATACACGCTAAAATCATAATTCTCATTTCGGCTTCGCTGTAGTCGGCTAAAAAATGTTGCGTTGGACACTTCTGCATGTCTTTATACTAGAGTGTAACGTGAAATGAATCCTAGCAATAAAGAACTTCGTTCCAAAATTAATCTACGCTCATCTCATACACAACAACCTAAGTCTTCTTTTAATTTTGTATCGAAACATAAGATTTAGGGCCTACTATATTTATGCTCATCTCAGTGTACTTCCTTACGCGACTTAAGACAATATATTACTTTTACTAGCGATGTGCGATGTTGAATGACTCGTGTAATCGACATGCTACGAAGCCATTGTAAAACTTTGCATATATTATTTGTATTTTCTATGAGTATTATTCATGGGCACAATTATTTTTAGACGGGTACATGTAATCCGACATGCCTATCACTGTCGACTAATGCATGATTAAACGTAATTTGCCGGATTATAAGGTACTCTTTTCCAAAAAAAATCCGGACTATAGGGAACCTTAGCCAGTACTCTACAGTCCGACAAATTCGATAGTTCGACACTGCCCTGCAAAACGTTTTTCGGATTACCGGGGTCCACTGTAATAGATATTTTATTTTTATATACTTGTCGATGTATTTTCTTCCTATATAGGCAATACTACCGGATGGGATGCAAGTGCACACCCTTGCATCTCCCAAACAGTTTCATCTACTTATTAAACAATTATTTGGACTGAATAGTGACATCTATATATTTAAGACGAAACTACTAATACAGTTACGATATTTTTACTATGAATTTTTCATTATTTTTAATAGATGGCGTACTAATTACTAATCACAGTAATCGCTATATTAATACAATTTCTATTTTTCAAAACTTAACTAATTCGTTATAGTTATTCTTAAACACACGTAGCTAATACGTGGGGTTTACTATGATCAATAACTTCTATTCCATAACATAGGATAACATTGCCGTGTAATTTTATACATAAAGCCCATTCAAGTATTACATAAGCCAGTGGTTCTTAACCTTTTTAGATCCGTTACCCTTATGACCTAACTACGGTCACTGATTTTACCCCTCACCCCTCACCCCTCACAGAGGATTCACCCCTCCTCCCAACGGTGAACTCAAACAATATCTGTTAATACAAATACGTAGACTTTATTAAACATAAAAACAATAAATGTAATAATAACTACTTAAAAATAAAGTAGCTTCGGAGTTGTTTTACAATCGTCAGTTAAAAGGTTGAGATTGAGGGAAATATTGGTATGATGAATGCTTGTGTTTTGAGTGTTATTTATATACATAAGTATGTATCTATCTATGTGTGTATGTATGTATATTGTATATTATTTATATAATTATTAGACTTATAAAGTATTATGCAATTATTTTAATTTCTAAAATTTAGAAAACATAACACAAATTTATAATTTTAGTGCGAAGGTTGGTACTGCTTCACATTTACAAGTTTGCTTACGTCGCAAGCAAATTTTATATAATTTTTATTACCCCCCTCCTTGTCAGCAAAGGTAAGCAAAGCCCTTACCCCCTCCTCCTGTATACACTTACGTAAACACTGTGGTACATGTGTTATTCCTGAGTAGTAATTAACAAGTCTAGGAATAAAGAATTTAGATAATATAAAGCGATTTATTATTTAAATATTATATTCTTAACATGAACGTTATTTACTTAATTCATTCAATAAGAGTTAATTTTTACAATTTTCACACAATTTTTACGGTTTTAAAACAATAAACTGGTGGATCGGTTTTAACATTTAATTCTTTATTATTGTTTTATGTTTATATGTATGAACAGAATCTTGGAAATGTTAACAGTATGAAACTTAGTGAAATAACTTTAATGGGTTAATAACATGAGATTACAGTTAATATAAAATTTTAATATCATAACATCGATACAAATACTTTTACACTAAAGAACTTGACTGTTTCTAAAGTGCATAAGGTACAAGTAATACAAATGTCCCTTATTATTTATATCAAAACAAGGTGACGATTCATTAAACCGTAAAATATTTTTTGATGAATAGAAATATGTTATATACTGTAAAATATACGTAATCGAAATATAAATCATATGAATTTCCTTGGAATAGTTAAATTTCTTTGTACAATAATTGTATTTTATATGCAATTTTAAGAATCCATATTTTTTTTTATTTTCTAAATAAAGGAAAGTCTGTTAGTAAATACAAAAAAAGCCTCTATTAGTAGGCGAATGAGTATTATAGCAATATGTACAAACTTTCTGGCAGCGAGTACGAGACAGCAGGTAAATCGGTTTATATCTCGGCTTTTAGTAGTACTTTAAATTAGTAAAATATTATATGAAATCCTCATTATAATATACAATTGAGCAGGTATCATAAATAAATTAAATTTTGCTTTTCGGAAATAAGAACTACCATTCTCGTCCAAAGCTTTTAACTTGTTTGTTTATGCATTTTTTGACAGAACATTTCGAACATCATAACGAAAAGGCCTAAGAAACTACACCGAATGCGGTGAGTGTTAAACGCGGCCGATTTTAACCGAGTTGTGCAACTTTTTTTAATATGTACATCTTAATACATCGATGTAAAGCAACCGTCATCTCAAATTCACCACAAACGTCACCGCACAACCACAAACGTCATATTCAAGGAACCGGATCGATACAGGATGGAACAAGTTTAGAGGATATGAACGGCGCGCGCGGTAATTCCATCGTATGTGTTATTTTTAAATGAACCATAAGTCGCCGCGTGAGAGCGAGTAAGCAATCAGGGGAATCTCTGAACATTGTTATTTTTTGCTTTCGAGCGTAGATAAGTATAGTCAGCGCGTGTTCAAATCGAAATATTACAAATTTTGCACAAAAACCAAGTGTCTACTTAAAGTAAATAAATATTGCTGACGTAATCACCATACAGACCCCCCCCCCCGCACCGACACCATCAAAAATAAACAAAGTATAGACCCTCGCCCTCTTTTGGTACTTATTTAATATTTGAAAGGTCCCATAAAGTTACATAAGCCCTGTTCCTTATTCAGAAATATGACTAATGACATTAGTATTTTATATTATGACTTAACGCACTGCCTTCATCACAAAACCTAACAAAAATAGTAGGCAGTTATTGGGGAGTGCCGAGAGAAGTGAAAGTTTGAAACTATAAAATAACAGTAGTTTTTTGTTATTGTCAAATTAATTGTAATATCCAATATTAAAATATCATAATTTTTAAACAAAAATCATTAACATTAGTCTGGAATCAACACTCCGAACAATAATTATATACATTTTTATGTGGTTTATTATATTAATATTTTAACCGCTTATTTATAAATAATACTAATGATGTGCTGCGCAGGCCCAGCGCATTTAAAATAAATTAGTGTGTTTATTAAGATTTTTATTATAAAATTTAAGCCTATTAATTTAAACAAAATAATAATATTGATATCATTGATTTAAATTTCATAATGGAATTTTCACATGTAATGTCATTACATTAGCATGTCGGTTACGCGGACTCGTCAATACTTGCAAAAATCGCCTAACGTGCAAGTAGATCTTTTCAATTCAAAAATAAATTATTACTTCATACCCATCCAAATACACGTTCTATAAGTTATTTTTTCGGTGACCATATCTTTTATATGTAGTAGGTATTTATTTTTACTTCTCTTTTTTATTTTTTTATATTATTTTTTTAATTACGACCAAAGCGCAAATTGAATAGGTAGGAACAATTTAATTATACTATGTCTTTTATATTGTCTGTTATATGGTTGAGGAGCAAAATAAAGTAAAAAAAATGCTTACCAAGCGAGGAGATGAGATTGCCCCAAACCTGACTAAGCTGGAAGATCATGTAGAACATGCCAAATAGACGTACAACAATAACTTCCGCGGGAATCCCAGAGATCCGGTTGTGGGCTTCGGATGCCTGAGAATGCATATAGAATAGAATCAGGTATTGAAATAATGTAGAATGCAGTCATACGTTGTAATAATGTACAATACACATAGATGTATAACTAGAACTTTTAAAAAAATATAGAATATTTTGAAAAACACTCCCAATCGAATACCGCATTGTAATTTAGTTTGAGTGATGGGTACTGAATAATGTTTTTGTATTAATGAAAGTGATAATCATATCGGATTTTTATTCACCACATTATAGTTGCATACTTCACAAGATTTTTACATAACTAACAATGTTCTATTGATATGTCAAAGAGCGGTGCCGTGAATACTTACTACGGTGAGGTAAGTGCACTTGGCGCACCAAAGTGGCCCACCTGCCAGGCCGAGCAGCAGCGCCGTGGGTACCAAAGTGCTGAACTTCGGCCACAACTGAGACGCGATATACGGCATGTATATTAAAAACGCAACGGACATGCTCCATTTGCAACCCAACCATCTGAAATCATTTATTTAAGAGATACACCCATAATAACATTTGTCAAAATCTTCCCAAAATAAATACTGGCGAGAAAAAGCGTCAAGAAACTCACTAGTTTCATCTTTTCATCGTTCTGTTAGGGTCGTATTAATAAACGCCACTCAAAAGATGCGCCATCTCAAGAAAAACGTGGGAGCGAGACATATAATATTTTCTGTAGCAAAACGGTATAACCGCCTCGCTCTTTTACTTTCGAGATAGAACGCCACACTTATATGTACTTTATTAATACGGCCTTTAGTACATAAATTGTGCAAAAAATATTAGTTTATACAGATCTATGGTTAATTTACAGAACATGACCAATATGATGTTTCATAAATAATAGAAGACTTTATTTCATATTCATGACATTGTCTTAAATGTACTACCTATAGCAATAGTTCATTTAGCATGCCGACTCCCTTGAATTTAACTATGATAAAAACATGTGACTATGTGATTCTAAATTATCCTATTAATATTTTGTAGAAAATTTTAATGAAAGTTTGTTTGTTTATTTTCAATCACGCTTTAACGGCTGAACAGAATTATCTGAAACTGCACAGTAATATAGTTTATACAATTGAATAACTTATGCAGCGGTGTGCTTCAAACTCTCATTTGAAATAATTAACTGTTAACTATGAAAGTTACTAGCTAAACACGTAAAATCATGTTGATTTAACTTTACAATTGACAATTAACTAAGGTAATTATAAGGATTTTAGTATGTGTGACATAAAATTAATCAAATGCAAATACATTATCGATATTTTTCTGTAAAAGTATCGATATTCTGACACGTTTAATTTTTAACTTTAGTAGTTATCAGTTAACTGTTATAGAATAGATATATATATATATATATATATAGAAATAGAATAGGGTTTTTGACACTTTTTTGAAAAGTATGTCAAAATATTTAAAACATAGCCATTTTTCACTAGATTTTTTATTTTATCAAAATACGTTCGTTAAGTAGTCCTAAAACACCTTTCAAATTTTAATCACTTTAAATTCCCGCGGAAACGCTGGTCGCCATGTTATTTCGGTATGACGTCACTATCGAGTAAACAAACAAAACGTCAAATCTAAGGTTAGATTAATTAACTTAAATTCGCGTTTTTTGCCATATCTTGCGCTATTAAACGACATGAATCGTTATCATTACTGTTTAGTGACGAATTGTAAAAGTTCTAGTGTTAAAACCCCTGGAAAATTGTTTATCAAAGTGCCAAATGACATCGAAATGAGAACTGTTTGGTTAGAACTCGCAAGACGAGATCCGAAATCATTTTGTACGAAAAGCGATCTGTACTTATGTGAGGATCACTTTAATGTAAGTATCTATCTATGTAATCTATCTATGTAATCTATCTATATATTTACAAATATAAATCTAACACCATCTCTATCATAATCATAACCTAACATAACCTTGTTTTGTTTAGTTGATAGTGACGTCACACTCGACATAATCATGGCGGATAACGTTTTTGGTCACGTGATATACAGATTAAAAAAGTACGAATTTAAACTTTTAAGTTTGGAATGGAAATCGTGATTTCTTGATCGGAAATCAATATATTCCTGTTTCCCATTCAATAAGTTATCATAATTACATACTTTCACATTTTTTGTTTATGATGGCAACAACCTATAAACTGTCATATACATGTATATGACAGTTTGAAGCACTATAATTTGTTTAAGATAGGCTATAACTTACTTATGGCACTCATTTTTGCTCACGACTTCGCTTGCGGGACTGTGGAACGAATTCTTTATTTCTGCCGATTGGTTATTGGTAACAACAATGTTTAAAAGAGATTCAAGTTTCAATATCGGTTCGATATCGGAATCGCGATCAGGCCCAAGAGCGTAACTGGGGTCGTTTCATAACGAGAATATTTGCGGCATCACGTGTGTTTCCGGCGTGAGAATATGGGTTTTTCTGGTATGGAACCGAGAACGGGACGGATATTGGGATCATGGTCGATTAACGTCATCGATCGATGTAGAAGATGAAAGAATTCGTTGTAGGTCCGCGCGGCCGGGGCCGCGGGTGAATTTTGTTTATTTTGAAAAGAAACTGAATCAAAAACAGAGCGGGGACTGAGATCGAAAACGGGGGTAATGTCGAAGTAGTGGTTAACGGGGTGGTCGGTCGACATAAGTGATGAAAGATTTGATATCCGCGCGTGCGCAGCCGAGGGCAACAGCTAATAAACGGATAAGAGTATTTATATGTTCCGAAAGTGCTGCACTGCAGTTAAAATGTCGTAGGACGTGTAATTGTAAAAGTAACTGACGATTCATTTAAGACCCTGTGTTTTATAAAATTATTCAATAACAATAATAATGAATCATAGACAACGACACGTAAACCGATTCCGACGATACTACGGGAACGGATTGGATCTAGCTGGTACATTAATAAAAATATTGTTGACTACCGTATTATTTCTCATAATTATAGACTTATTTTCTCTTATTCCAAATAATGGTCGAGATAAAGGGCCTTTATGTTGAGTTTAATTCAAATTGTATGTAGTTAAACGTATCGGTAGTCGAACTAGTCAGCACACCAATAAGACAGACGGAGTGCCCTCTGCCGGCCTTTATGTAAACTGACAGCCGTGCGTGAAACTTACCGTGTGTTTAAATAGTTCCTACAGCTCCCTAATTCGCCGTGGCGTACCCGCGTCTTACGGTTGTTCAAATAATCAAAGAATTTGTTGTAGGCCATTCTTTACAAGTAACGATTACGGTCGATACGATAAATCCTAACTCGTTGCAGTACCAATCGAAATAAAGGATGTAATATTTGGAATCGTATGAGCAAATGTCTTGCTTATGACGCAAAACCTTAAAAACGTAAACAAACAGTCGTCAACTAAAGCATTAACGCATAGACCATACAGGGATCCCAACGTTATTTAATCTTGATTTTTAAAATACCATAGGATTGCCATAATCATATCATATAGTTGAAATTAAATTTTACACGACACAGTTGCTGTTTATCCTGATTTATTCTTATGATTAATGTGATGGTATATGATTCATGTAACATATATTACATACCTTCGTCATTATTTCTTGACGAAATATTTCTAGATAAGAAGAAAGTAATGACGAAATTAAAATCAGTTAGAAAACAAGGAAATTTGAATTGACTAAGGATTGTTTATTATTTCTTTCTTGAGAAATTGAATTTTACGTGACACAAAGCAGTAAGTACTGAAGTTTGACGTCAATGTTATATTATAATACGTTAAGTGTATACCATTCGTAAGCTTACCGATCCAATGTTCTGTTTCTTTCAACATTGAAAATGCTTTTTCATTCATTTATTGTACAGGCCTACAGTCGAAGCAAAGTCGGCTGTATCTTCTACGATTATAGAGCTATGAACACTGTGGAGGTGTCAACGTACGCATATCGTGAAGGACTATGTTAGAGTGAAACAAAAATATGAAACATGTTTCATATGATTTAATACTAAGAAACGAAAAACATTTTTTTTTAATCTTTAAAAGTGACCCTACAGTTCAAGATTATTAACAGTTAGCGAACACCTCCAAACAGTAAAATAGTGAAATTACTGTTTTTAGCATTGCGAAAAACTTTAAAAGTAAGTTATCGGTGTTTATTATGATTCACTACAATCTTCTTCTTAACACTGACTACAAAAACAAAACTTACTTTATCACCATGACCGGCAGAAATATATTGGAAACAACGAGGCCAACATACACCCCCGCTAAAGAAGCCATGCCCAGACCAGCCTCGGCATTAATGGAACTCTGCAGGTTCGCAGCTCCCTAAAAACGTTAACAGTATGATGAAAAAAAAAACAGCCAAGATCCAATGGGACTAGAGGTCGGAAGATTCCGAAGTGTGGAAATGAAACATGTGTGCTCATATATAATATGTAGGTATATACCTATAATAAATAATGTAATAATAAAACAATTATAATTATTAGGCTTTCGATAAACGAGGGATTTCCATAAAGGTACTCACATTGTACGCAGTGAATTGGAACATAAAAGCGAGGCTGATCATGAACGCGTTTTTGACGATGCGTATCGTCCCGCCGGGATTCTTAGGCGGTTCTGTGGCAACATTCGACATTTTTAACCTGTAAAATTATTCGGTTAATGTAAAAGTAAACAACAAAAGGGACACAGCGAGTCGCAAAATATAAATAATTTATCTCTCGTGTCTATTGTATGAAATACATACTTCGTAAATTTTACACCTGAAAATGAGATAGGCAACATGTTATTTTAATTGAACATTATCATTTTACTATTTGTTTTAATTGTATTGTAGTTTCAAATTATTAAACCAATTTGTTGTTAATTAAATATATTAATTAAAATCACGAAGCATTAAATAAGCCCATAATAATGTTGTAAAATTCCACGATTATATATGTACGTTGATATTTAATTACGGCAAACTTAATGTAGTTCAACTAACTTAAAATTGCAAATAAAAATATATTAAAACATTCGCAGTTTTGTCAAAACTAAAAAACTTTAAAATGCTACATAATTCGGGTTTGACGCTTGATTATAATTATTACGCAAGAATTGATATTTCTTTTCGGATGATTTTTATTAAATTAATTGCTAAATTGAAGTATTAAATTGAACATATATACAATTTATTTGCTAGGACATAATTATAAGTGCATAATTTTAACTAAACTTTATTTTATATGTATTTTATTAATTATACTTATATTTTTTCGTAATTGAAATTTTATGAAGGAGAAGCCTTTCAAACACCAGCACTGATATTATAAATTAGTAGATACAACTATCAATTATTCGACTGTCCTTGTTAGCAAAACACAATTTTTGTTTTAAATATATCACAGCATAGCGCATACCTTCGTCCGCGGCAGAAGCTGTGGCAACATTAAAAGTAAATGCACGATTCTAACATTCTGTAATACAAAAGTGAGTTTCCGCGTGCAAAAAACGCCCTTTGGAAACGGTAACTTGTGCATGAGAAAAAAAATACATCACGAAGGTATGCGATGCTGGCTGATCATTTTTTTTCAATTCGTCGTACGATATGAACCCTTTGAAAAAAACGCGGCAAACCCCGAATAAATAACAATGGATTTTCTTTGAAAAAAAACCGATTAGACATGATAGAGATCTTAAACGGAACATCCGTCTCACATTTATTATGAAACTGTTTTGTTGTTTTTAGACTCGGTTACACGATGACGGGGGATAAACCCGATTTGCCGTTAAAGTTGCACAGAAAAAACAATACCAAATTCATCGACTGTAGTTAGATTAATAGCAACACTTTTTTTTTTGTAATGCGTATAATTAAATGCCAATATTATGAAACCGGACGATATGAGCGGTGCTACTTATGTGTCCGGAATATCAAAAAAAACCCAATATCTATCATTTATTTTGGTTTTATTACTTTTCAAATTATTCGCCATGTTGATCGATGCACTTTTGCACATGCGGAAACCAATTTTGATAGCACTTCTTCCATTCTGATTGAGGTATCTCCAAAACGTGCATTTTGAACGCATCAACAGCCTCTTCACGGCTCTGAAAACGTTGACCACGTAATTTATCCTTCGCGCTTGGGATTAAATAGAAATAATTGGATGCCAAATCGGGGCTGTACGGCGAATGACCCATCAATTCGATCTTTTAACCTTCCAAAAACAGAATTGTCTCGGCCGACGTGTGACAGCTAGCACTGTCATGATGAAGAATGATTCTGCGTTGTCTGTTGTTCTTTCTTATTTATTCAAAGACTTCTGGGAAACAAATGGTCGTGTACGACTCCAAATTAACTGTTTTATAATTCTCTGTGGCATTGTAACCATATGTACAAATCTGCTTCAAAGTGCTTTTGGCACGAATCATTTTTGTTGGGTTCGGCTCATATTGGAAAACGCACAACGTTGATTGGTGTTTAGTTCCGGGGTCATACACATAGATTCAAGTTTGTAGATATTATAAACAGCTTTTGACCCACCATGATTATATTTTTTTATCATTTTTTTGCACCAGTCGACACGAGCCTGTTTTTGATCAAAGCTCAAGATCAATGCGAAATTCAACGCGAACAAATTTTTTTTACAGCCAAATTTTCGTGTAATATCTTACGTATGCCCTGGGACGCATTTATCTTGCGATATGTAACACTAGCTGACCCGCCCGCTTCGCTGGGTAATTTTATTATAAATAAAATGACGAAGGATTTACGGAATTCTAAAAATGAGTAGCCTAGAACCATCTACAATCATTCCGCATCGAATGGTCCCAGTCCCGTGTCTATACGTTTAGTAGTTTTTACGTGATTGGCGAACAAAGACAACCTATTTTCATTATATATGTATAGATAACGATCTTGCATTATCAGGTCCCGCACAGCATCGATATTTTGTGGTACAACAACCAATTTAAGGCGACCTTCTTTAAATTCGTGCGAGAGCATAGACCGCCCACAATTAAACTCACTAAACCAGTGATACACAGGGGTTTTCGATGGTGCTTCATATCCAAAATTCGAAGTGAGCTGACCGATGCACTATTTTGGAGTTAGCCCACGCCGAAAATCGTAATAAATCATAACACGAAAATTTTCACGAGTTAAATCTATGGCAAAACAACTGACAGTTACACGAAACAAACTGTATTCTACATCCAAGGAGTTGTATTTTTAAATGTTGCAATTACTTTTTAAATATCATTCTGTGTGTGACCAGTTCCGGATAAATAAATAGCAGCTCTCGTATGTATTCATATGGTTTTGATGATATTTTATAATAATAAAAAAAACATCAAAATCTTGAGGTGTACTAGAGAATCCGCTGCGTTGTTAATATAATTCGAAAATAACGTTCTTTCGTGATGAGCGATCGCAAAATGACCTGAGTATGGAAGGATCCTTCTCTTCTTTCATTATGACATTAAAGTATGACACATCGCACTACCTTCTTCGCGAGTGCGGAGACGAGTCACGGCGTCCAAAATCAACGTACAAAACGATTTTGCATGTGCTAACGTACAAAAGGTGGAAGAGAACGGAATGTCTCTAATGTGGAACTAATGGGTGAAGAAAAAGTGCTGGACGTGTCTTGATGTGTGATAATGTAGATTATTGTTCTTATGGACGTCACACATCGTCAGAAAGATGGAAAATATCGTCGTCGTAAGTATATACGAAATCGAGCGTGAGCTCAAACCGGCAGAAGTGAAACTTAGTGTTCTGGTTAATATTTAATAGAATGACATGAATACACTATGGAGGTGGTAAATTGAGATAAAAAGAGGAAGACAGCGGTTAATCGACAATTTTTTTTTTTTTATACTTAAAGTAGCATTTTTAAAGTATTATTTCGCAAACGTTTTGTACAGTAATGATAAGTTCAGGAGGGATTGAATTTTTACATATGTTTTTCGTAAAGAATCCGGCGCCTGCACCGGGTACAACCGGGTGAATTAATCAGTATTCGGTATTGTTTTTTGTCATCGGTATCGCTCGGCAAGTGAAGCGAATCGCAGAGTTCAAGTTTAAACTTCAAACCGGAAAATTCATTAACTTAATATCCGGATTTTTTCGCCAGACTTTTTTATACGCCGAGAAAGTATGAGATTCGAAAAAACTATTTATTTCCGAAGCCACATTTATATTACAATATTCAGTCACATATTGAGACATTTAAATGTATTATTCTTAGTCTTAAATAATAAGACATAATTAAAAAATAATGGAAATCAATTGTTCAAAAAAAAATTAGTTGACAAAAGAAAATTAATTGCAGCAAACTCACTGTTTAAGTTCTTAAACAGTGAGTTTGCTGAATATTTAAAGCTTTCTTAGGTTTTGTTTGTGTTGACCTTAAAAAGTTTGTTGCGAGATCAGATGCAAAATATCTGATGTTTCACGACATAACTTTTATCCACCTGTATGTGTGTCGACTGTAAGCTGATTTTACATATTCGGCTAATTCATTAAAAACAATTGTTATTTGATTCTTTTAATTGAAAAACACTATAAGCTTCCATGACTTTTATTACCTTTTTCCTCGTAAAATTTCTAATATTAGCATGTTTATTTAATTTTTTATTATTATTTCAATTATACATACATATTGATTATATTTTATTATTCATTATACGACTCCAATATACTAATCAGACAATACTTTAACTAAGGTCTAAATATACTCCATATATTTACAAAATTATGGCCTTTTGAGAATTTTTCGTAGTCGATTGTTAATCGTATGCAATAGTTTAGAGTGAAATTTTACATTTAAATTTTGAACCGATCTTACCTAACCTTTATGCGGCAGACGAATTATATCAATCGAAAACGATACAGTGGGTATCATCATAACGTCGTAATTACGTCAGAGTGCGAAGGATTTCCCGCGCATTCTCGATCGACACAATCTTAACGTGACGACGACAACAACTGAATAGTTTTATGTTTACAGAATTGCTCTGCTGGCGATCATACAATCTAGCGTAACTAATTACGCACGTGAATAAGTAAATGTAAAAAAAATATAAATAAACGGAAATAGGAAAATTGCGTATTCAGGTATGTAATTTTCTCCAAAATATCTGACGTTACAAGATGCCAAGTTTTTACAATGCTCTGGATATCAAGTGAAAAGTTTTGTCAAACTTGTCAAACGGTATGCACAACGTCAGCGTAATTACAATATAGCAAATGCCACAAGATGGCGGACGTCGCTAGACGATGGAAAAAAAATCCTTTATTATCTTATTGACAAGGGCATTAAAACGAAATTGTGAGGACAACAGGGTAATCTAAGCTGGACGGCCTAGTGAAATTTAAAATCTTATTAAAAATTAATATTTATCATCATCATCATCATCATCCTTCAACCTTCAGCCAGTCGCTATGACTGAAAGGGACAAGTCCCGTTACACCGAAGGTAGGACAATTACAATAACAACCTTTTGCTTAGTAAGTAAGCAATCGTTCAAGATTAAACCCCAGACTCCTTTACAATTTGCGCAGTAAGCTTTTATGAAGCTTTTTTTTATTTACATTATATTACTATTTTTATTTTTTTATTAATGTTTTTGCGTTTAGGTCTGAATATAATACTTTAGGTAAATTTGGAGTTATATTTCACGCACTATTTAATTATTAGTTACTGGTTAACCGAGTTCCTTCGCATCTTTAGAATGTCATGGGAATATAAAAAACCTCGCTCATAACACGTTGCATATGTTCATTTCTAACAATATGCAATTGCGAAATCTATCTGGCATTTTATTTATATAGTACTATCTATCGTTTATATCCTATAATGCCATTTATTGTTGAGAACCAAAGGAACGACCACAATACAATTATCGTAAAATTGTTTGTGTAAAATTGATTTTTTTCCAGCGAAGACACTTACATAGACAAACTTTAAAAGCAAAACTTTACCAAAATAAAAAATATATATTTCAGAATGTTTAGGGCCGTATGCGAAATAGTCATGGCATACGGCCCATAGTATAGAATTTCACTTTTCTATAAAGGTTTGGTAATTAAAAATGAAGACGTCTTTTCTCATAATATTGCCCAGAGTTTACAAACATTTTGCATAAAATTAAACAGTTTTACAACAAGAACGCTACAAAAAAAAATCTAATTAAACTTTTACCTGTAAATAGTTGATTTTCTCTAAATAATTTAGACTAACAACGTAATATGAGCCGCTTAGCACCGGACATCATATTTATAATTACGTAGTAAATTTTCCGCTTTGACTGCAGACACCGCTCGCGCCGGCCCGCCTTCGCCAAATGACTTCGGCTTATCCGCGAAGAGAAACTAATACAAGACCATTGTGCTAATCAAACTAAGTTAGGGGCGAGCTGGTACACCTTACGTCGCCGTAACACACCGCCGTGGTCAAGAGTCAGACATTTAAAATTATGGAAATAAATTAAATAAACTGCAGGTATTACATCTTAATATAATAAAATATGCACATTTTTATGTGGTTTTTATTTGTGTTTAATATTCAATCTTTAAATAATTCTAACGCTCACGCTTAAACTCCATCACCAATGATAAATTGATGATTGGTTTGACCCCGTATCTTCAACAATCAAATTATATTTATGTTATAGTGAATATTTGATCTTATAGTTACAAAATAATAATAAAAAAACCGTTCTACGGTGTATTCTACATTACTCAATCAAAATTATATAAATTGTAGAGCTTGTTTATCTCTTTTCATTTTAGTGTTTTTGTTTTTAGTCGGTTTTTTTGTTTTTTAACAATACAAATTGAAATCGCTTAATACCTCTTTCAAGCGCTCATGATGGTGTCCCTAGCGATAACGGTCCGGTTATGATTCAGTAAGTATACATAGTAGCAATTTATAGTATGGAAAATAAAAATATATATATGTTTTTCTAATTTTTATCTCGTATATGACCAGCTCCAATAGATCATCAAATAATTACCCCTTTGTCTCTAAGTAATTATCCAAGGAGATAACCTTTTTCCTATCCACAGCTTAATGTTGGTTTTGTAGTAACAGAGTATAATATGGAAAAATAATATATATTACTAATTTTTATATCATATACACAGACTTCGTTGTATATTGTGTCCATGATAGTTTAAGATCTTACACTACTGGATAAATTAAAAGCTAGCACTGTGCTAGTTTTTCTCTTATCTATTAGAGCACTAGATTTTAGGTTTTACTAGATTACCACTAAATGAGCCCTAAATTTTGTAGTGATTCTGATCATTTGGTCTTTCTAGCTTCACAGATATATTTATATCGGTATATCTGGTCGGTTTGCGTCTTTTAATACATTTGCAGATATTTGAAAACAAAATAATCCAGGCTTCTTAATTGCTTTGTCTAACTTTATAAAAACAAATTGAGTAAAAAATGTCAGATTTAGAACCTCAGCTGTTTACATTAAACTAGCTGGGCGACCGAGCTTTGCTCGGATTATTTTTTGGATACACTAAGTGTATAAAACACTGTTAATATACCAAGAGTGCTACTAATGAGATCGTATTGAGATCTAATTGAGATCGTAGTTTTATCTTTTAACACAAGATGGCACTCGTTTCCCATTGAATGGACCACAACTGACGACTGACACATTTTCAAATTAATATTCCAAAAACAACCATGAAAATAGTTGAGTTTCTTGCCCATTCTTCTCTCGGTGAATCAGCATTTGGAATGGGCGGTAATGTCGAAACGAATTTATTAATGACGTATTTCAAGTGTAATTTCATTACCTACGAAATAAAGATATTTTTGATTTGATTTAATAAAAAAAACTAATATTGAGGTTATTTTTGATAAAATTAATTTTAAAAAAAGCAACCGGGAAGTGGATCAAATTTAACTTGCAAGATAAAAATGCTTGTTATAATAATAAAAATTAAAAAAGCGTGATAAAAAAAAAGAAATTAAAAGAAAATCAAGATGCACCCCAGGTTCGAATCCGGGATCTTCTGCACAGTAAGCATATGTGTTAGCCGCTACTCCACGGCAACTATAAACCCGTGGCGAAATATCTATATACATTCATATCCCGGTTTTTAATTTTTTTCTTGGAAAATCGCGTTTTCCCGGGAAAAACACCTATGTTGATAAGCTTGAAACACTAAACTTTATCTAAATAAAATTTTTCATGAAAATCGTTAGAGCCGTTTCCGAGATAGCCAGTATATATAAACAAACAAATATACAAGAATTGCTCGTTTAAAGGTATTAGATTATGAAATTTCTTTCGTTCGTTCTCGAAATTTCTGTTTATGCTTTTGGTTACAACTAAAGATGACAACTTTCAATTTATCAATTATTCTATAAACAATAACTATAAAAAATCCAAAAGTGCACGCCTCATAGCGGTTACTCCATTTTTACTAAAGAAAAGTGTGTGTGTGTGTCAGCTCCGACGAATGACTGGAGCTCACTACAAATTACTTGGTATGCATTGTTCAATACTCTAAATTCTATATATTAACAAAAATTTATACCGTAATCGTCATTTTTTATAAATTGAAATAAGTTAAAAAAAAATACTTACGGTGGTGTCAAAATTTTTACTTAGACATTGAGAATAAAAAAGACAGTCACGCTTCGGGTTTCTTATGTTCTCTAGATTAAGATTTAAATAAAAAAAAATTTTTTTTACTAAAAGACTCGTCAAAATTTTGTTTATTAAATATCAATTAAACTACACCGAATTAGACAGTGAAATTCAATAGGCTTCTATTCAGATGCATACTAAAGCGAATGAAAAAAAAACACTCGATTAGTGAAGTATTTCATTCGTTATCGTGACCACATACAGGATCCGCACGTACAGACACACGGACGTCCACGAAAAACAGTTTTTAAAATATGTTCTATAACAAAATGTGTTTTCAAGATATTACAGATATTAAAATCAGTGATTATTCTTGCCGTTTGAGTGCATACATTATTTTACAAGTGCAACATGTAGTAAATAAAGACATTTAAAGATCAAAAAATCAGTCGTTTTTCGTAAGGCGAGAGTAGAGCACTACCTCATTTGCTCCGCTTATGAGGCGTGCAATATTAAAATGCGAAGCTAATGCGAGGAGTTGAATTCTTCTCTGAATGACCGATGCATAAATAAGTGAATTGCAATAAAGTGGAAAATGTTCTAGTTCAAGAAAAGTTGCATATAAATATTATGTTTGTTTTTTTTTTGTTTATCACTTTTCTTATTGCAATCCCAGTAATTCGACATACTTAAATTTATCTATTTTGCTTATAAGTATTTCCCCTGTGAAATACTTCTTCCATGGATACTATCTGTATGTCTATGGACGAACAAATGACAGAAATAACGTCAAATGACTCTTCCTTAGCTTTGTTTCTCTATTGTTCGCCTGTATAAATTTATAACGATCAAATTGCGTATTTTTCAGTGATAAATAAATAAAACTCGTATGCAGGAGGAAAACAATAAAATATGGAACTAGCATATTTTCCGATATTTTCATGATATATTATGCGACAAGTTTTTACAAAATCGACATTGTTACGATCTTTGTCCACTACAAGCGTTACGATCGATTTTGTTTCGTACCACCCTATGTACATACCCCGCCGAAGTACATACCTTTGAAATCTAGAAAATACATACAGATTTATTGATGTTGTTTCCAATTATTGTAAATGATAAAAATTTTTGAACACTCCTAATAAAATTTTTCAAACCTAAAATAATAGGAGCTACCTAATAATTTACTTAAAACAAAATGTCTGTTCGATATTTGAACTTCTCAGGCCGGATATTTAAATATTTTTTTTGCTGACAAACGATGTGCGTGAACAGACATACAGAGGCACAATCATTAAAAAAAAATCTTTTTTCCTCATATTACCTTTCTTCTATCGCCATTTTTCGTACGTAACCTTAATGTATAGACACACCAGGTTCTCCCTGTTTTATTACATGTACAGATGGGAATTTGTTGTGTGATATTAAAATAATTAATTTTTTCGAACTTTATGTGAAATTTATGCACATGCCTAAATGTAAATCATCTCCCAAATTCTGGATATTTTATTAATTACTTTAAAAAAATTATTCATGTATGTATATATTTGAAAAATGAAATAATATATATTGGCATCATCTGATACCTTAGAGCAATATTAATGTTATAATAACAGGGAGCATCAATATTGATATCCAACAACAGAACGCAGTTTTTTAACAAATCGGAATCTTATAATTAATAAAATTTCTAGAATAAAAGTACAAAGTGTTCTACAATCATTTCTTGTTATGATATTTTTGATGTCTGTTCATTATTGACGAGTCGAATTTCAATTTATAAAAATCTATGAAACTTTCTAAATGCGATATATATTATGGCATATAAAAACGTAAAACGGCGTGGTTGACCATCATATCAATTTAAAAAAAAATCACACAATTGATTCATATGAAGACTATGCATAATAAATTGATGAGCACGACTAAGGTGCCACCAAATTGCCGTCAATCGACATCAGCCAGTGGATACTCATCGCCTTAAAACCATCAGCCAATCATCGGTCGATCAATCGACCGATCGTTACATCATATTTTTTTTTGCGTCAATAAACGTAAAAGCATATTCGTTTAAGCTACTTCCAACGCGTCTCCATCGGAATACATTATAAGACGGACTTGATAAATGTACAATTCAAAGATGTATAAATATGCAATTGCATTTTTGGAATCACCTGTCACTTGCATATCTAATATAACTACCATAGCTGTATACGGGACTCCTTTAAAAACATAAAACTGGGCCATAATTTTTATTCCGGCTAACTAAATTAATGAATCGATGCCAAAATGTATCCAAATCGGATATAAGGGTTCGTCTCTAGAGTATCACAAAAAGTGAACTTATGTAAATACATAATGTATGTATGTATCATAATAATCAACACATTGTCCTTTTTTGGATTTCGCAGTTGGGTAAAATTTTCAACTCATTCGGTTTTTTAACGACCGTAATTAAAAAAAAAGGTTTTACGTAGTACAATAATCTCTGATCAATACTTTTTTTTGCTATTGGAGTTCTACATCCACGAGTTCAAACATTACATGTAATTATATATTAACGTTCAATAATAACTTGATTCAAGGATCTCTTCTTTTTGTATTTTAAATCTTTTAAATTTTTTTAATCCTAATGTAAATATTCTAGGTTTTTTACGTCGCATTCTCGAAATTAAATACAATTACAAATACATTCCTCCTTTTGCTTCGCAACTCAATCTGTTTCTACCTACGCTAGCTTACTTTTGTTCATCAAACGCTAACGCATCCATATTAATCGCAATGTAAATATTGTAGGTTCTTTACGCCGCATCCTTAAAATTTAATTAAACATCCTCCCTCCCCGGGACTGCTTCTCCTTACGCGCCGCAAAGCATTTTATATTCGCGCACGCGCTCATTTTTGTTCATCGAACGTTATTCTTATGTGATCTGTGTAAAGTGTGAACATCACGTCGTCGTTTCTAAAACCACGGCGGTCGCCGAGAGTGGCAAGATGATACAGAAGGGTGAGTCCAGTCTTCCTTCCGATCTGAGGGGTGATTCTCGGGAGACAAACAACTTAACAATTTGGTGACGTCAAAAACCTTATAATAATTTATGTGACGTTATTTTTGTGGATGTCCCCTTATTTTCATCAAAAATATGTCAATATTCAATGAATCATTACACCTCATTTTATTCTATAAATAATAAGAGTTTTATAATATTATAATATACTCTATACACCTTATAAATTATCAAGTTTTTTCATGTATTATATTTTACCCGACTTTATGATTTCAAAGATTCAAATTATGTGATAACTACATTAAGTTTTATTATGAAGAAAAATATACTATGATTTTTATCACACATTCAACAAAAAACAATAATATTTTTTTTTAATAATATTTACCACTCCACTGATATCTTGTTTTAGTACATCACGTTTGGTATAAAAATACTGGCTCACCCCTACAGCCCTGACCTCGCACCAGGTGATTTTTTATAATGTCCTTAAATAAAAGAAAAACTGCGAGGAAAGTGGTTTACGATCGCCGAGGAAGCAATGGCTCCATATGAGAAGGCCGTCGAAACGACCCCTAAGTGCGAGCGGGCAAAGCGTTTCTCTTGGTGGTTCCATCGAATGCGGCGATGTATTAATCTCAATAGACACTATTTTGATAACTAATAATAATAAAAATAACTCGCTGGATCGCTCAGTTTTTGATTTTCTAAGGACTTTCAGTTCGATCCACAATTCACACACTTGTTGCATACCTATCTACGTTACTGCCCATCGCATGAGACATTTGAGATAACGAATCACTTACAAACTGCATTACACGGGCCGATAATCACCGCTGATTGCCGTTGAAGTATAAAATTATAGTGATGGGGTAACAAATAGGTAACTTCAACCAGCAAGCGACGCATATCGTATACTATATATATATATATATATACGTAAACAAATTACCTACATTCTTCTCTGATAAGTATTAAATTTCTGTTACAGTTAATTTTTAAAAAATGTTATAATTTGTGTAAGAAACTTAAATGCAGCTGATAAAATTAATGAATACTTGGTTCAAAATATAAGCAACTTATGTATATATATTAATATGCTCTTGGAACCCTAAAGCGGATAGACGCTAAAGTCATGAACCCAAATCAAACATTCGACGGAAGTCACGTAAAGCATCGGTCTCTGAGAGACAACCTGTAACTCATTTGTCGAGTCATGGACATCATTTACAAAAAAACAAAAACCTGTCTATTATAATATTCCATGGACGTTATTTTAGGACCTTAGACGCTGACTTGAGATGTTAATGAATTCGTTTTCAACGATTGTGTTCAGAGACCCGATGTAATTATACAAAAAGCCGGCAAGGCCGGACTTCTCCTCTTCATAATAATTATCTATTATCTATATTAGACGCGAAGGTGACTTATTTGTTTTTGCGTTTAAAGTGATACGTATCGTCCGCGGTGTTACAACACATCGAAATAGAACGGACAGTCTTAAGGAAATTTGGGTATTGCTAACCTCATTGTCTCATCTTATTTGCAGATATAGAACCATTAAGTTTGTTCTATAACGAGAACAGACTAATGGTCGAATGTGTCAAATGTATCTTTGCGTAAATAAATTCTTGTCGTAATAATTGATTCCGTAATATGGATGAAAGTCCGTCATTAACACTAAAAATTAGTTAAAAAAATACAAATACGAAATAACCTATCGTCGCTATATTTATGTGAGGTACAAAAAATATCGAATTCAGTAATAAATGATAAACATAAATGTGCGATATTTACAGTTACATTATAAATTATCGAAGTTAAATCGCACTACCATATTAACCGTCAATGTCTCAAAAACTTGTAAAATGACTCATTTTCTTCTAATTCAGACGTATCTCGAAATCATTGAATACTGATATCCTATCGTTTTTGTATTTCCGCAACGGGCTGGTAAATAATGCGATGCAACACTAGTGGTGGTGGCCGGATGGTCAAAAGGTTGTCTTTTCAATACAAGGTATTATTAATACCAGCACGGATCGTAGTCACGATCAACATTTGACTTGGTCGAATGCGTCTGAGAGTACATTCAGCACAACATCGGGGCAGTGTTCAAGGATTGTCGTCCGACCGCCCAGTCTAAAGCAAATAATTATGGGAGGTTATATTGCAGTAATACGATGCGGCGAGGTAACCACTCGTAAAATATCCTGACATTTTCACACAATTTACAAGCGTAAGACTTTCGGAGCGAACTTATCGCAATCGTTTGCGAGGGTTATCTATGGTTTTGTAATTCATAAACCTGTTCCTTCTGTCATTATCGTGAGTTTGCCATTAGAGGGCGTTTAAATATTACGTTAACACTTTAACAGACTTGAAGGATGGGGTGGTGTCAATCTTTTTCTTATTTGTAGTGACAAAAGGAGCAAGAGGATATTATAAGTCTTAGGTAAAACAAGAAAGCATAAAACAATTAAAATGTTTTCAAAGCAATATCGATTTTGTTATACTCGATTTCTTTTCATATATCTCATCAGAGATAAAGAAAATTGAGAGTTAAGGTACGTCTACACTGTTTTGACAGTGTATGAGTGTTATTAAATATTCAATTCGGGAAGGCCAGACATATTTGTAATACAAAAATTATTTGGCATTTATTCTGATTTCCACACATCAAAATATTTAAAAACCGGCTAAGTGTGTATTAGGCCACGCATGTAAAATTTCGTAGTTGTCTATTAAAATATGCGGACTTAGAAGGGGCTTTTGTTTGATGCTATGACCATAATAATCGAGTTCACGGTTAAGCTGCTAATCAACTCTAAAGACAACGAGCCCACAGGATGATCGGCAAAGAAAGGTAACTGAAGGAGTTGTACCTACATTTTATTAATTAGTCGACTGTTGAGTTGTAAAGCGTACTTATCTGTGATAGTTTTTCTTTCAACTTCGTTATATATTCAATGTATTGTCGTATTTTTTTCATGTACCTATTCAATAACAACATTTAGGATTCTAACAAAAATTAGCACTTTAAAGTTTAATATTTCGTAAAGGGATCCCTGACTCGAAAAAAGGATTTTCGTCGGAAACACAATGTGAAAACTCTTGCGAACTAGAAATAGCATTGCAAAACATACTGTTTTCCTAAACATTCATACGCCAATGAAGATTGACCCATTATTATTCGTATTAAATTGAAACAATGGTTTCTCTAAGATGTGCATAGGGGTACCTATAAATATTCAATTAAATGTCACTAAGATTTAAAATTTGGAATAAAGAAAAATGCTAAAAAACAAAAATTATACATTAATTAATATATGTATTTACTCTATGGTGTACATCGTGCTCACGGAACAAACAAATATCATACAACTTATTCTATAATATATTGTTTTACCTATGAATGTAACGTTTATCTGTCATAGTAAAATCAACTGCCGGGTTAAGCGTGTTTCTCTTTTTATTATTGAGCAATAGATGGCGCTGGTACGCGAACAAGCTGCTTCTTATCATTCAATAATAGGTGGCGTTAATAAATAAAAACCTACATCGCGCCATAGGTGTGTCGAGCGCCAGCCTTAGGCGGTTTCGGCGCCGCTTCGGTATCGCTTCTCGGCCTTTTGGCTAAGATCAAAGTGTAGTATCTGTTCTTTTCAGCTTAATATCTGAAAGTTCCGCATCGCGGGACCAGTATATTAAACTGATTTTGCTCGACGGGGTTCGGGTCGCTCCACCCCGTCACAGGTCGGCCCCATTGCAGTGCCGCCGGGAACGCTCACATAATCACTCTAAACTAGTAATATAAGGACGACAATGATTAATCAGTGTCAGACATAACAAAAATGTTATACACTTCTACGGAACTACAAAATGTGTTCGATGTACACACAATATTTTAGAAGGTATTAACGATTTATTTTGGGTTCATAGTCAATTAGCTGAAACGGAACCTTATAGTTTCATGTCCGTTCACATGTTATTAAGCGTTTTACTCAAAACGAGATGTAATTAATCAAATTCGGAATATAAGTTCTAATTTGCTGCTATTTAGTTTGGTAGTTAAATAAATATTTGTGGGCGGGCATTTCATTCATGTAACAGAAGCTGAAAAAAATTTTTTCAGCAAATATCAACGTATGGCACATATATCTTGACAGTTCTTTTAAAAACACTTTAAGGTTCCTAAGTAAATTTTTTGATCAAGTGAATATTTTCGAATATAGTCGCTCGGAAAATGAGAATGTATATCTCCCCCCGATCCTTTGCTTTTTAAACCGAATATTTAAAAACATCAAAAAAATATTAAGGTAACGCTTAATAAATAAATACTTTCAACGAAAGTTATTCTGAACAAGGTCGAATTTACCATTTTTGAGTTATTGCTGAAAAACTGTTTCTCAACAAGTAAGTGCCAACGTAAGTACCATGAAGATAAGCTCTTTCGCTGATGCACTTTAGCTTACATTTTAAGCTTAAAAGGTCGACATACCTCCTTGTTTCTTTAGTTATAAGCGACTAAGGTGCTTATACCTGTTC
This sequence comes from Eumeta japonica, assembly GCA_005406025.1. Classification (NCBI taxonomy): domain Eukaryota; kingdom Metazoa; phylum Arthropoda; class Insecta; order Lepidoptera; family Psychidae; genus Eumeta; species Eumeta japonica. The sequence goes on from BGZK01001070.1 coordinate 83,826, forward strand.
TGTGAGGAAAACATGGAAAAAAAAGCAACGCACTACATATGAAAAAACCTATAACGTTACACTGAGCGTGGTCCGACATGTTATTGACCGGTTGTTTTTTCATATTGAACTAGTTTCCGCCAGCGTGGATAGAGAATTAATTTCTCTAATTGGATATCGACCGATGACGCTGTCAGTCGTTATCTTGTACTCGATGTCAATTTCCTTTCACTTTCTATTTCGCTCACGGTCCCGTTTTTATGTACGAACCCGACCTTGATTTAAGTGATTCCCATTCCGGTCCCGATCTCAAATCTAATTATGATACAGCTTACTCATTCCGATTCGTCCGACAGACGGACGGACAACGAAATGATCCTATAAGGGTTCCGTTTTTTCCTTTTGTGGTACGGAAACCCTAAAAAACACAATATTCGTCCGTCTGTCTGTCAAGGCCCTTTTTCTCAGGAACACGTTGAGATATCAAGTTTAAATTCATATAAAATATTCAGGTTGACTGTCCCTTGAAACTGTGAAAAAAATCAAACTTCTAAGCCAACGCAATCAAAAGATGCGATCCGTTTATGCCGCAAATATTCAGTTTAAAAAGCAAAGGATCGGGGGGAGATATACATTCTCATTTTCCGAGCGACTATATTCGAAAATATTCACTTGATCAAAAAATTTACTTAGGAACCTTAAAGTGTTTTTAAAAGAACTGTCAAGATATATGTGCCATACGTTGATATTTGCTGAAAAAAAGATTTTTTTTTTCAGCTTCTGTTACATGAATGAAATGCCCGCCCACAAATATTTATTTAACTACCAAACTAAATAGCAGCTTAAATTAGACACTTATATTCCGAATTTGATTAATTACATCTCGTTTTTGAGTAAAACGCTTAATAACATGTGAACGGACATGAAACTATAAGGGTTCCGTTTCAGCTAATTGACTATGAACCCAAAATAAATCGTTAATACGCTTCTAAAATATTGTGTGTACATCGAACACATTTTGTAGGTTCCGTGAAGTGTATAAACATTTTTGTTATGTCTGACACTGATTAATCATTGTCGTCCTTATATTACTAGTTTAGAGTGATTATGTGAGCCGTTCCCGGCGGCACTGCAATGCCGGGCCGACCCGTGACGGGGGTGGAGCGAGCCCCGAACCCCCCGTCGAGCTACAAAAATCAGTTTAATATACTGGTCCCGCGATGCGGGAACTTTCAGATATTAAGCTGAAAAGAACAGATACTACACTTTGATCTTAGCCAAAAGGCCGAGAAGCGATACCGAAGCGGCGCGCCGAAACCGCCTAAGGCTGGCGCTCGACACACCTATGGCGCGATGTAGGTTTTTATTTATTAACGCCACCTATTATTGAATGATAAGAAGCAGCTTGTTCGCGTACCAGCGCCATCTATTGCTCAATAATGAAAAGAGAAAGGCGCCTAACCCGGACGTTATATACTTTACATTTGTAGATAAACCATTACATACAATAAATTACATTCACGGGCGTGCAACTCCCATATATATGTATGTAATTTCATTTCTTTATTAAGCCATTAATATCATATGAAACACAGTATAAGTAATATTACAGGGTTTTTAATGACATCTAACAGCATTTGTTTAGACTACAATGCTTTGTTATACCAGTGTAATAATTTAAATATAGTATAAAACTTCAATATTAATTGAATTTTATATTATTGTTTTAAATTACTGAAATATATTATTAAACTAAATTTGAACAAAAAATAATTTATATATGAAAATTTGTCTGAAGATTATGCATTAGGTATTTAAGATAATAAAGTTTTTGATGTGAAATGGCTATGAGCCAGTGTCAAGTCCATAGAGTCAAGTCAATATACTACTACTGTATATTAATAAATAAAAATTCAATTACAGCTAATCGGTACTACAACAAGCTATGATTTTCAATACAGTTATTCCCAAACGATTAGCGATGAAATTGAAAAAGAAATTAAGTTTAAAATTTAAAAGTTAAATAGTTTTTTAGTTATCGTGATTACACGGGATTTTCAGGCGAAAGTAGAAGCATACCTACGCTCGCGCTTAAGGCATGCAATATAGTATTAAATCCGTAATACGTATTCCGTATGTACTTCGTGTGTATTATCTATTATTCTTTTTTTATGAGTATAATGGTTACCCGTAAACAATAATTGTACTTTGTGGTGGCGTATCGTGTTCTATTGAAGTTATTTATTTGCTTCGTCCTTAATGTTTTTTGTTATCTATTTATTTTGTTGTTGTTATTTATACAATGTGCTATATACTTAAATGTAGTAGTGAAAGTTCGTTTTGTATAAAATACAATAATGGCTTATAATAAGAACATTTTATATTAAACTGTTAAATCAAAAAGGTTATACAGCATTTTGTAAAATAAATTGTTTAATTTTTCTAAAACACCTATTTGCCAAATTGAAGTTAGCTTACAAAATATTTATAAGGGCTTGGTACCGCTATCTATTAACATAAATATACAATATTTTCTCAATAAGTGCAATTTCTTACGCCGTCTAAGGTAATTTCTAAATTGCGAGTTATAACTTTATTATCACACTACATATTCCTCTCTATGATTATGTATATATGTATGTACAAAAGTGTAAACAGATCTCAATATTTTCTGGGACGTATATAGTCCTGCCATCTATTCGATATTAACACAAACTAATCCACATTTCAATTGTTGTCTTAAATACCATTTTTATAATTTTTTAAGAATTAAAAAAATAAAACATATGAGTACAGTATAACGCACGAAATTCTTCTCTGGTTGCCTGCGAATGATACAATGCGCAGATATAACACTCCCCGATCTTCCTATTTTACGCCATTACCATGCTTTCGTGACTAACTTTACAACGGCAGTTTCGTGCGTTGTACTTCTTATCCCATTTCATAAAATTCTTCCACTTCTTTAGTTGTAAATACAGTTTTCCACAAAAAATATTACTTATTGATTTCTTTGCACCAATTATTTGTAAAAATGTAATTGATATTTTAACTTTCGCTATGAAAATTGAAAAATTTAATAAATTGATCAGTTACTGTTTCCAGTCCTATTTTAGAAAATCGAGATCTCATCAGATCTTGATGTTCGATGGTCCTAAGAATCCATTTTGACTATTTTCAGGGTGACTTTTATATATCTATATGCATATATTGTGTTGAAAAAATTTTCCAAGTGTTTTTTAGAATTTTGATGTTTAGAATGCTCCACCGATAAATTCCAAAATCTAATTAGCTTTTCTGCTTAAAAAACCATTTCAATCTTTACAAAATGCATCGAAATCGGTTATAGTCCGTGAGCCAGATAGTATATTTTGTCAGTCATTTCCTCTCAAATGATAACTCATGAAATATTTCATCGAGTTAGTTGCAGCATGGTGAATGTGAGCTGCCGCTCCGTGGGTGGGCGGGGCAGCGGCAGCCTCTTGATCACGTAAAAAAAATAATTGTTTTCAATCATCTCCACCCGACTGAAAATTTGTTAAATGATAGATAATTCAATTATTCGAAGACAAAAAAAAAGTCAGCCGGCCGTACCGCGGTGGATTATACGTCAGCTGGTCACACGAACATGTAAAAATTTTTTAGTTCAGTGATGTCCTCTCACTTTAAAATTTGTCAAATGATAGCTTACATGCAACTTTGAATAAATAAAAACGTCAGCTTCCTCTATGTTGGTGGAAAGATCGTCAGCTGATGCAGTGAAAGGTGGAACATTAACAGCACAGCTTTCGTGTCGCCGGTTTGGCTGACCGGGCCGGTTGCTGCTAAACAATTGAGGGACTGTGCTACTTTGTGGAGTTTGTATAACAGCGATAAATATTTATTGTGCAAGAATTGGCAATCATTTAATGGGGAATTTCGTATTAAGAGTCTCGAAAAAATAATTACGTGATATATGCCGGGACCCCCTCGCCCCTCGACGCGCGTGAGATTCGGCGCGACCACACCTCCCCCTAAACGCCTCACGATGAATGACCACAAATAATGAAGTTTTGTAAATAGCAGTTTAGCAACTAAAGCAGGTGCACCGTATACGTATCCTAGTAATATTATACACTAGCTGGCCAGGGAGATGTTATTCTGCACTTTATTGTGGATGGCTTGCCCGTGTAGTTAATACTCGCAGCTCCACCAACGTATACCTAGATATAGAGTCAATTCCTCAATCTTTTGTATCGATTGATGTCAATCTCGATCCCATCTCGCTTTTGATTTCAGTCACGGTCACACTATTCGACTGATTGATTGATTCTAATCCCGTCCCCATAGTCGTTATCGACCTCGATTCAGTTCTCAATTTTGGTCCCGCTCCCGCTTTCGATTTTTATCTTGGTTCCATTCTCGATTCTCCTTTCAGTCCCGCTTTCGATTCTGATTACATTGCCAGCAACACTTCCAATTTGACAAAACCAAATGCAATTTTTTTTTTTAATAAACATTCCCAGGCGTATGTACATTATTACAAAATTTCACTGTAATCGGATCAATGACTTAGGCGTCATTCATTTTTATATAGTTGAATTCCTTCAACTTTTATATTGATCGATATTAATTTCAATTCCAATCTCACTTTTAATTCTGAACAAAAAAAGAGTTACATATATTCATTATTCAAATCATGATTATGATGAGTTCATATAGAAATTCTTTAGAAAAAACACTTCGTATTTATCTTGAATTTTCAAATTTCCTTAAAAACTTTTCCCATTTTTTTTTCATAAGAACTTTCCTTAAACCCCAATGAATTTCTGAAAAAAAAACTGCCGAACTAGTCCAGCCGTACTACTTTTGTGATTAACAAGACATTAACGATTCATTTCTATTTATAAAGATGTTAAAGTGTATACGTATAAACGTTTAGATGTTTGATAAATCACGCTTTAACGCTATACAATGATAGAACTTATACATCAGAATAACATGCAGACTATGATTTATAAAGATGATAACTGTTGCTCGCGACTTTGCTCCTGTGATCGCAGATCAAATTATTTACTTATGCCAATTGGTTATTGGCAATAATAATATTCAAGAGAGGTCTAAGTTCAATATCGATTCAATGTCGGAATCGGGATCAGGCCCAAGAGCGTAACTGGGATCGTTCATAACGAGAATATTTACAGTATTACGTGTGTTTTTAGCGTGAGAATATGGGTTTTTGGAAGGTATGGACCGAAAACGGAACTAAAATCATAATAGCGGTTGATAGGACGTCGATCGATATAAAAGATAAAAGAATTCGTTATATACGTCCATGTGGGCGGAGTCGCGGGCAAAAGCTAGTGCATATATATATGTATAAATTATAAATTTGCGGTCAGAACACAAGCTATACTCAGTGTTGAATGAATAAAAAACAGTTATCGAAATACCAATTTGCATTTTATACTTATAATTGTTTTATCTTTATCATTTAAATCGTTCCAATTTTTGTTACTATTTTGCAAACTTTTCTCCAAGCAAGTCTCATTAATTGAATTTTATTGTGATATTTTCGTCGCACACATTCCATATAAAAGGGTATTTTTAATCACCGTAATAAAATCTTCGATGCCTGCCATTTTGTCTCTCCGTACAGTGAACGCAAGCGTACTACAACGCGGCGTTACACTCATACCAAAACTGATGAACATTTCTGATAGCGTGGTTTCGTATAAAATGTATTAAAAAACAGTTATTGAGAAAAAAAACGTTATTTGTTCCGTGAGCACGATACACCATAGAGTAATATGTATATTGATTAGTTTCCTTGCTTTCTAATTTTAAATCATAACATTTGAGTATTTACAAGTAACGTATGCGCAGGTCTTAAGGAGACCCAGTGCTCTAATTTAAAACGAATAACAACGGGCCAATCCTCATTGGCGTATCGATTACATTTTGCAATGCTGTTTAAAATCCCCAAGAGTTTTTAGATTGTGTTTCCCGACAAAAACATTATGATTTTTACTACCGAAGTGAAACAATCGATCCACGAAACGTAACATAATGGAAAAACGTCGTGTACGATTTAATCAGACTTTTATTCAGCTTTTTGTTTAGAAGTTCAGTTTCCCTTTTGAATGCAGTGCCTACATCTCCTTGAAGATATTCTCGATCGATCGATGTAGGTATATATAGCGCATAACAATGTAGCGTAAGATTACATTGCTTATTTATTGCTTGTGCCACGTGTAAAGACAAACGTAGATGTACTTCTTCTTCAACAGGTCGTCCGAGTAATTTGTTCTTTCTAGTAACATAATTAATTTTTCGTCCTTCCACTAGTTGACGACGAGACTGAAATTGGGGTCAATCAGAACCTTATCTGAAATTTATGTGTAAATTCATGTTCAGGACTTTTCTCTCTTCTTTTCAATTCACACTGCCCGTGCACCCTCTAAATTTATCACCAATTTGCGTGATTGTGTACTCGTGTTTTTTCTGCAAATCATAATCTAGGAATGTAAATTCTTCTTTTTTTTTCATTAAATGCTTATATTTTTATTTATAAACAGATACAGGAGACCAAAAATTTGGGGTGAAAATTAGAATTTATTAGTTCGAAAAATCCAAACGTAATTCCTAGCTATATGAAATATAAAAATAAATGAATAGCTTCATGAAATATAAAATTAGATTTAAAAACAAATAAACTTCAATAGAGTTTAGGAGGGTGGAAATATTATTACAATTTTTATAAAAGTTGGACAGTGCATTGTAGCATCCAACCAAATCCAGAAAATAATTTTCGTGGAGTACTTATAAAGGTTGGAATATGGTATAAATCATCAAGTAACAAATAAAATAAGATTTATGGTTTATCATTTATTTTGTTTTAAATATGATTTGAGAGAGATTAATTTATTCCTCTCGTTGACCATCCCTGAGCACTGTTTTAATTTTATTATTCTCTCTTTCGGCATATAAAGATATTTCGCAAGAACATTGAATAATCTATTTATTTTTACAATACACAATAGCAATGAATAAAAAATCAGGAATATTTACAATAATTTGTATATTACTATTGTACTGGTAGTTTTGAAGATACTGCATCTTCATGACTAATATTGAATAATATCTAACATATGTGTATGCTCATATGAAGTGTATGAAGCCAAAATTCAAATAATATGTACATTTTTTTTGTTGTCACCAAACATAAGAACAGTAGAATTATACTAACTACTAAAACATCCAATCTAAAGCTTCAAGATAAAGAAGGTTAAAAAGAACTGAACAGATATTTAAACACCAATTTGCTGATGTAAAATAATCGTAAACTGATCATAACGATGTAATGAATATGTTTTGTATTAACAAAGTCGTAAAGCCTTTACAAATGAATGTCACTAGCTTATGATTTACACCAAATTGATATCACACTTCAATTTTTGGTATATAAAACAGATAAACAAAGACAGTTATATAAAAATGTTTTCCCATACCGAGAAATAATCATATGCACATTCAAATGAAAATCTAGATTATTTTCAACTTAAGAAGCACTATTGAATTTCAACAAATAAATCAATACCTTCACAATAGCTGTATATCAAAAAAAATTACTACACTTCCGCACTTGTTCTTCCCTGATTAGAAGAATACAATATGTTTGCCAAAAAGTTCAAACATTCCATGTTCACAAACGTACGTTCACGATATGAGAGCATCCTTATCTCGCGTGTAGAATAAAAGCGGAAAATCAATAAAAAATATGATACCATTATGAAAATTAAATATAGCTCTTCAAATCGTTAACGCTTATACGTTTAATAGTAATACGGAATATTTACTGCATTTATACATATTTTAAGCACATACACAAGTAATTTATAATAACAGCATGTCATACTTCAAAAAAAAAATTGACTTTTTTTATATAATAGATAAATAATTTAAAGACATGAAAGATTAAAGATACAATCGGGTTTTATTAAAAGGGTATATATATAAAATATTACCCCATGGAATTAAATTAAAAACACAAAATGTAATATCATTGACCATTTACAAAGTATGTTGCACTAATTGGTTTCTCTGTTAAACTCTCTGTTGGTAGTTATAACAGATATAAAATTCTCTATCATCACATGTCTATAAATTGAAAACTTGAAAATACATAGCTAAACGTAAAATTCCTCAGTTTAGATAAATGTACATAAAAATAAGATTGCAAAATTTGTCTAAAATACAAGGTAACACACTTAAAAAAATGAAGACATTATAAATGTTTTCATTTCCCTTCAAAATCAGTTTAACTTTCGTGATTTATTCTGAGTACGTTCAAGGTGTCTACAGGCCTTTCCGCCGTATACGGACGCAGTACAAAAATAACAACATTTAGAACGTACACTTGCCGACGGCCATCAGTCTTCGCGCCTTAGCCTAACATGCGCTCGCACCGCGTACGAGTGACAATAAATAATAGATGATCGGATATCTGCCGCGCCTAAAGTTGCCCGATACAATAGCTGATTTGGTACTTCTCACAAACAAGTGGTGCCATAATTACAAATAGCACAATACATTCTTTCCGGACATCGTACGGCAACTTTACATTAATCCCCTGTTTATATATACACTATCATTCTAAAGCATCTATGCCACGATTAATTTTCGTCATAGAGCGGGGTGGCGTCACCGAGCGACATGGACCGCGGCGAGGTGTTGGTTTGGGGCGTCGAGCGTACGGAGTGCGAGTGAGCGTGAGAGGCGCGCGACGACCGCCCCGAGGAGTGCCCGTCGTGGCGTGGCGTCGCCCGCGCCGAAGTGTCGTGGCGTGGTGTGGAGCGTGCGTCGACACGCGGCGTGCGCGAGGGCTGTCGCGGCGTCGAAAAGCCGTCGCTGCTACGCGGCGTCGATGGCGTGTCACGGACGCTCTGGTGCCGTACCCAGTCCTGTGCAGCCTTCTGCCAGTGGGAGGGCTCTGCATAGGTGGATGCTGGCTTATGGCGTGGCGCGGCAGGCGTTAGGAAGTCTGGCTGGCGCGGCGTGGTGGCAAACGGCGTCATGTAGGGCGTCTGAGCCGAAGGCGTGTAAGGCGTAGTGAGGTAGGCAGCCGCGGGCGTATGCGCCGCGGGCGTGTGAAAAGCGGGCGTGTGCGCGGCAGGCGTGTGGTACAGCGAGGACGGTGGCACGTGCGGCGTACGGCCACCGGGCGTCCGCTGCGTTGCCGCTGCCGCGGCGGGCGGCGGCTCACGAAAATGCTCCTTGAACCATTTAAGCAACGCGCCCAACGAGTCGAACATACGCAACCGAAACTTGTAACCGTCGGCGGTCACAGATATATACTCGTGACGACACCGCGAACTCGGTAGGTATGATAGCAGAAAGCGGCCTGGATAGTTTTTGGCAGCAGATATCACATAGTGAATCTTATTCGGATTCTTAGCTTTCTCCTCTTTGAGAATCTCCTCGGCCTTGTCACGGAGGCCGCCCAACGCCCGATAGTACTTAAACGTGATCAGGTCACGCGCGTGACCTGCCATTGGCGTCACGTACCTTGCTATAATTTCATCTAAATCTTCAAACTCTAACTCTTGAATCCATAAACTGCGGCCTATACGAAAAAAAAATTAAATAAGTAACAGATAAAACGTTTTGGTAATTGCTACGGAAATATTAATTGGCATACCCAATGAAAATGCATTCTCCTTTCCTTCTTCGCGTACGTCGATATGTTGGTATATGCCGTCAGTCACTTTCCATGTCACAGTAAGATGGTCTGAACCCTAAAAAAACAATTATATCTGTGTTAATATACTCATGATAAAAATACAAGAGATTCGACATAGTTAAAGATCCTTAAATTGTATTCATTTAGAATTTCTTAAGTATAAACTTACCTTACTACTAGGTCTCACTATCACTTCTCCCTGAGCCATATTTTCCATTAATTTCTCAGCTTCAGCAAATGATATATTATGAAAGGCTGGATGTACTATCACTCGTTTTATGTACTGTAACCGCTCTTTTGTCTGTTTGGCTTCTTTCTCTTTCCTCAAGTCCTTGTCTTCCGCTTCTTGATCATAATACGGATCTTTTTGTGGCCTAGAATCAAGAATAAATCACCTACTAAGACTTCAACAACTAATATCAATTAAAACATTTTCTTCCATATTTTACTAAATTTATCCACTAATAACATATTTTTAAGGAGTTTTGAAACATTACATACCTTACCAATTAAAAATGCCTGAAACTAATTCCTAGTTTCATGACTGGAGTAAAATTTACCAAAGGTAAAGTTTATATGGAACATAGCATAAACAAATAAAATTGAACAGCAATTTCCACTCACCTCCATTCGTGGTTCTTATCCAGCAAATCGGATGATTTGGATGAACAATCTACTGAAAACCTCTCTACATCAATTTTCAATAGCCTACAATGCACCGTTTGACCCACTCTCACTCTCTCTGTAGGGTCCGTTACGTGTCTATCTGATAAATTTTTGATATGGATGTAACCGGACAACCCATTATCCAACCTTATTCTGACTCCTGTAGCTTGTCCCGGACACGCGCCTGCGTCGAAATGATTCCACACCTGTTTGAAATTTTTTATGTAAAATAAGACAAATATAATAGTCTAAATGATATTTGTATGTAATATATATATATATATATATATATATATATATATATATAGTTATCGCTTTAAAGTTACAAAGGAAATTCTACAGTTTGAAATCCTACTAATTATTCACAGGAGAAGCTACTCATTATTATATTAAGATTGCCCAAAATATTTGTCATGAGATAAACAGTTTTTGCAAAAAGCTATACAGCCCGCGCGTCATTAATATTTTGTGCAGCTTCGCGCATAAAAATTGCTTTTGACAAAGCGCATCAACAAAATGCAAATAATCATATATTTTAAAAACTGTATGATGGGAACATCAAAAAGATGTTTATTATGTCATACCACTCCAATGACATATAGGGTCAGCACGTGAATAACCTATATATATTTCAAATGACAAAATTAAATTTACTGAACGACTATAATTTCTTCGGCAATGTCGATCTAAAAATAAGTAGCTTCTACATGCATCTGCATAAATTTATCAGTACGACCATTCCATTTGGAAAAAGAAAAATATTTAACAATGGATCTCTTAATGCTTGGTTTAACTTTCAATCTATGATGTAATGTGTTAGTATAATATGTTGAAAATATTTTTTAGTTCATCAATGACCCGATAAATGATATAAATGAAAATATCATTCATTACATTAATTTGCAGTTCGTCAATACATAACTATTGTAACTAAATATTATATGATACATATTGTGTATATACATTCATAAATATAGTTTCAAAATATATAACATAATACAAATATTGTGATTTTTATATAAAATAATAATTAAACTTATCTATTCATTTATTTAGAGCAATAACCTCATAGATTTATCCGCTGCTGAATTATATTAGTCCAAATACAACAGTTGTACATACAATAATTTATTGATAATATTTTGATTAATAGCGCCGTACTAACCTCAGACAACTCTGGGAAATCATTTTTGTGGCAAAAAGGACACTCCCATAGACCAGTTTCATCGTTCCTCACAGGATTTGCTTGATCTAACATCTCTCTTTGAGGCTTCCTATGGGTTATTCCTACGACAGTTGCCAAGACCATTTTACCGACATAGAATGTATCTGGCGATTCTTTGGTCAATATGTCGAACAACTCCTCGGGTGTTGGGGGCCGATACGGAACTCTAAGGTCTTTATACCTAGAATTCAGTTCTGCACGTATATCGTAAAGAGTTATACTCTTATTACCAAAACCTTGGCGTTCCAATTCCTCGGCAAATGCGTCCAGGTCTAGATCTTTCAGTCTCTCGGGTGCTTCCAGAATTTCTTCCAATGCACCAGCAGGATTCGCGTCCTCGTCTTCATATTCTAGAGCATCCACCGCCATTTTCCTCGCCCACTCGTATGTTTCTGGATGGACCCTAGAGCCGTCCAAGACTTCGATATAGGCTTCTGTGCTGTCGCCAAGACTGTTTGTATCTATCTTGATGAAACCAGAGCAATTTATGAAAACTTTCGGACCCATGTGACACACTGTGACCAGTTGCGTTCTATTTTCTAGTTTTTGGTTTGTCTGTTTGAACAATTTGATAAGGGCAGCAGCCTTTCTCGGCCCCAACCCACATACAAATTGTAATAATTCGGTTCCTCGGCCGATCAAAATGGCTTCATTGACATCCACACCCACTTCATTAACTCTGTTTACAAATTCCAGTTCTATACCTTCTAAGAGGTCTTCTTTAGCTAATTGGTCCTGTAAGGGATGATATCTAAGGCACAAAATTTCTTCATCTGGACCACACAGTTGAGATATCTCCATTAAAGGGTCCTGTAGAAGGCGTGCTTGACAAACTGCCTGCCTAAGGATTTCTGGATACTCTCGGAAGTCATTCTGAAAAATACAAGGTGTTGTATGACATTAAATAACACTTTTAATGTAAACATATTGTTTAACTTATATAATTAATTACAAAATTCTATTTACAACATAGTCTCTAAATAACATTTCTTTATTATTGGAAATTTATGTGGGTTTAAATATTATATTCTTGGAATAGAACAAATTGAAGAAGAAATTTTTTTTATATATTAAAGTGATATGTATCAAACAGCATTTAAAAAAAGCTCAATTACTATGTAAACCATTACCAGATTACATACACTACATACACTAAGAAATCACATTGAAAGCTTTTTCTAATATTGAAATCATAGAATAATAATAATATACGTAATTATTAATTCAATTACAAATCACGTCACTAAAAATATATGCATATTAAATACTTTTAAGAGAAACTCACCCTTCCTCTGTTACTGTTGCTATATATCTTGCTGAAATGATTGTCCGCTATATCTATAGGTATTCTCGGAAATTGTTCATCATCGACGAGCTGTTGAACGCATTCAGCGACATCAGCTTTAACGTTCAACGCTTCCCGAGACTCCCCGCCGATCACTATAACGTGAGGCTTGTGACTCTGGATGAACCTGTATCATGAAAATGTTGAAATGCAACTGGCCCAACTAAAATGTGGCATAGCAACAAAGACAATGAAGCGTTATATTCAGTAAAAATGTAACAACAAATATTGTATTCATTTATAAAATTTTGTACAATATACATTATTAATACTTGGACAAATTTAAGACTAATATAATTATTAAACCGAATTCCAATAAACAGATTACTTTTCTACAGAATACGTAACAAAAGATGTGTTAATTATGGTTTAATTAAACTTTACTTAAAATTAAAGGTTCTACTGAATCTAAATAAAACAAAAATTAAATTTATATTATTATACATGGCTTAGACAATCAACATGGTAAATAGACTAGTTTTTAGCATCGACCGTCATTATTGAAAATGTTTAATTGTATTTCAATTAGTCACGCTTTTAGTATCTTTAGAAAGTACAATTGTATAATTAATATTTCAACTTCTACACGAACTAACACAGTCTTATACGATAAATAACTTCTTATTCTAAAAATAACTACCACCTCACTTAATTCTTAATAGGAATTAAATGAAGTAATAATTATTTTTACTTATTAAGCAAAGAGGTAAACATTTAAATAAAACATTTTTCGTCTCTATTCACCTTCGCAAAGCCGTCATGTCCGCCTGCTTGTTCTGCCGCTCCATGGGATCCCAGGCGTTCCGGCGGTGCAACAGGTGCGGTAACCGCAAGTGGTCCACCACCTCCCCGTCCTTCCCGACGACGCAGGCGAATGCGGAATGCTGTCGGTCCGGCGTGTACGCTATGGACAGGATTTTGAAACCTGACAACAAAAACATACACGTAATTACATTATGCATGTCCTATTACATTTTTTTTTTTTTTGTTGAAAATTACACACACAACACATATAGTGAACGGATGTACAACATTGGTGTAAGTGTGCTATGGTGAATAACTGCATAAGTAATAAAATAGTTTTGCATTCCCATATATAGATATGCATACCATTAGAAGCATCCCATTCTTCTTCTTCCTCATCTGAAATCCGTGATTCATAAGGAGCCACTTTCAGCCAATCGAATAGTCTACGGCGACAGCATCTGTTTTGACAAAACGAATTTTCATGACTTCAACCATCTTTATCGATAACACTACTTTTTTTTATATGATTTCGTAAATAAATAATTGGGAACTGTGGCAAATATATAAAACAGAGGCCATGTTGATAAAAAAAAAGGCGGGTGACACCAGTGTATATAATACCTATAATTTATAGTCATAAGTTAATAAATAAAAAATAACTATATTACTCTGTAGTTCATTTTTATTTATTTCTCGTTTTCCAAGTTCTTCTAATTTATCATTTTTATTAAGTCGATGAACATAATTTTGCTAAATAACAAGACTACAATTTATAAAGGATTTTTTGTAAACCATTTGAATAAAATACACATTTACATTCTCAAATAAATTTATCTCAATTATTTGCAGTTTCATACCAATGTATATTTTGAAATGCAAACAACTTATCAGTAAGTTAGTTGATTAATAATATCCATCTAGTTTAAATTATGCATTTCACTGTCTGTATTAAAGTTTTTATATAAGATCTAAATAAGAATCTTCATTACTGTTAACGTGTATATTTTACAGTAATTCAGAAAAAGTAATAACTCCATACTTAAGCACGTAGTCCTTGGACTCTTGCAGCAGTACCGAGTGCAGCTCGCGCCTCAGCTCCGGCAGCACCAGTTTGTTAAGGGCAATCGTCACCGCCTCGGCGCGTAGCTCATTCCACGCTTGAACAGTCGCCGCGAACTCGTCCTGAAAAAATATTTAAGTCAATATTTTTCACAAAACATTTCAAAGATTAGATACTTTAACCTGAACATAAATAAAAACTAATAAATATTATTTAATAAGATAATAAACATTGACATAATTTCTAAGACGTAAATTTTATCAAAGAATAAAAATCATTTTTAAGCTATTGAGATAGTTGTTTGTATTCAATCACAAGTAATTATTTTAAATATTTAAAACAAATACTAGTGGGGAATTTTCTGTGTACAATCATCTCTTAGATATTTTAATAAATCATGCTACAATATTTCTACTCAGATGTGGAGAGCTATTAATATTCCTTAGTGTTTGTTATCTACACAAGTATATAAAATTGAGACTGTCTGTCTGTCTATAATTGTAAATTAATACTAATATGTAAGTGAAATTATATAAACTCTAAGCTTAAACATACAAATTTAAATAAGCATAGGAACCAAAATTGAAGTTTGAATTTGAATCAGAATCACAATCAGGGTAAAAAATAAACTTATATTAGACGTGCATGGCAGGAGCATGGGCAAAAAACAACAATAAATAAGTAAATATTTATGTTTGTTTGTTTCTACATATATTTCTATACTCGTATATTATTGGCTTTAATCTTCTTAGTCATGCTATAATACCTTTTGATACAATTGTTTCAACTCCTCCAAATAGTTGGGTGTGGTACTGCCTTCAATTTGTTCACTAATCGACATCTCGAGTAAACGATCTTCCACTGCCATTTTCAACTTCAAGTACTGGTCGCCCATGAGGTCACGTACTGGTTTCTTTTTCATGTATTTCATACTGAAGTAGAATGAGTTAGAATGTCAATATTTCAATCAAACCATTATTTGATCAGTGTCACAAGCTTATGCTAAACTAAATATTATTAATTAAAAGGTTTAATTATTATTATTTGTTGTCATTACTAAGTAAAAATACAATAGACATTGGTTTGTTATCACTAATAAACGCTGAATAATAGGACAAAATCGAGTCGAACTAGCGTGGGGAGGGTTCCATAAGATGAAAAAACATTATCTATCATGTTCTTTTAATCAGATCCAAAAATTTTTTTTGTAACTAAAAGAACTGCAATGGTAAGTTTGTACGCGCAATATTGTGCGATTTATCATATTATTTTAGGACCATAAACTTCTTATATCTTGCAATTTATAAGTACAGAACTTCATTTAATTTATCACACAGTACACTTTACAATTTTTTTTAATATGAAAAAAACATCTAATTTGTCCCTCAAAAGTTCCACTGCCACCTCCATTCAAAATATATTTAATTACGTTCCACGTGCGTTGTTTGAATTACAGACATTCATATGTATATCCACTTTTCGACTTAATTGGTTAAATAGATTCAAAGCCAATTCGCTATGAAAGATAGACAGGCAGACAGACATACAAGTAATCCTATAAGCGTTCCGTTTTATTTTTCCCAACATATGGAACCCTAAAAATAATACCATCAGCAAATATTCAATTTAATTAAAGGTTTTTGCTTGGTGTTACTAGAAATGTTTAAGTTGTAGTTAATAGTAGAAGTAATGTTTAAGTTGTAGTTAATAGTAGAAGTAATGTTACTAGTAAAAACTTAAATTAAGATTTGTTCATTTCATCAATTTATTATAACATTAACATATACTTTATGCATTTGTGTAAATATAAATAGAAATAAATAAAATTTTATATATTTGACATACAATGAGATGTTTAATTCTACAGAAATATTATGTACTCAACATAAAAAATATGCTGATGGACTATTACTAAAGAATGACTGGTTGCTCCCCAAAGTGAGTCCAGCTAGCTAAAATGTAAAAATCATAAACACACATTCATTTATTAATTGTAACAATTAACTATCAATATTGCTAAACTTACATTGTCGATATTGTGTCAAATATTTTTCTGTTTTTTATGAATTCAATTTCTGCAAGCAGTGACAACTCACCAAAATTTTACTATACTAAAGGTATCATTATATTTTAAGATATTTGATTAATTTTTTTGCATGACTGCCCTTAATCCATTCCAACATTCATAACTCGGCATGGGGTATGCAAAGCTAACAAAACTTACTAGTTTCAGGAGTGTTTTGTTACGTAGGCCACCGAGAGTGGCTACTTATCCTACCTCACTCTTACCCTACAACAGGTTCTTCTGCAAAATTCATAGAATAGAAAGAAAAGTTTTTACAAGCAAGTAGTATTATAAACATCCTCTTTACAATTTTTATAGCGATAATCTCGCAAACACGTCTGTAATACTATTGAACATTATCAATACCGCGTTTTTTAGGTCAGTCGCAACTGGATTCCAAAACAAAATTATATATACTTAGTTGTTATCCAATTTAGCTCTGTATGGTTCGGTAAAAGTTTTAAACTCTTTAATTTTTCGGACACAGTAAACAATATCACTAACCTTTTTCTGTAATATTTTATACTAAATACCTGTTTAAAAAAATATTTTTGAAAATGTATTCAGAAAAAAAAAATAATTCAAATTCCCTTCCTTTCACAATCAATTTAATTTTATCATCAAAAAACAACTTATTTATTTAACTATAAATTAATTTATTTAAACACTTGCCAGTATTTTTCCTTTATTTACAGTAAATTTACTAAATAATTACATAAAAAGTCATTCACTTGCTCAAAAAAAAAAATGAAAATAAAATGGCGAAAAAATCTATAATTACTATATAGACAAGATGTAGGCGCTACTTCCAAAACTTAAATATACATTTTCTTATACACAGTCATACTTTTGCTGTGTACTATACATGATCAGTAATGATGCATCATATGAACAAATATACAAGCCCTAATTCAGCTTCTAGTCACGTGTAACTGTACCCATAGGGCTGCGTGCGATAAATTGCAATTGTTCTCAGCTAAAAATTTGTACGAAAAAACATTAATAGATGACGCGCGTAACAAACATGGTAAGCCAAAGCGCTGTGTGACAATGAACTAGTTAAATTAATGAATACCATGATCTTTACAAATTATTGTTATTTATATTTAAGGGCATGTATATATGATACTACCAGGTATTCCGAGCTTATTTTCATGTAAGAGACACACACATCTGACATAACTCAGCGCCATGCAATACTTCGGCCGTAGTTTAGCAATGCCTGTCCGCGTATTATTTACATCCGTTATATATGCAAAATTTTGTTGATTTTCATTTATCCACATGTTTGGGGTCCACACTGAAGTAGTCACCTAACCTGTAACAAGGATGGTTTTCGTCGATCTCCTTCATGCCTTTGAGTGTGGGCCGCACGGACAGCGTGGCGCGCTCCCTTAATGCGTCGCGCAGCGTGGTGCGCAGCAGCGGCTCGCGCGCCATCTGCACGGCGCACATGTACACGGCGCGCCGGACCACTTCTTCCGCGGTGGCTTGCTCGCCTACCTGTATACGTAATCAAGTTGTAAGATATATGAACAAAAACAAGTGATCCTATAAGGGTTCTGTTTTCTTTTCGGATGTGTGTAACCCTAAGAAACTATTTATAATAACTATTTGGTTAAAAGTTTTAAAACCTCTTCATAAGTTCTTTGTAAACTGGCTTAAGAAAAAAATACTTTTACATGTTAATTCTAAAGGTAAAATAAATTGAAAAAAAATATTTTTTTGGGAAAAATGAGTTTACGAGGTTGTAAAAGAGGTCTTTAATGTATAAAACCATTAGATTCATATGGAAATCTTTACTAAACCTATGCCTTCTATCTCATTGTCCTACCTTTTAAAGAATTTTCTTTTGAGTTGAGTTTGAGTTAAATTTTTATAGAATTATGTGTTATGGCAGATATTGTAACAGATAATAATAAAAATTTAAGGGCCGTCCGCACAAAGAACATGCAAAAATGTGCATAAGCGAGACAAAGTGTCATAGAATACCAGTGTCAAATGATGAGTTTATTAATATTCACAGACATATGTGAATAAGATTGTTTTCACCTCAAGCCGAGAAAATTCTCTTATGTGTATTAAATAATAAGCTCTTTTATATATTTTTACTAACATGCTCTGCGGCGGCCTCTAGCGGAGAAATGGGCAGCTGTTCAACCTCGTGCCGTTGGTAATTGTCACGCACGTTCTCTGCAAACTGCTCAGGTGTCAAACCGAACTTCTTCACCAGAGGTTCTAATAGAAAAAAGTGTTACATTGAATTAGATTTATTCATTTTCAATTTTAAAACAGTAAATTCAAAAACATCTATGTATCATATTCTTCTAGATTTATCAATTTATTCTATGTAATGGTACACTAATCTAAACATTTTTCCTAGAAGTTTCGGAATCCCGATTTCAATCAATTTTAGAATTGATGGACACAATTATGTTCAGGGTGCTAATGGATGTCTTGTAGCTTACATGATAATCAGTCACAATGTATTTCCCTTGTCAGTTTTTATCTACTATAAATCAGAATACTATATTGTTGTGTTGTTTTTTATCACTGCATTGATGAGATATTATTCCCTAGCAATTTTTTTATTGCAGATTAAAGAGCGAGAACCATGATCTCTCCCTGCCGGCCTAATGCGGGTTGAGGAGTTGCTAATAACTGTTGCCTCCAGTAACAGTAACAACTTCCATGATTGATGACTCTCCGAGGGATTGAGTGAGTGGTTTAACTTAAATTAAAACCCAAATAATCAAGTCGTCCGTGGTGAGGATACGAACCTAAGAACAGGATTCTGTCACTATTATGTTAACTCGCTGTTGTCAAATATTAGGTAGGTCGGTTCTATTCTAAATCCAAATCGGGTATAAGTTTATCACACCACTGTCGTCGAGACAAAAAATCATTTCTTCAGTTCAATTAATAATATATGTATGTATTTTATATATTAACTTGTTTATTATATCAACACCGCTATCTACTCCTAATTTGAAACTTCTAGAACACCAGCGATAGAAATTATTAATCTAATGTAACAGTAAGAGCTATAAAACCAACCGATGCCGCTCTTCCTACACATCTCATAGGGCCCGGAGCGCACCGCGTACTTGACGTCAGTAGGCTCCTCTTCAGTGAGCTCGACCGCCTCCACCGCCGCTGCGGCTTCTTCGGGATCTTCGCCGTTTTTCTCGGCTTCTTCACGAGCAAATTTCCTAATGTACAATGACTAAAGTTAAAAAATGTTACATTTTAAGATATATTTCAAATAAAATAGAATTAGATGAAAATTCAATTAATTTGATTTATATATATATAACTAATTTATGAACAAAGGAAATCATAACGAATTGACAAATGGTGCTTGCTAGACACAGTTGTTATTTTAGTAAGAGACATAAATTAATAAGAATAAAGAAATACTACATGCTGCATCTACAAAACAGTTGCATGCTGGCAGTCATAAATCATCATAAAATACTACAAATATTTATCACATTTCAATTTGTGTGATAAAGGACTGAATTGTATCACATTATTCATAGATTTTAAAAAATACTATGAAATATGTGTTTTTTCTCCTGCACTTTTTCAGTTGTAAACATAAAAGTTGTTCAGTTAAATGAGTTTGTTATCATCTGAGAGATTTATACTTATTTATATGCAATTCTATAAAAACAAAAAATCCAAAAATGTTAATGAAATAGCATAATTTATAATGTTAACTAAAGAATTATATCTATAACAAGATATGACTACAACAAATTACAGCAAATTTTAATTAGGACTAACTTCTTTTCTTCTAAATCTTTTTTCCTTTCTTTTACTCTCTGCACCTTCTGCATATCTGGTAAGTCTAGTGAATAATATAATAGAAAGTGGGTATGCACATCCCTTAATTCTTCAGGAGTTTGGACATGTCGCAACCTGTTGATATGTCAAAATGAAAGATTTTATTTGCAAATATTCTACATTATCATATAGACTACATAAATAATGACAATAATAAACTGTGTCTTAATAACCTGTCTATATCTTCATCCTTTATGAGACGAACATTTTCAGGTATCGGAGCATCAGGATTAACCATGATCTTATCAAGTTGATGCTCACGCATATTCTCGAACAGTTTTATCAAGTTTTCTTTGCGTTGTTTCAACAAGCACCACTGGTAACAAAAAATTGTTGAAAGTAAAAACATCAAATAAAATTTTATTGGTAGAAAATGATTATTTCAGCTCTTAATTTCTCTATTACTACCCCTAGTAATAACAATATTAATACTGTTTTCTATCAAATACTTAATACTAACTATTACATTTGATACATACCCTATTGAATACAAAATAATTTTATGTAATTTTATGTTAAGTAAAAGTAATTAAAAAGTAACCACCATCTTTAAAGTGATAGATATTGACTTACAATGTAACATTTAATCTACATGTATGTAATGAAAACAGTTTTGTCCTTATTCGAGCATCAGTTACAAACTACTGATCATAGTGGTATGGTAGTTTGACTATTTGGTGCTGAATCATTTGTAGATGGTTCTAAGTCATCCATAATATTATATATGTAAAAGTATGTTTTTTTGAATGTTTGATGTAATTTTAATCAAGTTTTACATAGGGGTAGACTATGTTCTCAAGTAAGATATAGAACACCATTTATGTAAAAAAAAATTAATAAGCACTGATAAAAATACTAATATGTTACCACCAACATCAATACCTAAAGGAGGACCAAGATCAGCAACGGGACTGGTATTGAAATTGAAAGCGTCTAGTCCTGTTTTTCACTGAATTTCAATTCAAAACTCACATTAGAATTGAAAGTGGAATTGGATCTGTATTTACCAGTAGACCCAGAATTGACTGTGAAATTAGACAACATAAAAAATTGGAAGAAAAATTGTTTTTTATCTCCATGGGAACGAAACCGTGTCCATATTTGTAAATCATAAAAAATGATTATTGTTAAATTTTAATGTATGGCTGGCAAAGTAGACGGGTAATGGCTAGTTTACTTATTAAATCTGTCAACATAAACAAGAAGAGCAATGGAACCAAAAAATTATTAGCAAATCTCAAAAATTAACATAAAAATAAAGTAAAAAAAATTTTAAGTTAACAGTTTTATGGAAACCATTATATAGAAAATGTACTAAAAGCTAAAAAAATAATTCTGTAGGTCCTAGGTATCATCAGTCTTCACACCATTCTCCTCATCAATCCAAAGTATTTACCAGAAAAAAATTAAATCGTGGGGCATACTGTATACAACCTGAGAATGTAAACAGCATTTAGACATCAGCGGTTCACTGTTAATAGAAATTTTAGGCGCCCCATGATTATATCTTTTTTCTGACAAATACTTCGGAGTGATGAGGAGAATGGTGTAGACTGGTGGTACCTAAGACCTACAGAATTATTTTTTTAGCTTTTAGTACATTTTCTAGATCATTGTTTCCATAAAACCGTTTAATGCCACACAGTCCTCGGCACATTTTAACCTTATATCTTAACTTGGGTCGTGTACCACTAACGACGTATCAGTTTTAGCCACCAGCCGTCATAGACTTGAAATTTGTTGTAGTGTATTCTCGAAATGAAGCTCTTACATTTAAAATCCTATAGAGGGCATTGTGTGGAAGGTCCGCTTCTTTGTTGGCTGCCATATTGGATTTGCATTTTTATAGTGTGCTGCATCAATGACTAAATGGCTGAATAAATTTTAATGATAATCAGGTGTAAGGAAATTTTGATTAAAAAAAACAGCAGAAAGGAAATTAAACCTCACATCTACATGGGTGAAGGTTGCTTCATAACATGACAGGTAAAGCACAAATTGCTACAACGAACTTTTGTAGTTAAAAGGAGTGGTTCAGATTTGTGAGTCTTTCTTTCAATATTTTTTTTGTACATTCTACAACATCAACATAAATGTACTAAATATGTAATCCTAAACCACATTTATTACCCCATTTTATGTTCTTTATTGTATTAAAAATTTTGTTATCAACACAATCTCCTTTGACTAATTCTTCTGTTCCTGTTCTGAGTAAATACAGCACATGGAGAATGTAAGTCTTGCCTATATGTAGCATCACTATTTAATATTTAGTAGTAGATGATATAGGATATTGGAAAACTTAATCTCGCATACTATATTATTACACATACCTTAGCGTCATATTTGTAGACCTTCCACAAGTCATTGATATTAAGTTCAGGTTGAACATATTCCTTTCTGTAGAAAGCTATGAATGGTACTTCCAGTGTTTGATTCCTCATGAAATCCAAAGCCTGTCGAATCTTCACTATGGTACTTGAGCCCCTATATGAAAAATATACATTACAATGTGGCCACAAATAAGAATTGCTTAAAAATTATAATGAGTTGGTTTTAAATTATAATTAAAAAAGAGAAATATGTATACCATGAACACACTATAATGATTCATTATCACACCTTCTAGAAATCATAAATTATATGTAGTAAAAATTTTATCAATTTATATTTAACTTCTAGGAAGTAGTCTTTTGTGAGGTAAGTGTATCTATTACTATTCATAATGCTACATTCTGAACATCAAATATATTCTTTTGTTATATGGATGTTAAATTAATCCTTCCTCCTAATAGAAAATCTACCTTCTGGATCTTTCCCTTGCTTCCTGAGGATCAGTCTTGGACACAGGTGGCTTTAAGAATGCTTGCTTATAAATCCATTCAGCTTCTTCTTCTAACTCCTTACTACCTTCGAGTACTGGTGTGATAGGTACCTCCCTGAGCTGCATCCTTTCTGGTACATCAACTTTTCTTATCTGTATAATAGTTCAAAATTATACTTTCAAGTTCATAGATAATAAAACTATATCATATATAAATTACAAATGCAAGGGCAATTAGCAAAAATGTCTTATCAAATTCAATACATTTTTGGCTATTAGAAATAGATAACATTCCTTAAATTTATTTCTAAATAACTACTAATAACTTTTAAATCACTTTTCTACCATTTGGATCACGTTTTATAATGTATATACAATAGTCAATTATTAGAACAATGAACAAAAATTTAAATTAGGTATTAAAAAATATATAACCTTACCTCATTGTCTAAGTCGGTGAAATGACTTCTCTTGAGCTCACTGGGTTCATATATTTCATACAGTTTCTTGGTGGGTCGTTTAGTTTTGCCTTTTTTTGTTCTTCTTCTGTTCTCATCTAAATATTTATTCGAATATAATTTTACTTGCCTCATATATTAACTTAAATGAAAATATCAAAAAAAAAAAAAGAGGATCAAAAGGTTACCAGCACGCCGCCTACATTTTTGAATACACAAATTTTTGTAAATTAAGGAAAATAATGTATGTGGTTGCATAATTTTTAAGTAACAATATTTTTCAACAATATGCTTTTGACTTCATACTTCATGTTTCATGTTGACGTTTATAGATTTTTTTACCTTTTATTTAAATGGGCTATTATGGCAGTTTTTATTGTATTTCCAAAATTCTTTAATTATTACATAGTTATACCTTTGTAATTCATCTAGCTGTTTTACTTGTGAATTAAGCCATTGTTGATATAAGTGACTCTTTTCCTTTGTATAGAAAATTGGAAAAACAGTTTTGATCCCAATTTGTGTGGTGGTGGTGGTACTGGTAAGTTAGTTGCCTATTTTGTTTTGGGATTGTCATAAGCCTAACAATACCTCAATCACTTTTATGAGGAGTTTCCTAGTATATTTTCGAAGTCCAAGGTCAAATAGCAATGTGATTGAAATGGGACCACTTTGGAGCCATACTGAATCCAAAACAAAAAGAATGAGAAATATACATACCTGTGTATGTGTATGGTGTGTGTTTGTATGTTTGTGTGTATATGCGCGCGTGTGTGTCGCGTGTATGTACATATGTGCATGTGGGTGTGCCCGCGTACGTGCGTGCTGGTATGTCTAATTGAGAACCTCTTCTATTCATTTATTTCTCAATATAAATCTTGTAGGAAATGTAGTTAACAAGAGAAAGTCTTTTGTCAACAAGAAACATCTTGTGAGGTGCAATTGTTTCAAGCAACTCCTTAATGGGAAACTTTGAAATATCTGATTTCAAAAAGTCTACCCGCACATAAACATAAAAAGCTCAATGTTTAACAAATTTCATAACTTAACAAAGAGAATTAACAATACAATCATATTTAAAACAAACTATGCATATTCACTTCTAGTGTCTTTCCCACAAATACATATAAAATGGAAAAATTACCATCGTCTTCTTCTTCTTCTGTTGTCCATCCTTCTTCATCTTCACCTTCAGATCCAAAGTCCTTGAATTCTTCATAATCAAAATCGACACCAAAAATGTCTTGACCTTCTTGTAATGATCTGGTAATAAATATTTTTATTAGATACTGTTTTAAATACTTAATAAAATAATAGTACTACAGAGCACACTTATGAATACTTTGCATAACTTTTAAAAGTCAGTTTATAAATAATTTTTAAAACATTCTCCTAGATTTGTATACTTTTTTATGTAAACATGTCTTGGAACGTGGATAATCATCCACAATATGTGTGTAGGTGTAACCTAAAAATTTTTTTAAATATTTTATCCTACAAATGTGTAGGGGAGGTGTACCCTAAAAATTTTTTTTAACATTTTATCCTACTTCTTTTTCGTCATGATTAGTATGTATACCGATACCAAATAACATCTTTCTAAAACTAAGTCTTTGAGCTAAGCTAGAAGAATGGATACACAGAAAAACAAGCACACACACAGCAAAACTATAAAAGCTCCTCCTTGACTATGGAACCCTAAAAAGATGTCAATGTCCATGGCATAGATATTTGATACTTACAGAAAACATCAACTATCTCTATAAATATGCAACTCAGTTCAAATTATGTAAAACTTATGAAGACTATACATGTAAAAATAAGTAATTATTATTATCATTAGAGTCATGAAAACACCTGTATTACATTCATTTCTCTAAAATTCCTTTTTTAATTTGGGCAAACTAAATTTAAGTGAATTGTATTTTTAAGAGCTCTAAACCAGACAGATATTGTAATTTCCAAATATATTATGTATAACGTTATTGATAATGGAACCCAGTGTTTATTGTAGAAGGCCAAACTATATTTCAGGGATTCACATATTAGATAAACAGTATTTGGGAGTATTTTGAACTATTTCATCCCCTAAATAGATAAGCTAAAAATAAATATATTTACATAAAATGTAAATATTGTATGACATTAATAAATAAATGAAAAATTGTGATTCTCGTCTTTCCAATATGAAATTGAAGAATTATAGCAATACCTTTACATATTTTTATTAGCATTTTAAGGGCTAAACAACTATGCATGGATACTTGAAACCCAGTGATATCAAAAATGCATTGACGGCCTTTTAGGAAGGAATATGTAATCTGATGGAAGGGAAAATGGGCCGCCAAATTTTTAGGAAGAATGGAATATCTGATGGAGGGGTTTTGGGTTGTGGAACTGTCACTCACTGGAAGAAATGTAATAGTGGAAGCTCTTAATTCAATTCTGTATGTATTTGTAGAGTATTGAGTTGCAATCAATTTGCCCATAGCATAGCTCTAACTGTATACCAACTTTACTATATACTTTCTCAGGCATGATAGTCTGCAATTAGAGCTGCACTACAAAGTCTGCTGGACAACTATTACTTGTTGAGGCTGAATACTCCTCAGGTCTGGAATAGTTAACATGAAACCCTAAGAGAACCAAGTGAACTATTGAGAAATATTGAAATGTTGCCTTGAAGGGAAGCTATTCAGACTAATCGGTACTTTTAATTAATATATACTCCCCACAAATGCATATGTTGACCCAATCAAAGCCACATAAGTAACTAGAAATACAGATTAGATTAAGAAGCATTTTTAGGTCCAAAAATAATCAATATGATGCTGCATATGATTTTAAAATTTTTAAAAGATTTTTGTTTAGTTTGTGAAAATGACAAGTGTTAAGATACATCTTTTTAGAAAAAAAAAATAATTTAATGGTAAACACTAATAAGCCAAATGTAACATTTACCGATATATTCAATATCTAAGTAATTTTAAAAGTGTGAAAATTTTTGGAACTGAAAATAAAGTAATTTAAGCACCCAAGAATTAAATGATTTCATACAAAATCATATTTATTTATTGTATAAAAAAGTAAAAAAATAAATCTTACGGCTCAGTGAATATTTGTTTTCTTCTCTTTTTACGCTGTGTTATAGGCCTATCTTCATCATCGACTATGAAATCATCAGCATCTGACTCAAACTCCTCATTTTCATCATCATATTCGACATCACGGTGTACCACAGCAGATCGTTCTGAACGATTTTCTTCTTCCTGCCATAAACATTACAATTTTAATACCGCGATAAAACTGTTAAAGCCTTTACAAACCAATGATTGATATTTATGGTATAAATGAAATACATGTAGAATAATTATATACTTTTATTTTATTACTGTTTTCTCTCTACTTCTAGGTTGTCAAAAACAAACCAAATTAAACCAGAACTTACAATGTGATACACTTAGTAGGATCCTTACTCCTTATATTTATCAGTAATTTCATGCAGTCATTGATTTCAAATGTTTACATGAAATTACTTCTTAAGTTTGTCTAATTTAAACTCTATAGGATTTAATAACTAATTTGGGATTAAGATATATAAAACCCAACATTTCTAGGCATTTTATTATTCAAAGATATTTCTAATTCATTTTCCAGATAATCTTAGTAGTTTTTAGGCTGTGCTCTGGCATTGTATTCAATGGCTTTAGAATGTTGGCTTTAAGACAGTCCTTGTAATATACTAGCTTATGCCTGCGGCTCCGTCCTCATAGACACAAAATGAAGAAAAATTTGATTTGAATAGGACTTGTGTAAATCCCGTCCTGTATGAGCGTCCACGTTCCGAAAAAAGCAACTATGGTGAATTTCAAGTCAATTGGACCTGTAGTTTTGGAGATCTCGTGATGAGTTGGTCAGTCAGTCATTGGTATTACTTGTATATATAAATTATTACTATGTTAAATCTACCTGCTTGTCTTTAAATGAATATCAGTGTAAACTCTTGAATCCTTTGATGTTGAGCCAAGTTGGTTGGTTTGCCTTAAACTCACAGCTGCAATGATATCCACTCTATTATAGACGAGTCACAGTAATGTGATGATGTTATCAGGTAACAATTTGGTTCCGAAACATCTAGTCTACTTTGTTATCCTTATATGTATGACGCTTGTTTTCTCGTGATGACTAAGCATACTGGTACCTATCGTATTATCAGTCGTAATCATCAAATTATTACGGTAAATGAACAGTAGTGATGTCGATGTAAATCAATAAAATAATTTATATGTACTACATACATACATATTAATTCTACCAATTTGCCTATAACGATAACTCTCTATAACAAAAATAGTCGAGTAGATTATAAAGTTTATGTAATTACAAAAATATGGCAACATAGCTATAAGCTGTTCCCTCTCATTGACTTCCAAAATTTCAACAATAAGATTCGCAATAAAATCAGTATTCTTTATTTTCTAATTGTGCTCTATACCAGAGGCAATACTAGAAATTAAAGCATTTTGAACTCTACTGGATAAGCCAATAAAAGCCAGAGTGGAAGTTTGTAAATGACTTTCCATCCTACATGAATATACCATCATATTTTTTTTCTAAAGCATTCAATATCAATTAAATGTGAAAAATGTTATGACTTCTATCTACTTTTGAATTGTGTCTTTAAATATATAATTTATATTGGCCGATTAAACTTTTTTTACATGAGTTTTATTAAAATCATGTAATTTTAAAAGGATTTTATATGTTTTTCAACAGTATTTGCCAAATTATTCAAATCAACACACCTACCCATTATAATTCTAAAGCAATTTTGTAGTTGCAAATAAAACACAAAACTGTATAAGAAAACTGATTAAATGTACTGCTATTTAATTTTAAGAAGCAAACATTTTTAAAACAATTTCACAATTATGACTAAACATTTTCATTGATTGCACCATCATAGCACAATTAGTATAAAATTAATGAAATTCAGATTACTGCATGTAAACAATAACATAACAACTGGTATAATAACATATATTTGTATTAACTTTAAAACACTATAAAAAAGCATTCAGATTACAAAAAGATTTAATTTTCTTGGTTATTTATCTCAACAGAGTCTAAAATAAAGTTTGTTTGCTGATCAATAAAAAAAGATTTCTTGCATGTTTACACAAAGATATGTGAAAGCAGCCAGAAGTGATTTTTGCCTGGTGGCGCTAGAGGCGCCACTGTGTGTGCTAGAGATGCTTAAGAATATCTACAGAGGGCGTTATTATTAACTGATAAGTTACATGAATTAGTTATCATTTTATGTAAAATTGATTTTCATTGAATGATTTAGATAACTGTATAATGCTTTGAATTTTTTAATGGGTGTCAGGGAAGACCATGCCTTTCTGTCTTTACCAAATGAACACTCCTGGTGATCGCATTGCATCCAAAATATAATACACTATATTAAAAACACATTTTTTGTAATATCATTTTAACTAATGCAAAATGTCATTTTGTGAGTTGTGCATTTACACAGAAATGTTTTTTTAAGAATTCATCTGTGCTGTGTTCAAATTACATGTTTTGAAACTATGTAATAGGTACAACAAGTACAATATATCTATGAAACCGCAACAGTGATTGAATATGGCAAATTGATCAATTGCACAAAAAACTTTATTGCCTTAAATTGTTAAAAATTTGCTCTTCATCAAATATTTTAAAAACAGTATAATATGAATAAATACTTTTGTAGACAAAAAAGTAATATTTTTGCTAACATTTACTAACATAGAAAGTCAAAATTATTCATAAACTAAAAATCTGTTATAATTGGATAGTTCATAATATGATCAAGATAAAGTGTGTATCAAAGAATTTAAATAAATTAAATCTAAGTTTTAGTAAGAAATAACATGTTGAAGATATTTATACATTACAATCAAGTGTGGAAAATTAATGAAATATCAGCCTATTTGATTTATTAATATATGTCATAAGTCAAATGAGGCTAAGTTCTTAATAGTCTACTTTAATACATCACCAATTTTAGTTATTTACAAGTATTTTCTTGGCACACTGCCAACCGTGTTCATTGTATGTGTTTGGTCTGTAGATTTATTTTATTAATTTATTTTTTTCATGTTCTCATTGCCAAACCAATTCTTCCTCTCTTTTCAATTTAGTCACTACATAATCATTCAAGCTAGTATTCTTTTATATTACTAATCCTACAAGTTTCTTTTATGGATGGATGAAGGATGCATGCCATATGGAGATTGCAGTCTCCTATATTAATTCTGTTTTCATTTTCTTCTGCCAAATGGTTACTTTAATCAAAACTGATAAAATACTTCCGATGTGGAAACTTACCTCATCTGAACCACCCACAAAGAGTTTCTCTGCAATAACCTCTCTCTCCAAATCTGGATCATCTGCACCTTCTGCGTCGCTGTCGTCATCCTCCAACCGTCGTAACCGTTTAAATTTGTTCTGAAACCACACCAAACATTTCTAATATTTTCATACCATCAAAAAACCAATTTTAAATAAGAACATAATTTGGTTGCTTACATTTTCATATTATGAGTAACATAATTTTCAAACAAGAGTCGCAAGCATTTAAACCTTTTTAAGTCGAACCTCGATAAGTCGAAACCCTCAAAAAAAAAGTTTTGTTACCTTCCCTTCAAGCCCCAAACTTCTTACTCAAAATGTCAACCCTCTATTAGTAGAAATAATCAGCAGAGTCCCTATAAGCCATTTTGATATATATTTGCCACCTATAACTCGAAAAAATAAATTGGGCCTCTGTTGAAAATGATAAAGGAATTTATGACTGACATGCTTGCTTGATATCAGGTGTTTCACATAAGTGCACTTATTATTATTATTGATTTCATTTGAATTTTAGCAAAACAAGTCATTTGATGTTGACTGAAAAATTGTCAAAAATAGTTTGGTTCTTCCGCAATGCACATCAATTTTATAATTGAATTACTATTATTTTATTAATTATTGAATTATCTAAATCAAAAGAAAATTACTGACATTTTTATAGCTAAATATATTATTTTATTTTAAGGATGTTTTGAAATAAAAAACATATATTCTCAATTCGCAATGTTCTCAAATTTCTCTGCTAGGAGAAATACTAAGGTGACTTCAAATTCACAAAACTTTATTACCAATGTAGTATAACCATTAATCAGTGGATTTTAGAAATTAATGCAATACCTACTTTTAAAAAAGGTATACTTTTTCTCTAGTAATTTTTCTCTTTTTTTTGTTCAAATTACCATATAACAAACAAAAACACTCAGTCCATTGATTTTTGTTATGGAGGATTTACGCTTACCTAAATTATTAATTCATTTTTGCATTTCTTGTTACAACTTTAGTCAAATAATAATCAAAATACATTAACAAAAATAACAATTTTAATTAATAAAACAATATTATTAGTGAAAATTGGCATACAAATATTGAAAATATATTTACAATATAAAAATATTAATAAATACAATTTCTCCCCGGTTCTAATCTAAGTTCTATTGTCACAAAAAAAAACCATTCCCTTCTAGGATTTTCTTCTCTTTAGTAGGTGCCAGACAATATTGATATAAAATTAATTGCATTCTGAAACTGTATAGAAACTAGAAATCTACATGTACAGTCAAACAAAGCCTCAACAAGAATGGTGAACGTGTGGACACATTCACCGTCGAGCGGCGCCGTCCAGACGCGCGCTCTTATAAATTTACAATAGCGTTTTATAGTCACGCTGTTGAAGCTCACCGCATTTCTCACAGGTCCGCGTTATAGTTTGTAAGTTAGAGACCGAGGGGCCCCCTAAGCTTGGGGGCCCCAATGCACTGCCCCGGGTTGCTCTAAGTAGCTACGCCACTGATTATAATGCTAACTTTAAAAGTCAAAGATATTTGGTCATAATTAATAGAACCCTGAAAAACTATCTAGTTTATAAAATACTTGAAATCAAATTATAATTCACATATGACAAGCATATACAATACAACTCACAAAACACTGACACTGTGAAGTTAGTCACGAAAGCATCGGAATGGCCTAAAATAAGAATATGTGGGAAAAGATGGAAAGGTCAGGGAGTGTTAAACCTGCACATTGAATCATTCGCAGGTAATTGAGAGTGTCAGAGTTTCATGTATTGTACTGTACAGAATATTGTAAAAAAACTATATTTATTACTAGATATTCATCTATTTGTGGATTTACATCCTTTACAACACACTAACAGAAAATTCCAAATCAAATAAGAATGAAATATTGCACAATAGAATTTTACATTAAAATATTTTTATACAATGGATTATGAAAATATAACAATGATACAAAACAACCTTAAATTTAGACTATTTTATGATTATTCCTTAATCGTTTTTATTATGTGTAAAATAGCTTACCCTTGCAACTTTAACACCAAGATTCTCCTCTATCAAATCATAGTCTTCATCTTCTAACCTATCATCAAGTTCATCATCACTTTTTTTACGTTTTTTTGGAGCTTCACTAGCATCCGAATCTTCTCCATCACTACCTGATTCTTCTATAGGAGCATCATCAATTAAGTCCTTTAACTCTTCACGAAGTCGCTCCTCATCATCTATGAATCAAAACAAAATTAAAACAACTACACATCTTAAAAAAAGTGCATAGTTAAAATCTAATATGGAATATAATAATTATTCATTCACAAATCATGATTTATTTATTTTTTTTCAAATAATATGGGACATGACATACTTTCATACTCAAATGTGAGTTCAATACAATGGTTAACAAACCTTCTTCTTCTTCTTCATCGTCACTCTCTACGGCTTTCCGTTTAGGTTTTTTCCTCTGTGTACGTTGCTCATCTTCTTCAGATTCCAACTAATGTTAATTATGAAACATATTAATGAAAATCATATTAAAAATTAATACTTAACCACATCTGATAGAAATACGTGTTTTGACAATTTACCTCACTTTCTTCTGCTTCAGACTCCAAAAAATCAGCCATTATACCACAAAGATATAATTTAATGAAAATTTAACGAACTAACTACAATATAAATTAAATATGAAAGCCACTATAATCACCACATTAATCGTTGTCCAAATACTCTAATATTAAGAACAATCCGTGTCAGAACGACACTGTTGACCACTGACTGTTGACCAATGCAAACTTACCATAACTTCTCTATGCCATATATACTATTGTACTTTGTATCTCTATGGATATAATCCAGCGTTACCAAAGCTAATTTATTATTTCCCAATAGTATAATTTAAATTCCCTAAATTTGGCGAGAAAATCTGTTGATTTCCCAAAAGTTCCCTTAAAAATATTTTAAGGAACGATACAAGATAAACTGTTTAA
This sequence comes from Eumeta japonica, assembly GCA_005406025.1. Classification (NCBI taxonomy): domain Eukaryota; kingdom Metazoa; phylum Arthropoda; class Insecta; order Lepidoptera; family Psychidae; genus Eumeta; species Eumeta japonica. The sequence goes on from BGZK01001070.1 coordinate 117,171, forward strand.
ATAATATTTATTTTTTTCTTTTATATCGGATTTTTTTCATATTTTTTGGTTTCGAGCATTTTAGTCGAAGGGTTAAGCTAGTATCACTGCCGTCCTTTTTTAATCTTTTTAATCCGTCCCTGGTTGCCATTATAGACATTATTGTATCTATATTTAAACGATTGTGATTTCCTGTTTTTAAATATTTAAGAATACTTAATTTTCACTTGACCGATACATTGGAAACTACAATATCAACAATAAGAACATCACATTTTGTATGAAGTACCATGCATTATTTTAGTATTCTTGTTCCTAGATAAAAAATATCAGTTGACCGAATACCTTAAAAACCATTCTCCCATCATGTCCTGCACTCAATATTATGACGAAATTATTTTGCTAATTTACAGAAATATTAATTATAATATCATTTTGACGTGACAACGTCTTATAAATTGGTTTGCCGGGTGACACTTCAAAACTGCGTTACGCTCCGCTCACGTTATGCGCTCACAATGAGAGCGAGTGAGAGCACGCGTCCCATCCACTCGGGCATGGTTAGCCCGCCTAATTGAGAGAAACAGACATAAAGTGAATGCGCGTCCCTTCCACTCAGATAGGAACAAGTTAAGTTGTAGTAAACGCTGTTTCATTGTACGCAATGTATTACAAGTTATTGTATGTATATTTGTATATAAATACGTATGTATGTGTAAAGGTAAAAAAATTTTGTTAATATGAAATTCAGTGCGAGATTCTTTGTATAAATTAATGTTTTAAATATAATTCTTTGTATAAATAAATGTTTTAAATTGTTACTATTATTTCATCCTTCTTCCTACTATACGAATGAATATTCACATTAAAATGATTTTACCACTCAAAGTCGTTGTCACGTAAAACTTTCGCCCGTATACCGACTTTACAGGCAACCAATTTTTTACCTTAAAAATACTACTTTTAACGATAAATATTTCTTTCATTGAGTAAAAAATAATAAATTATTCGAAAATTGATTATCTAAATTTTGTCCCACTAAAACAGAATCCTTCCCTCATATTTTATAAACGCTTGTCCAGTACTTTTGCATTTGACTTTTCGCTACCACATTAATTAATTATTAACAATTGGAAACTCTATCATTATGACTTTATCATCATTGTAGCTCGACGCTAAAGGATTTAATGAAGTGCAGTGATTTTTAAAATTATTTATTATATTATATTTTCACGCATCATTCCCTCATTTGGAATTTAAACAAGATAATTGTTTTATCTTTCGGTACTTATTATGTTTTCTTGCAGCTTTTAGGAGGTACAATATTAGCCTTCAATTCTCAGATTATATATAACCACGTTTTGTTGATTATATTTGATTTTCGTCATTCTTTCACCATCATTCCCTCATGAAAATTATAAATGAGGGAATAATTATTATAAATATTATGAGTAAAGTAACGATATATAAATTTTCCATCGTTAATATTATTCTCCACACTTACCTTGGGAAGGTTTTTTATACCATGTGTAACGAAAAACTTAACGATATCGTAGTTGTTTGAAATATAAGAGCCGAAAATAGCTTCTACGATTTTAAACAAGTTCCAAATGTTAAAAACTATTTTTTATAAATAAATAAATAAATAATAAATATATAAAGATTACTTTCTCATAATCGATTTTTTTCGACAATTTTTATTAAAAGTATGAAAAGTTAGAGACCACCTTGTCATCTAAAATAATTCTCTTATATACTATATATTACATTTAAAAAAATCACCAATTATGTAAAATTACATTTTTTTATTTTCGATGGTCATTTTCGATTTTTGCAGAACTACCCAATTATGCTTTATAGAATCAACATAAATGTGGTGTAATATTGAAATATTACGTACAAAAAAATATGTGATGAAATGCTTATGTATTTGTAATGACATTGATTTTAACGATATTTGCTGACCACTTTGAACATTAAAACGACATTTTTTAAAGTTTGGTTTACTTTTGTCTTATACAAATGTCTTATACCAAGGTAATAGATAATAAACTTAAAAATAAATACTAATCCAATTTATATAAAAGTGCCGCGACCTGAACTATTAATGATATTTAATAGTGAAATGTCAAGATTTTCCCCGCATAATCTCAATCAATGATCAATTTGAGATTTCCCATAGTTTGGGGAATTTTTATATTTCGACAATAGATGTTTAACGGTTTAAGCCTAAACCAATTCATATTATTCTATGGCATAAGCTATGCATCAATAGCAATTTTAGATATCTGTCATTAATTATTAATCCAGCGTTGCCAATCGTAGAATTTTTTTCTTCGCACAACTAAAAATCTCGTATTTTGGATTTCAAACATCATACATTGTTTGTAAAAATTGATAAAATCAAATATAAATCTTACTAAATTATTACTACTAAATAATTCTAATTAATTATCCCAAGTTTGCTACTAAACAAAAGATTACTGTGACTGTATTTTAAAATTAATGTTTAATAAATTTTTTAAGGGACATCTATTAAAACCTCAAAATTGCCCATGTAAAAAAAAATTGCTTATAAGCATAAAATTTTACGAATGTTATTTCTAATCTTAATTTGCATATCTTTATATAATTTCAGGAATATCTTCACTGACATAGTTTTCCATGATGTTTGCGACATATAGCAAACTATTAGGTCTCCAAGAATATCAAGATGTTATATTTAGTTTCAATGTGAAACTTTCATTTATATTTTCCAAACTCATTAATTCGATAAAAAAATGTTTTCAAATACGTGTTTCGAAAATATAAAACATTATTTAAGAATACAAGAGTAACTTTTTGTATCAGAAACATGTTTTCAATGATAATGATAATATTACAATATGTGTGGACACTTCTTCACAATAAAATAAGAATCTAGTAAATTCCAACATTTCTTAAAAAATTATCATTTTGTAAGAAATTTCTGAAAAGAAATTTCGAAAAAGATGTAGCTTTTCCCTATTATCCTATTATTAAGTCAGCATGCCGGATATGATACGAGGGGTGATCAATTAAAACTTAGAATGAGTAGGTTGCCAGCAACTTTTATTGAATGTCACTTTATTTTACGATGTAGTCGCCTTTTAGCATAATACACTTGGCATATCTTTTTTCTAAAATAATCTTCATTCTGAACATCTAAAAATTCCTGTACTGCAGTGACTACTGCTTCATCATCTTAGAATCTCGGTTCTTTGAGATACTCTTTGAATCTTCGAAATAGATAGAAATCACGAGCGGCAAGATCGGGTGAATATGGAGGATGCTCAAATATTACGAAACCAGCATTTCGAATTGCAGGCATAGCATTGACGGACCTGTAGGTCAAGGCATTATTTTAATGGAACAAAACAATTTTTGCTAGTTAGCCTCGTCGCTTCTTTCTAATTTCGTTACCTTTTTTCTATTTATTTTAAATATAAAGTACCCTTAAGAGTTATAGGGTTGTACTCATGTACGGTCGAGATATTCTACCACCACCTCTTATAACCACCTTTTTTCTGTTTCAAAAAAGAGAGTCCACGATCTTTCCGGCACAACGACTTGCCTTAAATTTCTTAATGGTTGGAGATGATGGCCTTTTCCAAGTCATAGACTGTAATTTTATTTCTGGATCGTAATGGTAAAGATACCTTGTAAATCGAACCATAAAACTATAGGGATCATGTTGTAACAGTTCCAAAGAAGCCTAAGAATGAGAAATGTTCACCCTAATTTGTTTTTGGGCATCGGTAAACATTCTGAGAATCCAGCGCGTGAATATTTATTTCATCTCAAAACGTTAAATTTCTATTCACACTAAAAGTCGAAATGTGTTTTTCTTCGGCTCTAAAACGTACCGTGACACTACGATCTGCTAAAACAATTAATTTTTTAAACTGTTTTTACCATTTCTTTGGTTAATGGGAGGATCGAGCTAGGATCATGTTTGTGGATGTTCTTCCACTTTAAATTCAACACACCAATGGACAACTGCATTTGTTCCTAAAGTACCCTATAAGTCTTGGTCTGTAGAGAAATTTTTCAAGCACAGATACTTAATAACCACGCGCAATCTAATTTTTTCCATTTTTAACAACATACTGTTAAGAAAAGACTTCCATTTTTAAAAAACAAAAGGTATTCAATTTATCTATTTTTTTTTTAATTTAATCAATATACCAGCTTTACCAGCCAGAATTTTTTGATTCCCAAGAGTTAGTACCTCATTTTCATATTATACTGACATTTCATTTCATATTATTAAACCCGTATGGTTTATTCAGAGATGCTGAGGGGCGGCGGAGGTATAGTGTACCTGAGGTAAGCCTGATGTACCGTCTATGCTGAAAAAGCCATAAGGTATCTAATGACTGGTGTAATGCCGTCATTGTATCCCTTTATATAAAGGGAAGGCTCAAGGTTATCGCCATATGAGGCTTCTCACCACAAACTGTATGCTAAAACCATTATTAAAATAGTTATGAATGACACTGAAAATAAGATCTGGAATGAAGAAGCATGAAAAGACATGGGATATACGAACCAGGTTTTTTTTCTCTATAAAACATTGCGGGAAAGTTTTGGCCAAGGGCCAAAAGTCTTCTGTATTTTCGTGGATCTAGAAAAAGCTTATGATAGAATCAAAATAAATTATCAATGGACAACCCTATCCATGCACGGTATAGGTAACGGATTGTACCGACATAGCAAACTCTAAACAGAGGCTTCAACGGCTGCGTCAGAATGAATAGGACATACACTAATTGGTTCGACATACGCAGGGGTGTCAGGCAGTGATATATAGCTTCACAGTGGCTATTCAACCTCTTCATAGATAGCTGTTTGCATGATTTGAAAGCGTACGAGTTTGGAATAAGAATGGATGAGTTGTTTGTCAAATGCCTTCTGTAAGCTGGCAACCAAGAAAATGTTACGCCGTCAGCGTACAAGTTGAAGGAGTTGGTAACTAAAATGAATGATTCTGTTAAAAAAGCTTTATGAAAATAAATGTCGGCAAGACTAAGGATGGTACTTAAAAGAGAAGAAAGCACCACTAAGTACGAAATATGTATAGAAATATGAGTGTCACATAAGTGAAAGAGTTTGTATACTTGAGTAGTCTGTTTACAAATGACGGTAATTATGATGATTATATTGATAGGAGAGTGCATGCTTGATATTATAAATAGTAAACGTATTTCAGCACAAGCACGTTTGGCTATCTGTAATAGGGTCCTAATCCTTACATTTATGTATGATAATGAAAATTGGGTATGGAAGAAAAAAACTGAGAGTAGAATCGATATGATGGAGATGCGATCTCTGCGTAATATGTATAGAGTGTCTTTATAAATTATAATTGATGTTATGATGATGATGATGATGGAAAAATGATGTTAGAAAACGGTATGGCTAGAAAGAAGATGTAGTGACTAGAGTAGAAAAAGTTGTGTAGCATAGGATTGCCCATCAGGAAAAGATGAATGAAATTAGACTGACAAGACAAATCTATAAAGAGAATGTGTGTGTTGGAAATATCGGCAAAGGTTACCCTAGAAAATCCTAATCAAACTAAATTGGTGGCATATCAAAAAAAGGGCCAAATTTTAAACATCTGTAACCGACGAGCTTGCATGAAAAAATGTCAGTGAAGCAAGAAAAATATGCAAAGATCGTATCATGTCAAAATCTTCTGTCTGTCCTTCTGAAAAATAGGCGTGAGTTTATATTTATTTATTTTATTAAGTTTCTGGATGTATTTGAGCATCTAGAAATATAACACATTTTAATAAAATTTACTTTAACTTTTTCCGTGGTTGCGCACTCGACAACACAAAGTATATATTTTATTCTTGACTATTATAATATATGATAAAATAAAAGTTTAGGCTTTTTGTCACCAGATGACAAAACATTAACTATACGTATCATTATGTTTAGATGGTCCCTAGTGTATATTTCTACATATATACTGATACAGAAATAATCTCGTATTATTTTGTTTTTGATGTGAAACATCTATAGGCGCAGGGTAAACTGGATTGTTGGCGTGGCGAAGCTTGCCGTAGCGACGGGTCGCCACGCTATACTAAAGTATATATATATAGTCTATTTATAGTAGAGTGCACTGTGTGGCGACGGGTCGCCACACTATACAATGGTATATAGATAGTCAAAATGTATACCATAGTAAACAGCACCATCGAACCGAGTAGGAAGAGAGTAGCACAGTCGCTTGCGCATGGCGACGCGTTGCCACATCGTATACACTATTACCTATGTACTGTATATCTCTATAGTATAGCGTGGCGACCCGTCGCCACACGGTACACATTACTACATTTTGATTAGTATGATTATATTTTTGATTAATAATTGATTGTTAATAATCAATTATTAGTTATTATTATTACTGTGACAAGCAATTATCACAGTAATACCGTCAGAGGAAACATCGAATATAACTCTTGCTGAAGTCACACATGAAATGAATTAAGTTGTGGCCACTTGAAATTAATATTGAATTTTTGTATTTAATGAAAATAAAAGTTTATTAAATAAATAGTCATCATTTTCTGTAAAAAATCCGTTGTATTTAATTTTTCCATTATGCTATATTTAGTTCCTGTCGTAATCTTGTCTTTAATGCATATTACTTATACAAACTCGATGTTTCACATCTGCCAGGCGTTCCGTGACGGCTCACATTTTTTTCACATTAATTAAAATCAAGCTGAGCAAAAGCACTTAAGCTCTAGACCAACCAAAAGCAGTAAACAGGATTATTTCTCTTTACAGTGCAAAAAAAAAATACGATGACGTACAACGTCCATCTTGACACAATGATTTATACACAGCCCTATATATGGTTTCTACTGGAAATATTATAGATTTTATATTAACAAAGATAGACACTTTTTATTACTTGTAAATCTATATTTAAATTATCGGTCATTTATAAAAATGTGGTGCGCGTTGGTTCTGTTAGTGATTGTGACATGGGACACGTGGAGCGCACAAGCTCTTTTGTGTTACGAGTGTGCGGCAAACAGCACACACCATGAATGTGCTGGCAAATGGGCACGCCCACCTCAAAAATTTACAGCCTACCGCTATAAATACAATTGCAAAGGAGGTGTGTTGAATGTTATAAAATTTAATTTTACATATTACCATCGATTGAATTATGTACAATACAATTTATACAATTAAAAAACAGCGTGGATCAAGTAGTCAAAAGCGTTGCCTTCGAAGCATAGAGTATCGGAGTTCTGATCACGGACTAATTTACCAATATGTTTTTAATGAAATCAAATTAAAGCATATATTCCATGACTCAGAAAAAACTCGTTAGCACGAATGGTGTCACCAGAACGTTGACAAAAAGTTTGCAGCACTGGGTCAACGTAAAAAGCTCTAAGTACAAGCTTCTTAATCTGAAATGAAAATATTGGGAGTACATGCTTTAGTAATAGGGTAACAAAGTCAGGAAACAAATAGTAACGATTTAGTCGTATGCTACCTATTGCTAATTGTTGCTTGAACTTATCAATAAATCCACGGATGGTTTTTATCCAATTCTAGAAATCGAATTTTTGAGTACGACTGGAAATTTTAATTGCATAATTTAATGTTCTAATATTCTGAATCTGTTGTTTAAATGCTCCAAAAAAAACAGTACTATTTTTAATCCATAGACTCTTGTAAACTCAGGTTGGTGAACGCGGCTATTTAGCTAGAACAAATACAACAAATAAACGCGCGTCCTGTGGATGCGACAGAGATGGCATGCTTTCGGTACGCGAGCCGCCTCATCTACACAGTGGCGGGCATTGGCGGTCCGTGTTATTCACGGCCGTAAAGTTATATAAAAATATCGTGTTGAATAATTGAAACAACTACCATTTTTACAGATAAATACGAAAAACATTTAACTTTGAAATTTCTTTAACTTTAACGAAAATAACAATCATTACATTTTTCAACAGGGTAATTGTTATTTATATATCTACTTACTTCAATTTAAGCATAAATACCGAAAATGAAAATCATTTTTTATCTGTAAGTTTAACTTTACGCCGTAAATTTACGGTCGTTGGGAATCACATGGATGATATGTCGCTATTATAATATATCAACATATCATTGACATAAGTGTAAAATCGTAACAATTATAGATTAGATTTTAAAATTATTGCTTTAGATTATTAATTTATTTTGATGAAGTACACACAATTGTATTGTGTAGTATTGAATGCATCGAAATAGAAAAACATAGAATTATAACGTCGCACTAATTTACGTTCATTCGTGGCACATGACTAATACAAATGTAAATGAGGATATACGACATATTTTTAAATCCAATAAATTTCGTACAAAGGACCTTACTGTCGTCATTTTTAAATGTAATTTCGAATGACCATGTAATTTCTTAATCGAAAAGAAAGAATGAAGACACTCGTTGACGACAGAAAGAGAAGGAATAAGGCGGTAAACATCTGAACGACGGCGAAGCCAATATCTTACGCCACGCCCACTACGAAGCCAATTTCGTTTGGTCATTTTGTTTATGTAGAAATATTTTTGTACTTTTCTATTTCGATGATTAGATGTCTATTTTTTATACTGTTCAAAAGCAATACAAAAAACAAAAAAACTAGCTGCCTAGAAACAGGATATCTTGCGATATATTCTATAGTCAAAATTTTAACATTAGGAGAATCTCTGATTTTTTTATTAATCACGACAGCACTTTATACCTACTTTAAGAACGGAAATAACTCATTATCATTAAATAATCAAACGTTTCCAAAATATGTTTTACATACACTGCAAACTTGTATTAACTTATTTCGGAATTTTTCAGTGCACTCAAACCGTTAAATAATTGTGTAGTATAATACAATACTCATAGAAATCTACCTAAATTTAACATTAAAATACTGAACAAATTTAGAATATATCTCAAAAGAACACGAAGACAATCAATAAATTATATTTACTCGTGAATTTTAAGGGCCCTTTGTAGTCACTTGGTGTACTGCGTAAATATTGAACTGCCTTCTACAAATATTCAAAGGATCCTGTGCTACAAAAACGACTAAAACCTTAGAAATACTACGACATATCCGATCTTATTTAGACCTTGAGGAAGATACAATCTTATTTAACTATTTGATACGGAAATATGTAATTATAAGTCTCAATTGAGCGAATCAACATCCGTCTGTGAAGTTAAGATATAAAATAATTACTCTTTATATTACACCAAATAAAAGTGAAACCTTGGCCTTGAATACAGCTAAAGCCTTCGACTAGGTTTGGCACAAAGCACTTCCTGCTAAGCCTATGGGTTCTGCGGAAACGGAATGCTCGCTTTTTGGTGTAACACAACATTCAACATCAAAATCGTCGTTGAGGGAACGCGTTTGGTTTTACGTGCGTGTACTCCAGTGTTCCACAAAATTGCACGATGTCGCTTTCCCTGTACATTTTGCACACAAATAACATATTACAAATCAGTAATGTACATTGTTATGCGGATGACAGCATTGGGGATAGTTTATATTTGGACCAAACTAACCTCTCGCGAGAGCATACTGAACAACGCCGTAATGAAGCTTAGTGTCATATAAAAATGTTCTTTTGGAAAATCTTAAAGTAGAGCAACCTAGTGTAATTAATTCAACACTATAAAAATGAATGACAATTGCATTCTTTGTCAAAAAAGTAACTATTGTTGCATCTCGTTCCAGAGGCGTTTGTCTAATGTCAGGCCTCATAAAGTCGTCATATAGACCCATATTGAACTTAATGGGCACTAGATGTTAATGCTAATTTAACTTTACCCTTAAGGGGCCCGTTCAATAAATTTTATGTTGCTCAAAAGGTAAGACAACAATTATATCTGAAAGAAATTGAAGGCAATGACTTCAATTTCATAAAGCGCAAGTACGACCACATTTGGTAGAATATAATGTGTCGCTTGTGAACGTCGATGGTGCACTGATTTTTGGGCGACTTGACTCTATGATCTTGAGAGAAATATAGCTCTTTACATGGATATTCTTGCATTTTATTGCCGGGAATGCTCCGAAGAATCGCTCCACCACCAACTGCTGAGTTCCACCACTGTGTCATTCAACAAATTCTGTTAAAGAGTAGCAACTGAACACTAAGCAATCTACTGTGGTAGAATTACACGTACGCTCTATGTACGTGTAATTCTACCACACATCGAAACCATTTGAAACAAAATTACATCAGTTGTATTTTGGAAAAAAAAACCTAATATTAATGTTCCAAGAGTTGTTCATTGGACTATAATTTTAGGTATTCAAGTTTATCATACGGCAAAAAAATAGTTGAATTTAAAATGAAATATTATTTTCAGTATCGCTCTCTGTATTTATTTCAGACACATACGAATTTATATCGTACTTTTTAGTTGTACTTATGATATAAAAGTAATACTTCCTAAAAAATTGTACAACACCGTATACATACAAGAAGTGACTTTTAAACTTAGACACGCTATAATTAATAAAATTTCGATAGTTTAAATGCACACATAATAATTCTTAACGGATATAATAATACAATTATAGAAAACAAACGTATTAAAACGAAAAAAAAAATCACAAAACTTTGATAAATATGAATTACACAGTACGTGGTAACTTACCTAATACCTGTTCATGTATAACGTCCGTCGCGTATATCTACAACGCGCGCATGCACGATAGTATTTTATACTATCGCTTTGTATTGCTGTGTAACGTCGCTTTCTTATGCTCCTCTCCTGTAGCGTTAGAACTTGTAGCTTTCTTTCTCTTTCTCTCTTTCTTATCTCTCATGTAAAGTAATATGCCTAAAAGTGACACTTCCTTGAAATTTCACTCTCAATCTCGTCTAATTATCGATAATCGAATCGCCGCCTAACAAGTTTCACTTCAATACGATTGATTAAAAATTTCGAAGTGGGACTATATAACTGATATTTTAATCGGTAGGAATTAAGTAGAGTAATCAATTATTTTAATTATTCCCTTTTTTTTTTTTAGAATTTTCCCTCTGCTTCATGCGTGTATTCAGAAGACGAGCTACGAACCACTGGCTGGTGCAACGCGGCTGCTATGCATTCCCAAACCAACCAGCTCTAGGTTGGAGGGATAAAGCTTACGATTTGTTACCTTTCGGCCGCCGCCGGCGCCGAGTCCGTCGAAGTCATAACGAAATAGATGAACGTTTGATATGTACAAATGAAAGGTTTTTGTTCTCTAAGTACATTCTGTTAATCAACACCTTCACGTTTACTCCTAAGAACGGTTTTCTTGGATTATACAGTATAGGCTAAGGGGGTAAAAAAAACGCATCTCTTGTAATACTAAAAGCGTGTGTATACTTTTACTGATATATTATTCATATTGATTTGATAATATATATATACGTAAATCATTTGCTACAATATAGTAAAACTTTAAAAAAACTTCGCGTTAAACAATTGGTAACAATGGAAATAACATTAAAATTAATACGTCTCCAAAACGGCAATGTAAGTTAAATACTTTTACTTGCCTTTTAATTCAGTTCGAAAATAATTTTAATTTAATTTTTGAATTCAGTATTCACGGAGGTGCACACAATGCTTACACTTCTTGTTAAAGCTCAATTTAATTGCCCGTCAAATTGCGTATTAAATTATGTATAAAAAGTGCGCAGTATGCACTAAATGTATATCAAAGAGTAAACTCCAAAAATGCATAGTCTGAACAGTGTTTTAGGTAATGTCAAATAACACAGAGTCTATATTGCTTGAAACACTAATGGATAAACATAATGAATCTGTTACAGAACTGCATACGGTGTGCTGCACGTCTGCACTTGCGGCTACGACATGTGCAATGCTGCACCGAGTCCGACGGTCGTCTGTTTGCCCAGCAATAAGATCTTTGCTTGCATAGCGAGCTTCTTTTTTTGCTTGATAAACACAACACCTTTGTGATAATACTATGAAATACACCGTTAGTTAATTATACATCGGTTAAATACATCAATATATTGAAGTAATAAACATATGGTTTATTTTTTTAAGTTTTGTCCACGCGAACGCGATAATGTTAAAAAAAAAACTACGGATAGGAACTATAGTGAAATCAAAGACAAAAGCTGGAACAAAATCGTAACATAAGCATGCATATCTATACTGTTATGTAAATCATTAGTGTCTGTTGGAATATACAAAATTTTTGGAAAATTGCGTAATAGATATTCGTTTTATGACTAACTGACCTCAATTCTACCGTTTTTTTAAATTTAAGTGTGTCTGTATGTCCTTTTATAACTCAAGAACGGCTTGGCCGATCGTGATGAAAGTTGATATACTGTAAGAATATGTTACTCAATTACGCAGGCTAGGCTAGGATACGCTACTGTATGTCTGTCTGTTTGTCTGTCTTTTTATAACGTAAGAACTGTTTGACCGATCGTGATAAAAATTGGTATACTGCATGGACATGTGATTGCGCAAATTATAGGCTACTTTTTGTCTATCTGTCAATATGTATATATGTTCTTTAATAACTTAAGAACGGCTAGACCAATCTTGATGAAAATTAATTTCCAGTCACAAAATGTGATTGTACAAATGATAAGTTGCTCTCTGTCTGTCTGTCTTTTGGCATATTATTTTATAACTTAAAAAGATTTCACTGATCTTAATAAAAATTGGTTTACAGTTTAAACATGTGATTACGTAAATTATAGACTATCGCTGTGTGCTTATCTATATGTTCATTTATAACTCAAAAACCAATCGTAATGAAAATTGGTGTTCAGTTAGAACATACGATTGTCCGAATAGTAGGTGACTGTCTATCTGTCTGTCTGTATCCATGTTCTTTTATGACTTAAAAATGGTTTATCCAGTCTTACAGTCAGAACTGTGACTGTAAAACTGGATTTGAATGATTGCCAAAATGATAGTTTTTGTGCTATTCCCGTACACCACACGGAAAATTTCTAAAAATATATATTTAAAAAAAAAAAAGCTTGCTTCAATGATAAATTGAATTAAAAAGTGAAAAATAATGATTAATATAGGAATTAAATAATGAATGAAAAATATTAGTATTATGTAAAAAAAGGGTGGGGCCTTATCTTTGTACCTTATCTTTCATACTGATCTAATATTTTCGAGAACTGATTTATCGAGCACCCCACGCTTTTTTCACAATAGTACTAATATTTTTTTCGTTATCTTATGCCTTTATCAAGGATTATTTTTCACTTTTTAGTTCGATTTATCATTAATGCGTGTTTTTTAGTTTTTTTTAACTGTATTTTATTTTCTTAATTTTTAGGTTCAAACCGATATTAATAGTATTTATAACCAAGAGCCTCGATTTTAGAATATCTTACGTGTGGCAATGAATTTAAGTTTATATCATTCATGTCTATGCAACCTTTTCATTTGATCTGACGCAATCACTATTGGATTATATTAAATAGGATTGGGTGAATCCAAAACTGAGTGAAGTGCTCGACATAACGTAGCGCTGTACACCTTATAACTGTGACATATGTAAGTTTTTTAAAATTCCTTACTTTCAAATTTTACAAAATTTTGAAAAATCACAATTTCCTTTAAAATTCTCATATTTAACTATTTTTCATCTAGAAAATTTAAACTTCTTTTCAAAATTATAAAATTCAAATTATTTTTCATATTTTTTTTCAATATTGTTAAATTTTATAAAGTTTTAAGTAACTAAATTTTTTTTCAAATTCTAAATAAACAAATATACTCAGGTGACGCTAATAAAAGCGTGTTAAAAAGAAAACTCGCATTTGTATCTGACGATGTCTACATGTTTTTACTATATAACTAAATTACTAAGCCATTTATAAGAATTATTTCAACAATTAGAAACTCCATGACTAAAATATACTATTAATATGCCACTTTAGCTTTAAATATACATATTTTTGTTACAAATTTAAAAAAACACTCATACGAAGAAAGCAACGCTATTCCTAAGTAATGCAACATAAATTTAATTTTGACACTAGAATTTACTCCGGTTTCGTCCGTGATTTCGAAATTAATTAATTATGATAATAATGAAATTAATTATCTTAATTGTTCAATATAAAAGAATTACGCGGATGGAACCGTGGACAGAAGCTAGTATATATCCCTGTTGAAAACATCCAATACAGTCCCACATATAACAATAGAATCTGTAATGGCTTATATGTAAACTATCTGGAAGAAAAAATTTCCAGATAGAGTTAAATTTGGAATCTATATGTATGTCCGTAGCGAGGTTTCTTTATTGGACTTAATGGGATTGTAATGTTATTTGTATCTGTATGAATCCTATCTGCACCTTACCTGTAGGTTTGTATCTGTTCTAATCGTAAATCCATATGGACATAAAAACCAATGTGGATTTCCGAATACGAAATAAAAGATGTTTTTAATGCTTTTAAATGACAATTCCACAATTGGAAAAAATAATGTATTCTATATGTAAATCCTGATAAGAACTTTATAGACATATAAGTTCCATTAAACTTTTCGTTTCTTTTCTTCTAAAGTTTTATGGGTATGGATATGGATTTGCAACGACAAAAGCACATTTGGTCCCAATTCAATTATTTCTTATTGGAATCTATAGGATTATTTCAACAGGGATAATGTATAAAGTAATAATGTTTTTTAGTGATAATAGAGTACTCTTGACCGTATTTTTTAACCCAAAAGGTACAGGGCCCAGATCGTAAGTTCAACGGGACTTTTGTCTAATAAATTTTTAACTTAGACAAATTAGAAATCACTCCACTCCGTGCCCGGAAGAGCATGTTAAGCAGTCGGTCCCGGAAGCTCATAAGTTGTCACTGCAACAGCGCGGTGAGCGTACATCTAAAATAATACCTCGACTCAGCCACAAGGCTTGGGGGCACAAGCTCATCAGCCTTCAGAAACGTAACGTCAGCGTATTCGGATAATTTGAATTCCTCCAACGCTCACGGGGTCGTTGCTTTCGGTTCGAGGTAGGAATTTTTCAATTGCATATATGATATACCGCTTTTTTTTTGCACTAGCATTTTGTAAACATTTTATAAATTACAGAAAAGTATTTGCGTCTTTTAAGACATTTGTATTCACATTCTATCTGTAAATGGATTTATTTTATGAGATGGAATTTTCTAGAAACAATAAATCTTGTTTGTTTATGTCAGACATGACATATTTACGACTTTATTTGTTTTAGATAGTTTATCGATTTATTTATATTTCAAGAACATTCTGCATTCAGTCGATGAGTATAGACTGTGAAGCGCGGGCGCGAAGGAGTTGAATTTTGTTTCTGCAATCAGTACTTTCATAAGTCAAGTGCGATCAACGATATGCGTACTGGTTCAACTGGTTTCGTATCGATTATGGCTGTGTTTATACGCCTTTTGATTTTCTAAGAGTTTCCTTTCATCTGTTATAAATATTTGAACCCCCGATAGGATCATTACGTAACAATACTTAGAAGAGTTCTATTTAGATCAGGGTTCCTATGTATTTTATTTAAAAGTTTTAACTTATCAAGGGGTTACATCAGTGGCTCTATAAAGTCGACACGGTATATAGTAATATACTAAATTAGCATGGCAATGATGAGCAAATATTAAAATGAAATTAAATGCAGGATACACAATAAAAGGGACCATTCTCGCTGCATGAACAGTAGTAACACGTAACAAGCGTGTTTGACTACTTACAATAGAGCCTTAGTCACTATACTTAGAGAAGGCAGTGAATTCAAGTTTGGCAGAAATATAAAAATAGAATTGATATAGTAGAAATGTAATCCATGCCTAGTAAAAATATATGGTGTCTATGAAACATATAAAAAGCGATATCAAGAAATGGTGTAGTTTGAAAAACAAATTGTAATGAATAAAAAAAGGTAAGTTTCAACTATTTCGCTATCTGGAAAAGACAAATGAAAGCAGATTATCGAAAGTGATTTATATAACAAATGCGTTTGATGAGGCAGTAGGCAAGATATCTTTTAGAGAACATTATTCAGGCCAGATTGCTGACATATTAAAATAAAAACCGAATAAACATGTAGGGCCACGCATAATGAAGGGTGTTCGTCACAATATGAGAACTAAGAATTGACCTTTTCTTTGAAACTGGTACTGCTTTGATACTACATATTAATTCAGTTCGCGGTTAGTAATGTTTAAAACGGGTCTGCATAGAACAGGTGTTAAGGATTATATTACTCTATATTTCCATAATTATACATGTTTCATAAACTTATACTTACTACTTGTTTTAGACAACTAACAACGTCATTAACGAATCTTCAATGAAATTTGCATGAAATTTTGCTATTTACTTCTCCAAGTACATTTTATTAATTTGTTGACTATTACTCATTGCCATGTAAAACCTAATTTAACTGTGATAGCTTCTTTTTTATATACACTACTGCAATAATTTTTTTCACATATCCAAGTTTACCATTAGCAGATCCGCAATGTTTTTGAATGAACTATCTAACGATGGGATACAACACAAATATACTACACCATGGGACAAAACTTACCATTTTATATGTCGGAGTAGTCAAAAAATTTTTTTTTCTACTACCAACTTGTTGGCATGATTAATGTGTATCCATAGCAAATTACAGTTTTCTAGTACTAATAGTATCTGAAATAAGCAATGGATAGACAGAGAAACAGATATGGTGAAACTATAAGGGTTCCTTGTTGATTTGGAACCCTAAAAAGGGCTAAATTCTAGGGCTTCAAAATCGACGAACCTATACAAACATTTGATGGGTGTCAGTAAAGCAAGAGTGATAGGTACATTAAGATCGAAGCATATGGAGATATGTAATCCCTGCCTATCCTTCTAAGAAATAGGTGAACTTATTGAAAAATAAATACTGGTCTTAAGGTCAAATTAGGAATTAATAATTACAAAAGATAATACTAAAATCATTTCTAGTTATATAATGGTATTAACTGTAATAGAAGCTCTAAGAAAATATATCTTATTTATGAAATTTCCAAAAATACTAAAAGTATCTCTCTTATATATTTAACCTGTTTAGGATATAGAAATTATAACTAAAAAAAAATCATTGCATATCTTTATTTGCATCATAAAATTTGTAAATATCAATTTTTCATTTCTATAACATTCATCTGTCTTCATCTTTTGGTTCT
Source organism: Eumeta japonica (assembly GCA_005406025.1). Classification (NCBI taxonomy): domain Eukaryota; kingdom Metazoa; phylum Arthropoda; class Insecta; order Lepidoptera; family Psychidae; genus Eumeta; species Eumeta japonica. The sequence continues at coordinate 134,424 of BGZK01001070.1, forward strand.
ACAACTTTTAAGCATTCATCTACAAACTCCGTAAATATTGGTTCTTGCATAAATTCTTGAATTAAAGGATCTGGATAAGGTGACTTGTCGAGCTCTTCCAATATTTTACGTAAATGTGGGTTTTCTAGGTACTGTTTTAATTGTTTTGAATGTTCTGAAAAGTTTAAAACAATGATAAGACTTCATGCGATGAGAAATTTAATATAAATAGCACAACTAAATAATAATACCCAGACAAAATATGTTCTCACTCAAATGAACATATAAATTATGATTTGCAGTAAAAAATTAAAAAATGCAAAATGATGAATGTAAATGTGGTACAAAATTAACCAGTGTAAGCAAACAAACAAATTCTGAAAATAAACAAAATTTGACTTAATCAAAAGTTAGTCAAATAATATAGTTTGAATTTCATACACCAAATGAGAAAATTACATAAAACCAATAAATTTCAATACTTGAACAATTTTCAAGTGTAAATTTTAAATGAACAAAAACCACTTGTTTATTCATTAGAAAGATTAATAAATTGGGAAAAAAATTGTGTAATGTTTGATTAGGTATATAATTCAGAGAACTATTCCATAAAATAATCCATTTCAAACATATAGAAATTTTCAATCTTATATTATGTACTTAAAAAAATAAGTACCAAGACATTTTAATTTCGCCATTGATACAGTGTCTTCAGTAGGGAATTCATAACTAGACTTCTTCTGTTCATTATCTTTGATTTCTTCTGGCTGTTGAATAATTTTACATGGTTTTTCTTTATGCTTTTTGCAACAAACCATCGAACAACTGCAAAATGTGGAAATATTATAATGTATCGTGCTTGTTTACATATCTAAAATTCATATTGCAATTTACACAATCATTTAATTTACGTTTTAGGCAGCATCTAAAACATCTTAATAAAACACCTGTCTATAATTGAACAAATATTTACAAATTTACCTAAAAATTAAATGGCACTCCCTGATGTTTATTAACTAATTATATTAAGATTTTCCCAAAGTGACAAAGTGCTTTAGGTAAAAATATAATTTTGATTAATAACTTTGAGTAAGTATGTTAATATAGAATGCGGTTTCTCTAACTTACGTCTGGATGGTATGTAATAAAACACCTAGTGTTTAACTTGGGCTAAAAACATTACATACTTTTAGGGGTTTTATATAAAAAAAAACTTACTATGGCATTCGACATGTAGGACATTTATATTTGGAAACATCGCCGCACTCGAAGCAGTCCATAGTTTACTTCTTTACAAAGTTCTTGGTATGTCAGAATAAATATTCCATAAATTAAAAATATATTCAATAGCTTATATGCACGTAAAGCACAAGTAAAGTTAATAAAACTAACTTTAACTTCTACTAGCATGGAGATAATTCTATTCTGTATCATATTCATAATTCTCTGTGTATTATTCACGTTACTCTGTGGAAAATATTGCCAACCCCAATCATTAGTAAAACTACACAAATACGCAAAAAAAACTGTAAAATACTGTAAATAATGATCAAAAAATGGAACACATGCTGCTTTTCTTTATTTAGTGTTTTTCTATGTTAGTAATAAATAAAACATAAATGAAAAGAAATTTTAAATAACAAAAAAATTGTGTGATAATGAAACTTTTAATTATGACAAAGAAATAAACTTGGAAATAAAAAATGTATTGTAGAATAACAGTCATTATAATATATGAAAATTGTCAAATATTATCAGGTACTTTTCCCTTTTCAATTTACAAATCTCCTTGCTTTTCCGTTTCAGCATTATTTTTTGAATCAGATAAACTTTTTGCTCATATCTCATTACATTTTTTTCTTGGTGGTATTTTATCAAAATCGGGCTCACGTCCATTATTGCTGCTAGCCATAGTAGTAATTATGTTTGTTTTCAAAGTACTTAGCAATATTAAAATAGTCACAACAACAATTGATCAAAAAAATGTAAACAGATACTAGATCGAGCAAGTACAGTACAATGCACAAATCTTTGCTGCTCTGAATTTCCTGCGAGTGATGCAATGTACAGGCACAACATTTCCAGGCCCCTCCTTCTCTTCCTCGTTCCTATTTTACACCAATGCGACCCTTTTTTTGACGTTTTGTATTAACAAGATTCGTGTGTTATGCAGTACTTTATATAAATAATGAATACCTGAGTAACAAATAACATAACTTCAGTAAAACAGCCTGATCAGACGTTTTACTTATCATATGCCCTGCATGTTATATTTACTCCATGCATTAACGCTGTCTATTAAAACGATTAGCAATTACGTAGGTCAGTCCTATAGTGATAGGTTTTCTGAAGCTGATTTAGTATAAAAATTACGCAACATGTGAAAAACATAACATTGGAATCTCAAATAAGAAAACTATAAATTTAGAGGCTTAAACTAAATACTGGGTGGATAATAATATAACTGTAATGAACTACCATATGGTGTATTATCTAAGATGTTTACTGTTAAAGCTGTAGGGATGACTACACTGCCAATGGAGAAGAATATATGGTATATAGAATATCTATACACTCTGTATATATGAAAATCATAATCCCGCTCTATAACGGGATTATGATTTCCATATATAATACTTGTCAACAGTAAACTGGCTTATTATTATTTTGTAATATGCAAATAATTCGTTAATTTTTGTATTTAAGTGTTCGTTTAAAATTTTTATTTGCTCAATTAATATTTATGTATAAGAAAAAAAATAAACAAAATTCTTTCATTATCATGTTGTCTGTTAGCAGATTTTTTTTATTGCAAAAAACATTAAATTTTCATTGGTGTGTTAATAACACGCGTTGTGGTTATTTTTGAAGGACTAAAATAGTATCTAAGTAAAATTCAAACTTCTGCATTAAAATTGAACCAAATGTTAAAATATGGTTTGTAATGGTTAATTATTAAAATATTAATTATCTGGAATAGAATATTCTGGACTCCATATGAAGGGGCGTTTATTGTAGAATCTAAACAAATAATTATAACAAATTTATGGCCTGGGTCATGGATTTGATGTAATAATTTTATCAAATGCCTAAATCAGTAGCCAATAACCTTCAAATTCTAACTCATGAAATTCTTTACATTGGAAGCCAACAGTAAATTTTGCCATCCTTTTTTTTGCAATGAAATATAATGACTTTTTTTAACTAATATTTGTTTGTACAGTAATTTGCACTCGTTACAACAACATTTTCTATTAAGCTATTTTATCACTCTTTGGTACATCTTTACTTTTGATTTGATCAGAGTTTTATAACATCGTAAACAGAGTTTTGTTTTCGATTTATTTCAGTTACATGGATATGATACAGACGGGTTTAGCGTGCATAGCGTAAGAACAACTAGATGTGCAATGATAATAAAAAATGGGTAGTTTAATTCTGAATAATATTAAATAAAAAATATAAAACAAACAAACAAAGAATTTCATTGATCACCCAGACACTAATAAAATACGTTTATGAAACAAAACAAAAAAAGTTGAATTCAAAAAATATAGTATTAATTTGATATAAAAACGTTTTTAAATGTCTATATTTACATTTAATATATAAATTATTTATGAATGCGTTGATCAATTTCGATTGGTCTCGGTATTCAATGTATGCGCAAAAAAAAGACTTTTTTCAAAAGTCTTTTTTTGTACATACTTTGTTAACAAAACTTCTCGAATAAATCAACCAAATTTGATGCAGTTTGCAACGATATACATGACTTTCTTAGCAGAAGATATATAATTAGATTTTGGTACTTGTGGACAGAAAACTTTAATAAATATTTCTAAAAAAATAGCCTCATAATTTTTTCAACAGTTATACATAAACACACAGAGATACATCACTCGGAAAATCATCTACATACATTCCTAGGAACATAAAACGACAAGATCTTGTGAAAATTCGATTTTCGAAAATTAGGGTGAAAATTCCTTTACAATTCATCAAACATTTAAATTCTAATGACGAACTAACGACTTGCTATTATCAAGAAATTAAAAAAAGAACCGAAGACGACCAGGAAAAATTTCATAAAACTGATAAAAATAGGGGTGAGAGTTAAACGATTTTGCAGACACCAGTCATAAATAATGAATGATTGAACTAATGATGGATGTCGGTTCATCACTCTAAATAGCTGACGCTAAATCTGCACAATCAAGCAGATTTTAGTGCAAATTTAGCGCCAGCTATCTAGGGGACAACTTTGTAAGCGCACGTATTCAGAAAAAAATTATAGATTTTAACCAAAAGGAAAGCTTGCAGTGTAATCATGATAGCTTTAACTAAAAAGAAATTAGTAGCAAAAAAGGGGTATATTGAAAATGAAACAAGAGTGAGCACTGTAGTATTTTTTTTTTTGTAAGTTCGTCATTAATATGTATATATTTTATAAATCATTATATTTACACTTACATTATATACATTTGTAGCATTTTTCTGCACGTACATACTTTTTTTTTTTGTAAAATTTTGCGATTACTATTTTTTTAACAAATTACCCTAATTCTACCACTTTAAAATGTATGTCTATCTGGATACACGTCTTTTTCCAACTTAGGAATGATTTTATCGATTTTTATGCAAATTTGTGATTATAATCGCACACTATATATATAATTTCAATAAGAGCTTTGTCTTTTAATATGTTCGGACTAATATCCAAAACAGCTGAACAGAGTTTAATTAATTTTTTAATCGAAGTATATTATCTCCTAGAATCAAAAACAAAATACTTTTACTTATATATTTATACTAATATATGAAACTGTACATATGATATTTTTGTAAATTTTTGCCATAAATATTTATTCTGCACCTATTCTAAGCCTACTATTTTTAAATTTCTATTTCGAATATCTGTTTATAAAATGTCTGTATGTATGTTTGTTTGAGCTAATCACCGTAAAAGCTGAATAGATCTTAATCAAGTTTTTTATGGGGATAAACTGTGTTCAATGAGTGTGTATTTCGTTCGTTATTTACGTGCCTAAGCAAAACTGGCGATATGCTGTACTCACAAACGAGAAGGTTTCGGAAAGGCGAAACGAAAACTAATATTAGTATCCGACTTTGTCTGCGTATCTAAGCTATTGAACCAAACTTTAATCTTGAATAAAAAAAAATGTTTCACTAAAAAAAATCATAAAGAGATCATGTTGAAAGCCTGATCAGCTGATATTTAAAATGTAGGAATTCATTCTATGTCTACGCGGATGAAACTGCAGGCCAAAGCTAGTATTAAACAAAACTGATTAGGAAATATTTATTTATATAATTAATATACCTAAATTATATCCTTTTTCAAAATTCCTTGAACATAATTTATAATTAATATTTATCGAACAGCATAAGAAATTTCATTACTACTCAATCTCCCAAGACACAAACATTTTTTTAATTCCCTCGGTTATTTACCTTAGAACATTAATTTTTTTACGTATTTTTTCATAAAATCCTTAATAATTTTGTAAAATTCTCGTTGTTCCCGAATCTGTAATCCGAAAAGTAATCAGTAGCACGAAGGAATGCATACATGCGTTAAAGTAGAAGATACCGATAACTAGGAACTTGTATTAGCGTTGGTATTTCTTAGTGTGTTAAAGATTCATTGGACTCATTACTGAAAAAGCATCACAATTTTAAAAAATATTTGTCGAAATCTAGGGAGTTATATGAAGGCGACGGTTAACGCTATGGAGACTCTCCGCTTTTTTCTATGCCGAACATACAATTCAAAAAATGATACATCCGACAAATTTGGAAAGCTTTGTCAATGCCAGTGCCGACTGGCTGTCGATTGTCGAAAAATTTGGTTGCCTGTAAAGTCGGTATACGGGCGAAAGTTTTACGTGACAACGACTTTGAGTGGTAAAATCATTTTAATGTGAATATTCATTCGTATAGTAGGAAGAAGGATGAAATAATAGTAACAATTTAAAACATTTATTTATACAAAGAATTATATTTAAAACATTAATTTATACAAAGAATCTCGCACTGAATTTCATATTAACAAAATTTTATTTTTACCTTTACACATACATACGTATTTATATACAAATATACATACAATAACTTGCAATACATTTGCGTACAATGAAACAGCGTTTACTACAACTTAACTTGTTCCTATCTGAGTGGAAGGGACGCGTGCCTTTCACTTTTTATGTCTGTCTCTCTCGCTCTTAGGCGGGCTAACCATGCCCGAGTGGAAGGGACGCGTGCCTCTCACTCGCTCTCATTGTGAGCGCATAACGTGAGCGGAGCGTAACGCAGTTTCTTGAAGTGTCACCCGGCAAACCAATTTATAAGACGTTGTCACGTCAAAACGATTACGTGACGGTTGCTTGATGGAAAAATCTAATTTTTTAAATATTTGCGTCTGACGATTACACATTACGACAATTACTCATCGATCATAGCTTTGACTGTGGTAAAACACACAACAAATTGAATATGTAATCCCTGATATAAAATAGGAATTCTATAAATACTCCTTTAGTATATATTTTACTCGGTGCTTCTGTCGTCCACGGACGCCCAATGCTTTTCAAACAGCAAAAAGTGAAGTCGGAAGTGCTACTACATATTCTTTTTCTATGGTGAAGTGCCTGACCACAGACAGTACACTATGTAACACAGAGTAGTAAGGCAATCGGAGTAGAGTCAAGTAAGATAGATACATTCGGTTATTATGAGAGTATGTCATCTTGTCAAAGTGGCCAAAACAATTTTAATGGCGCTAATTGCGAAGTTAGCTATATGAATTTAACATAATTATACTCAAGAATAATATTAGTATTGCATTTGTGAAACCGACAAGTGACCGGTAACATTATTCCATAATAAGATCTTGTATCTTCATGAAAATTTCAAAAATTTATATTAGTGTCTTATCTAAGACACGAGGTTTAGAGCATGTGAAAGACTAAATAATTGGAAATTATAAGATAGCTTTATATTCTGTGATTTTTATACCAACCCATGTATTCATATCAGTATTTTAGTTGTAATGAAATAATTCCTTAATTTTTATATATATATTGTGTCCAATGTTTGTTGTATGATTATACCACCACAATGGATCTTGATACTGATAAACCTATAATAAAAAAAACCATTCATGTTGGACATAAACATATTTTACCAACGAAAGGGTATAAGGTAAATAAGGAGTTAACTAATTACATTTACTCTGAAACTGAATGTGTTTCTGCTAATAATTGTTTCCTAGGTACACTTCCATTTTCAAACTTGGAAATTGGGAAAAGAGCGTGAACTTTTGGATGATAGTAGAAAAATTGGCAAGAAGGAGCCCATGGTTCTCATAATAGGACATAAATTTAAATTAGAGGTTTGGGAACAAGCAGTGAAGATGATGGCGGTCGGTGAAGTGGCCAGCTTTACAGTTAAAAAAGAGGTAATTACTTATAATACTTGCATTATACATATATATTGAATACAGTGAATGTATGTGATGAGCATTAATTCCCCAAATGTGACAGTGTTTATTCTTTTATTGAAAGAACCTTTGTCATGCATTTTTTAAATATTTTTCAGTTGGTTTATAGTTATCCATTTATATCCAAAACCATTCGTGACCTTGGAAAAGATCCTCTTAGAATCAAACATTCATGCACTATGACATTACAAACAGAAGGTATAGGATATAAAGATTTAGATGAATTGATAAAAAACCCTAGTGACTTGGAATTTATAATTGGTAAGAAAATAGACCACAATAAAAATAGCTGTGATGAAAAGATGATATATTTGACAATGTTACTATTGACGATTTATATAACTTTTATATTGTTCAAAAACTGTTTGATGTAATGTGGTGCATAGTAATTACAAATTTCAGAGTTGTTAAAAGTTGAAACTTCTGAGGAATATGAAAAAGATTTATGGCAATTAGACGATAAAGAAAGGCTGGAATTAATACCCTCTTTGAGAGAAAAAGGGAACAAATGTTATAGTCAAAAATTATATGATGAAGCTGAAGAAGTATATAGTAAAGCTATTGGAATATGTGAACAATTCATGTTAAGGTATTTAACTTAATTCAATTTTAAATAGTATTTATTTATCATATTTTATTCATTAAATAGGTCTAGTATTTTTAGACCATGTAATGCTTTTTTTATGCATGAGATCTAATTAATTAATATTATTTCTAGAGAAAAGAAAAATGATGAAGACTGGATCAAATACAATAAACTTAAATTGCCAATTTTACTAAATTATGCACAATGCAAACTAATGAAAGGAGATTATTATTCCGTGATTGAACACTGCAATACCATTTTGGAATATGATAAAGGTAATTTTTAGATAAAAAATGTCTTAACATTATGGCATGCACAGAGTTAATCAATATATTCAACACAAGTACTTATGAGACAAAGTTGATGCCAATGAAATTTAATATTGTACTAAAAATATTATATAAAATAAAAAATACTGCGACTTTTAGTGCATTCAATTTTGTTCAATATATATATTGCTAAATGTGAGCAAAAAGCTGATAGAGAACAGATAAGATAAGCAAGTGGATGACTGGACAGATAAGAAAATCGCTTTATTACCTCTATATCTCTTTATCTGTTGGGAAGCTTTTATAGTGCCTTTATGTTTGTTCATTTATATGTCACAGACTTCTTTTTAGGACACTCAAGTCTACAGGGCTGACGGTACATGTCCTTGAACAGTAAAATATTGTAGGGTGTATCGACCATAGACAGGGAGGAGGAAAAAGATTTCTTACTACTTGCCCCTTAAGTAGGGTTTTATTGAACATGTAGTTTAAATTATTAAGTTTCTTTGGTAGTTTTCCTCAACATTAGTTATCATATACAAAATATTTGGATAAAGGTTTTTTTCACATACTGTCATCACTTTTTAATCTTGAAACATTGCCATTTTAGTTTGCTCTATATCTTATAGATAAGAAAAATTCTCTATGAAAGTTATCACCTCCAGCTTGGATCAAATAATCACATACTATAATGAACCACCCAAGTAGCTTAAAAATCCACTGACAATTATAATCATAGAGCAGTTTCCCTGAAACCCAAAGAGATTTCAAATGAAATAATGATGCTTCAATATTCAAGTTTGATATAACAAATACCAAATGTATTACGCTCAATGGAGGGATCATTTTAAGGCTTAACTTTGGTCAGTTTATGTATATAGCCATAACTGCACATGGTATCCACACATAGATGATCTGGTTTTTTTCGCCTTAAAATGCAATTTATATATTCAGCTTTTGGTCACTTGAATGAAGTTACTCAATTTCATTTTGTTTTATATCTAAACATATAATAAAATTGGAACATGACGATGTCTGTAGATTATAGATATAGAAAAAAACTAATATGGGGGTCTTTATTAGAGGAGCAGAAGCTAAAATAACAGTTTTAGAATTTTCGTCCATCTGTTTGTTTGTTACCGCATCACATAAAAACTGCTGAACGGATTTTAATGTGATTTTCACAGTTCGGTAGTTTGGAATCCAACTTAACATTTGAGTTATGTTTCATCTAATTCAGTAGTGTAGAACCAGAGATACAACTCAACCTCTCTGTGGTACTGCCTTTCATACATTAGGGAGGTCATTTAAAATGGTCATATGGGAAAAATATGAATGAACACTATGAACGCTTTTAAAATGGTCTAAATATTGTAGTCCATGTGTGCGGGACTGCGAGCAAAAGCTAGTAATTTATAATAACATTATTAATTAGGTGAAGTCTAAGAAGTATACCTCATGTTGCTAAATTATATTAAGCATGAATAACATGTCTTATCTTTACTTCAGTTATAATTTATTATTAAGTAATATCTAATTTAACAAGTTTACAGTTTAGAAACGAGTACATGTAATTATTATAGATCCAAAATGTATCATATAGTGCAGACATAAAATTCCCTTAAAAATGTATAAGTAACGTGTTTTATTGCTTTCACAGACAATGAAAAAGCTTTGTTTAGAAGAGCAAAGGCACATGTCGGTGCATGGAATCCCATTGAAGCAGAAAAAGATTTTAAAAGTCTATTAGCTGTCAATCCTTCAATGTCTGCTACAATTGAAAGAGAGTTATGTCAGTTAAAAACAATGTGTAAAGAAAGAGAAAATCAAGATAAAAATGCTATGAAGAAATTATTTACAAGTACTTAAATTATCTAGTCCACTGTCTTAAAGTATTAATTTATAGCTTTACACTGTATAATAAAAGTAAATAATTCATTGGTATTGTCATAAATAATATATTTATTTACTATATTTACTTGGATGCTTATTATTTGTTCAAAGAATCATTAAATAAGTTGTAATGCAAGAAAGGAAACAAACAAACTTTAATGACACCACGTTTAGGTATTTAGCTCTTAAAGGCTACAATGAATTTGTATACTACTAAGACTACAATGGGTGTAAAAACACCTTTGAATTTAATTATTAGAGTAAATTATATAAATATACATATTTTATATATATTCAAATTATGGATCGTGCTCTTTAATCTTTTCACATAAAAGCTTAATTTTTCGAAATGAAAACAATTCAAATTGCATTTGAAAAAAGGGTTCTCAAAACTATGGTAATTTTGAAGGGGTATGAAAAAAATTGAAAATAAAAAAGCTGTTATGTGTTTTAAATCAGCCTTTATATGTTTTCATTATCATAAATAAGTCTTCAATTTGGCATATAATTTATTCTTATATCCAAAAAAAAACATATGAAATTTTTAAATCACAATGAGATCTAATAATCTTTCACAAAGATGCTTGTAACACAAAATAAATCATAAACTACAATAATGAAAAGAATATAATCATGAAAGTACTGAATGTGCTCTGGTTTTTACGACTTTTGTGTATTTTATATTTTAAACAATAAACGGCATGTTACCTACTAATAAAAATTATGTTTCCGGTCATAATTAAGTTTCTGCGCATTTTTTTCGCGCATACAAACATCACGTGATGCCCACTCTCATATCTCACTCCGCAGAACAAACAAGAGCTCAGACTGAAATACGCACCACGTGCATCTTAATAAATTGTCGTATATAAATACTTTGTTTTATTTGCTGAATGTTGATTCCAATATATTTTTATTGTCTTTTGAAACATCATTTTGTCGTGAAAAAAGGGCAAATACAACAGTTATTCATTTTGTTTTTTTAACAAAAAAAAAAAAAGACAAGAAATATCACAGACTTTGTCAAAGAAACTTCTACGGAATATTTCGGATTAAATATAGAAAAACAAGATAAAGTATAGATTCCTTATAAGGTTTGTAAATCTTGTGTTGAGTTTTTACGGTTGTGTAAAAAAGGAGAACGTTCGGGATTAGATCTCGGTATTCCTATGATCTGGATGGAGCCTAAAAATTATTTCGATGATTGCTATTTTTGCATAGTAGACGTCAAAGGTTTCAATCGAAATCTAACGTGGAGATAGCCAGACTCAGTCTACAAAACATCCTATTTTGCACAATGAAAATTTTCTTTGGCCTGTTTATGTTTCAAAAGTAATCGGTACGCTTTCAGAAACAATGACGTTGCCAAATTCACAAAAAACAGTAGAATCTACAAGTGGAAGTAAATATAAAGGTGAGACATTTGCGCCCAAGTTGTTTTCTCAAAATGAGCTCAGTCATTTAATGCGTGACCTAAATTTATTGAAACAAGGATTGGAGCTGTTAGCTTCAATGCCGTAAGGAAAAAAAGTTTATTGGCACCGGCGGTAACAATTATAGTTTACAGAACGAGAGAAAGTGAGATATTACCATTTTTTAGTGAAAATGAAGAACTTGTTTACTATAATGATATCGCGAAGCTACTTCTAGACATAAGTTTAAAAGAATACAAATATACTGATCGGCAAATCTTCATTGATAGCAGCAAAAAAGTTTAAAATGTGCTTTACTGCACAATGGAAATCAATTTGCGTCAATACCAATCGTTCATTCAACAAAAATCAAAGAAGAATTTGTATAGATTTGAAAATGGTTAATTTTTTACTCGGCCAACAAAGTGGATACACAAAATACCTTTGCTTCATTTGTCTGTGGGATAGTAGAGAGAAACAACTTCATTGGGAACAAGATGTGCGGCCTTCGAGAAAATCTTTAACTGTTGGTAAAACTAACGCAATAAAGAAACCATTAGTTAGCTGAGACAAAATCACACTTCCACCACTGTATATCATGTTAGTTAAGATAAAACAATTCGTCAAAGCGTTAGACAAGTATGGACATTGTTTTAATTACATTTGTAGGAAATTTGCCTAAGCTCAGTATGAAAAAGATAAAAGGCGGATTTTTTGATAGTCCTTATATTCAACAACTAATGGAAAATTTGAATTTTATCAAATTATGACTGTTTTCCGGAAAGTGAAGCATGGAAGGGTTTTGTATTAGTAACACAAAATTTCCTAAATCACCATAAAGTATCAATTTACAAAGAAATTGTGCAAAACACGTTGTCAAGCTTCAAGTTTCTAGAAGCAAACATAAGTATGAAGTTATACTATCTCCGCCGTCACCTGGATAAATTTCCTGTCGATTTAGGGAATTATAGTGAGGAATAGGGAGAAATGTTCCATGAGGATTTAAAAGTAATGAATGAAAGGTATCAAGGTAGCTAAGATTGTCACATGACAGCAGGCTACTGCTGGTCTTTAAAAAGAGTTTATCCCCTCAAAAATAATAGAAAAAAATTATAAGAGGCGTTTTACTAAAGTAAAACATGAATTTTCGACATTTTTCTTTTTATTTGATTCAATATATCTTCATTTAAAAAAAATGAAATTGTAAGTAAATCTGTTATTTTTTTTATGTTTTCTGATTTTTGCTATAAATAATGAAGATAATTAATAAAAAAAAAAACCAGAGCAAATCCACCAAAATCTTTGTTAATTTCATGAATTATGAGTATAAATATATCCGAAATCAATTTTATATCAAGGGCAACGAAATCACTGTTGACCAGAATTATTTAATTATTGATAAATGCAGTATGGTTATTCTATGACAGTATGTGTGATTGATTGTTGATGTATTGAGAAGCCATACTGTTCCTGCCGCTTGATTGCTATTCGGTTAGATATATGATTTTCATTTACTTGCATTTGTAAAAAGGTAAAAAAAATCGTGATAAGAACTAATTGCAACAGACCAGTAATCGGTTTTGTTAAGAAATGGCAACAGTGACTGATGACAAAACTACTGAACAAATAGAAACTCAAGAAAAAGCTGAAGCAAATGATGAGTATGCGTACTTAGACCGTGGTGGGTTTTCTTCAGAAATATACAAAGTAGAACTTCGAGGATTGCCAAAATATTATGGTATAGCTGTAAGTACTTTTACACCTGATCTGACACTAGTAAATCAAAAATGTCCTGTCTTCCAATACTTTTACGATTAAAAATATATTAATTTATTTAGGAATTGAAGAAATTGATGATTCAAAAATTTGGTTTAAACCCCAGTAAAATAAAACGTCCTAGTTATGGCAGCCATTGGCTCTATGCTTGTTTCCAAAATGACATTGAACGAGCCAGAGCTATTGCAGCTCTCAATGGATATTTCTGGAAGGGCAAAACTCTTAAAGCAGAAGCAGCCAAACCTGCACCTGACCCTTTAGTTAAAAAAAGGAAATTAGAAGAAGAAGGTATTTCTATGGACAAAAAACAGAAATATGATTTAAATAAAACACAGGAAGAAAGATTAAAAGATGCTACAACACCATATTGGAATATTCCATATGAAAAACAAGTAATGTATAAATTGAAATTATGAATATTGGGTACGAGTAAGTTATCTTTCTACCAGGATTTTAGTTTATAATATAGAGAGATACTTATTATAAATATTAATTTCTGAGCCTTAAAAGACAAATCTTGATATTAAAACCTAACATCTATAAGTGAAACTATAAACCTGGTGACTTATTCTTGGGCTGCTCACTAGCTCTGCTCATTTATTGTATTGTCACTAGACAACTTTTCCCTAACATAATGGCTTTAATATGTGGGTTTCAGAACTTGATAGAAAGATATTATATCTAATCCAAATTACTTTAAAAAATCACAAATTTAATCTATTAATTATAACTTCAATTCTTAATATATATTTACTTTATTCCAGTTAAACTTGAAAGAAAGTGATATAAAACAACTGCTGGTCAAGTTAGATAATGAAATATGGAACAATAATAAGGCAATGCGCTCACAAATTGAGGAGTTAAGAAAAGTGAACAATGGTTTAAGTTTTGAATTAAAACCTATAGAAAAATCACCAATTACAGAGGGTTACAGAAATAAATGTGAATTCACTATTGGCATTGATGAAGAGTCCAAGTTACAAACTGTTGGTTTTAGGTTAGGTAGTTATGCAACTGGTACTGTAGGCGTAGCTCCTGTTGATTCCCTCATACATATATCAGACAAAATGAAGAAAGCCGTTTTGGTAAGCTAATTATGTAAATGTCATAAATGAGAATTCCATCCATTTTAATATGGGTAAAAGAACTTAAGAAAAGGAAATCTTGTATGAAGTAGTAAATCTATTTGTGAAATGAAAATGTATTTTTTTATTTGTATGTTTGTGTATCACAAGCTGATGTCTGGACAGATTGTAATCAAACTTTACATAGAGGTAGATTATGGTCTCAAATAGGATATAGGATTAATATATGATTATATTATATAACAAGATTACATGATTGAGGATGGAACCAGAATTGAATTGTTAACAGGACTGTGATCGAGATCACAAATGATAGAGAGAATGACTAATATTAAAAATTAATGGATTCATTTTATGCATACACTAGCAAAACCACATGCATACTTCAATCATAAAAAACAATTATTGCAGAATATTAGTTTATGTCCAACGAAGCAGGCGGTAACGGCTAGTTTTTGATAAGGACATTTAATATTTGAAGTTTATAATAGGAGTCATCCACAAATTACGTCATATACTAAAGGGGAGGCAGGGTATCAACAAAGTGTGACAGGGGGAAACGGACGATTCATAAGCTTTGTGACATCACATGTATAAGACTAAAATATTAAAACTGTTAACTTTAAGTGTAACAAAAAAATTATCTTTTTACACACGTTCCTTTTAAATTATCTAAAATGTTTGGTTTGTGGTTAAATTGTTGAAAATTTATGCAAATAGAAATATATAAATAATTTTGGAAATGCTGTTTCAATTTAATAATTTCTAAAATTAAATTCACATATGTGACATCACATCAGAAAAGGAGGGGTCATGCAAATGTGAACATCTGTGACAAAAAGAGGGGGAAGGTTATAAAATCATGAAGTTTGTGTGATGTAATTTATGGATGGCCCCATATCACATATGGCTTACAAACTCATTATATTTGTAAACTGAACACATGTACAGAAAAGAATTCCCATTTTTAAGCTTTTTTAAAAGTCAACAGGTACCAAAAGAAATGTTTTATGTTACTGAAACTCAGAAAGACATATGTTTCAGTTGTTTCAAAACTTTGTGAGGCAGTCACCATTACCACCTTTCTCGCCTGCTAACTATTCTGGATACTGGCATTATCTAACAGTCAGGCAGTCGATGTCTACAGGAGATGTGATGCTTATTATAGCTATGCATCCACAGGTAGGATCGCAATGGCATTAATTGAAATGAGTGTTTAACATTTTATTAATTGCAATACTATTTTTCCAGAAACTTTCTTCAGAGGAAAAAAGCAAACTGAAAGAAAATTTGAAAAACTATTTTAGCAGTGAAGAAGCTGTGGCTTGTCAAATAAAGTCATTATATTTTGAACTGCAAAAGAAAAAGTAACATTTTAATATATTTTATTTTCTTTATAGAGAATCAACTTATTGAATATACAATATAAAATGAATAACTGTATTACTATAACATGAGAGACTGATATGATACTAATACTAAAAAAGATGAATAGATATTATTAAGTGATATAATTAAAAATTTCAAATAATTCTACAAATGTTAAATTGTTTTACTCTTTGCAGAAAAACTGGTGAAAAAGCTAAGAGACCAACCCATCTCATGGGTTTAACACATATAATGGACACCGTCCTAGGTCTAAATTTTAGGATATCACCAGGAGCATTTTTTCAAGTAAAATTAATTTCACAGCTTTGCTTTAGATGATTAATTTCTTGTTTTCGTAGTAGTTAATAAATGTCTATTAATCTAATGGCATATATATGTTTTTGTTATAGATAAATACAAAAGGTGCTGATATTTTATATCAGTGTGCTATTGACATGTGTGAACCTAAGTCTGATTCGACTGTTGTAGACATTTGTTGTGGCACAGGCACCATAGGACTCTGTTTTGCCAAGGTATCTTAGAATATAATTATATGAATACACAATTATTAATTATCTAAAACAATTTTATTTGTGGACATTCAAAGCTTTATATAAGCTTTGTGGACATTCAAAGCTTTATATAAGCAAACTTGGGGGTTGCTTAAATTTTTTCTTATGTTGCTGACCAAAGGGAACAGGAAAGATATTTTAAATCTTACATAAGATAAAAATAGCACAAAACAATGAAAATGATTCCAATACAATATTTATAATTTAAATTAATAATTTTGAAAATTTCTAATATCTCATTATGGAGTGGTTCACAATGTTGTATATATCCTATATATCATTGAAAATTTACTAATGTAATACTTGTGCAATACTACCCTCCAGTATGCATATTTTTTAGGGTTACATACCACAAAATGAAAAATAATGGAACCTTTACAAGATCACTTGTGTCTGTCTGTCTGTTTGTCACAGTTGTGCTCTGAATATACTGGTCTAATTAATAAATTGACTTTGTATACATATATATGTCTGTCACCCAAACATGAATGTGTGTAATCCAAATAAATGAATTTTAAATGTGCAGGTAACTTTGTGGGTCAAATAGAATATAAAAAGAGTTTTGCAAACTACCATGTGACGTATCAAATGAAAGTGCTTATTGTGAGGGTTTCGAGTATATATTTTTATAATTTGAAAGTTTATATAAGAAAACTGATGTGGAATTTGGTCTATTCTTCTTAATCTTGGAAATTATTATGCCTAAAATTTTGAAGAAAATACAGAAAATAGTTTATTTAGTAATAGTTCAATGGTTTATTAAAGTGAAATTTCTTTTGGGATGATGTGAATTGGATCGTATGAAACAAAAATGTGTTACGAAAAAGAGATAGCAATAAATGTATATATAGGTTTTAGGCTGTGAAACAATGAGATAGAATGTGTTTCTATATAGTTTCTCTATCCTTTGTCTTCTCTTTATACGATGGTTCGTAGTGGTCTGTGTCTCCACTACTCTACCATTGTATATAGGCCTGTACACGGACTCTGCATACCATGGAGACTAGACTCCTATTAAATCGAACAATTTCTATCTTTACTAAAATGTTACTTTAAGTAACAAAAAGTTATCAATCAATGGCACTCTCTCTCTTTTTCTTTCTGTTTACCACCTCCTTAATGTATTCATTTCATTCTTTTAAAAATTAACCAGAATATTAAGTTTTATTACTACCCCGGGTGAATTCACACTCTTAATTTTTTTTTCTATTTTTGCTCTGTTATAATTTGCTCTATCATCAATCTCAAAGTTGACATGATCATAGTGCAAACTTAATAAAAACATTAAATAAGAATTAGTCAAGTGTGACTGGTGTTCATATAAAGAATCCGTTAATGAATGAATAATTTCATAAATTTCTAACCCAAATACATGGTAGTATACAACCTTCAATGCCTTAGTCTAACTCACAGTTGGCCAATTGTTCTTTTTGGATTTATTATTGAAATAATCTACGTGATTGGAAGGTGATATTTGAACATGTATTATTACCAAAACTGGGTCGGGCTTGTATTTGTACATTAGTTATATTTTTTAGAATTTCCACCTATTTGTTATGCCATGACACCAAACCCATTGAACAGATTTTGATGGGATTTCCAGATTGGCACCTTTGGGTTCAACTTAAACTTTATCAATGTTCCATCTCATTCCATTCCATAGAACTGGAAGTTATTAGTTTTATTATGTTGTCCACACAGCGAAAGTTATGAGCACATGCAAGTACTTTTAAAATAAATTTTATTTTACTTTTTTTTAGTATTGTGGCAAGGTTCTAGGTATAGAATTGATACCTGAAGCAGTTAAAGATGCGAAAAGAAACACAGAATTAAATAATATAGACAACTGCGAGTTTTATACGGGACGTGCAGAAGATAAACTATCATCAGTGCTCGCGCGGGCCGTTGGTGATGACGTCATAGCTATAGTGGACCCGCCACGAGCTGGATTACGTTAGTTATTTCCAGCTTTACATATGTTTATACATACTGCATTCTGTCCATGAAAATATTAAATTATGTATAATGCATAATGATGCATTTTGAAGCAACTCATAGTAGGCCCAGATTGTATATCTTATGATGGCACATGATAACAACCAAATGCTATATTCTATTGTACATAGTGTTTTTTCACATAAATTCATGATCAGAAGCTTGTCTGTGACGTATGGTAACACACAACATGCAACTCACCACTGATCCTCGAATCTGTTCTTCCATTACAAATTGGCATTCGATCAATTGAATATTAATTCAACAGGATTGACTGATGTGATAGTTGATATTCCTATTGGAAATATTCCAGCATGTGTGTTTGAACTCTTAAAAAAATCTCCTTATTAAGTAATTAATCCTTTGTAATTGAAAGGCCAATTATTTCAATAACAAATTGATTTTTTTTTTAAATATGTATAGAGAATAATATATTACTACACTAGTATATTTTATTTCATTTGTTGTTTATTTATTGTTTTCTATATAAATTTTATTAAAAATTGACAGATATGAAAGCAATAACTCAGTTACGAAACACAAACAAAGTTAAACGGATAGTGTATATATCATGCAGTCCTACATCGGCCATGAAGAACTTCATAGACCTGACACGACAATCATCAAAGACTCTCAAAGGAGCACCTTTTATACCCGTCAAAGCAGTTCCAGTTGACTTATTTCCCCACACGAGACATGTGGAATTGGTTATATTATTTGAACGTCAAAAAACAGTAAGTGTACATTAACAATGAGCATACAAATCATTTTTAGGCTAATAAAAGGGCATATTACTACTGAATTTATTTTTCAAGTGTGGTTATGGATAACTCATGTCAGTTTCACGAATATTGTTAGGTCTTCATTTCGTCGGAAATGTGAATGGGCTTTATTTATTAAACTAAATTTCGATTGGTCGTATTAGTCTTGAAATTGTCGGTTATAAGTTTGTTTACGTCAATAGTGCATTGTTTATATGACTTTTCTAATAAATATGAGGAATAGATAAAGTACAACTCACAAAACTCTGCCGCTCTGAATCGCCTGCGAATGATACATTGCGCAGATTCAGCGCTCCCCGACCCTTCATTCTTCTCCTTCGCGTAACAATATTGCGACGCTTTCCTCACTTACTTCACAGTGGCATAGTTTCGTGCTTTGTACTGTAATTTTATTTGCTATATAGTTACTAACATATTTGCTCAACATTGTTGCATATGCCTAAAGTAATTACACTTGTATAATATTTAAATATAAAAAATATTCATTTAACAATATTGTGAATATTGTTAAATGAATATTTTTAAAAACTATATTTGTATTAGCACACCTGGTCTTATAAATGAAAACAAGGCAGATTTTTAATTTATATAGAAACAATTACATATTTTTTAAAGTAATCTGCACAAATGTGTCTGGTTATAATTAAGGGTAATAACTGTCACATTCTTCTGTGTCAAATTGACATCAAATTGTACAACGCAACCCAAATACAAGTAAGAGATAACAGGCCGATCATGATCATGATGGAAAACGGAAGATTATATGAGAAGTACCATTTGTATTATGTTTTTTATTGGATTTTTAAGAGACAAATGAGTGTGCATGCCACCAGGAAGTAAATCGTCATCGCCGCATTAGTACATCCTATGTCTAAGAAAGGCGAATGTTTAGACCCAAGCTATTGCAATTGTCTTTATTCTCTAAAATAATGGAATCCATTATTTATCGTCAGCTTCTAGCTACTTGAAGGAACAGCTGCTGATCAATGATTACCAGCCTGGTTTTCGATGTGGCTGTTCAGTTGGTGATCTTACCATTCCATTGTTAAACGGAGGCAGTCCAGAGCAAGGGGGATGCTTTGGCTGTAAATTTAGATATAGCGTTAGTTTTTGAGGGGGTATAACACTAAACGTTTCTCTTGAAACTTTCTCCTTAGGGCCTTCTCGAGAAATTACGCAAGTGGATAAGCAATTTTCTCACGAAACGAAGCATTAAAACTCCCTCAAAGCTGTGTACATTCCCTTAGTCTGTTCATTTTGTAACTTCAATGATTTGCTGAAAGTTTGTAACATTCATTTGTTTGTGGATGATAGTACTATGGATGCAATGCACTATTATCAAATTCAAATATATCTTTATTTCATAGCCTGTGAACATTTGAAATACGTCACAATACTTTAAAAATTAATACTTAGCCACTTTATCACTCGTTCCAAAAGCAGTTTCGAAAAGCAGCCATATATTTTGAAGCAATTTCTTCAAAGAGAAAGAAAGAAATTTGAGGGTAACTCTTTTAAATTCAAATATATTTTTATACATGTTCTACAATCAAATATATAAAACTTTATAACATGAAGATAAAAATCTGCAAGAAATCGAGCTGGTTATGTTCATGAATATTTATCCTGTAAATATTCACAAATTGTATAATACCCATATTAACAAACATTTGCTTGATAATGATTTTAAATTTGTTCAAGGGTAGATTTAGTATATTTTAGGGTCTTACTGAACATGCCCTCAGAGCCCTCTAAATGAATTCGCGACATTGTATTGCCAAACACGCATACACACCCGTTCAAAATAACATTCATCGGGAACATTTCGATGACTGTTGAAACCAACTTGTGTCTGAAATCGAAATAGCCTTAGAGCAATTCTAGGAATGGGGTGAATATAACCTTTTCGAATTTAACACACGAAAGACACAACTTTGCGCGTTTAACCGTTAAAAAATCCCTCATCCCTTCTAGTCTCCTAGGAGACACGCCGCTTAGTGTCACACCGAGTATCGGGATCCTTGGTGTCGACATATCAAGTAGCATTCAGTTTCACTGTCACATTGAAAGAAAAGTAAAATTCGTTTCTAAAAAGCTTGTAGTGTAGACCGTGACAGTATTTCAAGCCGGATCATAGCCTCTTAGTTTATAAGGCACACGTCTGATCACATTTTGAGTATTGTCATACTTACGGGCTGGAGCATCCCGATATCCACTTTTGCCTCTAGACCTCATCCTACTTCAAGCGTCTCGAATCGTCTGCTACCTTGTAGTATCCGACCAACTCGGCCCATTGGCTTTGCGGAGAGATTGACATTTTTGAGGATGCTTTATCGCATATACTACGGGAGTGCTTTGAAAATTTCAACTTTATCCCTGCCGCTGGACTAGGTACAAGGGGGTCTTCAAAAAAAAAAGAGCGTACGCTTTCTGAATGTCTGGCAACACATTGGTGACGATGGCAGCTCATCTGCGGTTGCGGGGTGTCCATGGGCGGCGATGACCATCCATTTCCTAGTGGCCAGCATGTTCATTTGTGCTTTAAAAATCCGGTTTTTGGGTGGTTAGAGATATACAAGCCAAATATTTTGCATCCTATAATTTATTCATTATTTTATTTGATGACTAATTTATTGTGGAATACAATGTGTTGAATAAATTAAAATGAAAGTTAATAATAGCTTACTTGAAAGATTACTTGACAGTAATGGAACAGGCATTAGAGTTGATAATATGGATTTTATTTCAATATAAAAGAATAATAATTTACAAGGAACTATTCAATGGATCGTTGTTAATAGAGATTTTTTTGTGTCCTATTTTGCCAGGAACCTTCTGATGGAGAAAACTCAACAAAATTAAAAGAATCCATGACTACAGTATCAGAAAGCGACATTACTGTAAAGTCCGAAATAAAAGAAGAAAAATGAAGATCGCAATCGAATAATTGTATTACACTATTTCATCATTAAAAACATTGTTTATTTTATTATAGAATAAAATAATACTGATAAAGTAAAACGTTTGTACCTCATTTGAGTAACATTCAACTTTGCATTTTCAGAATATACACTTAAGTTATTTAAACTAAAACAATAACAAAAAGACAATCACAATATTCATCAACGCAGTCAGGGTATTGATAGATATTAATAGAGTTATAAATCAATTACTACTTATGTCTCGAGTATGATTAATAAATAGACAAATAAATATTTCACTTTTAATGTTAATCTATCATAGACACAATGTTCATTTGGTTTTGTCTGAATAACTACTAAGTATTAACACTACTGTTTACCGCCGCAAACTGCCTAATTATTAAGGGTTTTTCAATTTTTACATAGAAACCTTCAATATTTTCAGGATAAAAAGTATTCTATATGTAACTCAATAAGGTCCTCTACCTTCCAGTGAGAGTCCCATCAAAATCGGTTCAATCGTTCCCAAAATTTGGGTAGTTCAAATAAGCTCATGAACTTTTAAAAAACGCAATTCTTTTGAATTATATGGCATATGGTGAGTCACTCGTTTTAATTTTTTAAGACTTCATTCTTATTTATTTCTCCTATTTCCCTAAAGGGTAGGCAGAGACTACAGATCTCCATATGGTACGATTTGTGCAGATCTCCCATGCTTCACTCATACTCATTAACTTTTTAATGAAAACTCATCGATATTGGATGCTTAAAATTTGGCCCTTCTTTAATATGCTACCATTTTCTAGGGCGGCCCTTTTCCAATCTTCCATTACAAATATTCGCTCTGTAGATTTGTGTGTCAGTCTCCCGTTATTCGTCCGCTCTAAAAGGCAAACTAACGCGACGTTCCTTTTTTCTATACACTCTTTCAAACTACACCATCCTTTAACACACTATTCCTACATCTATCTTACTCCATACATACCACACAGCAGGGATTATATATCCACTGCATTGATTCTAGTTTCACGTTTCTTGTGCCACACCAATCTTTTACTACCATACATACCATATGTACGTAGATACCGGCTTTTGTAGCACTTTTCAAAGAGTTGGTGCAGCAGGCTTGCCCCTATTACCCCGTCGCTTAGCATATCTGACGAAACTATCATATCCAAAAGCTTTTACAACTGGCATACTTATGTCTTATTACTTTCCATAACTTCTTCCATGCAAATTTAATTTCATCGTCATTCGTGTATTCACATGTAGTACAATATAACGCACGAAACTCTGCCGATCTGAATTGCTTGTGAATGATGCAATCATAGAGTGCGTTGGTGATACAATGCGCAGGTATACGTATAACTTTCCCCGACACTTCCTTCTCCCCCGCGTTCCTATTTCACACCATTGCGACGCTTGCGTGACCAACTTCACAGCGGAAATTTCGTGAGTTGTACAGCACAACACAAAACGCCGCTTTGAATTGCCTGTTATTGATGTAATGCGCAGGTTTAACACTCCCCGACCTTTCCTTCTCTCCCGCGTGCTAATTTTACGTCTTGCGACGCTTTCGTAGCTAACTTCACAACGACAGTGTCGTGAGTTGTACGTACTGCACTGCATCACTGTCACCTACAACGGTACCCTCAAAACACTTTCAAAGTAATTCTTCGACAATCTTTCACATGGTTTTCTTCTTAATGTGTAAGGGTTCTTTCAAGTAGGACAACAAAAATAATTGTAAAAAGTACCTACTACCTATAAAAGTAATCATCAAAAATCTAAGCGTCAACCTATTGATATTAGTAAGAATTATTACTCGTAGATGGCACTTAATAACTTTAATTTTGTCTTAGTATTACATAAAATTGTAGATGGCGCTTACCTTTTTTACTTGATTCTATATTTTTATGAGCATACTCTTATTTTCTTTATAAATGTTAAGGAATGAATTTCCAAAAAGATAAAAGTGTAAAATTAATTTGTGCTCTCAAGATTAAAACTATCGCTATAAAAATGACTTTACTCCCATACCTATTTTCTTCATATTCTCTATAGCTACTGCCTTGGCAATTGCTAATACTAACCGCGGAAATTAATTAAAAAAGTCGGTCAAGTGCGTGTCGGGTCAGGCGCAGTGTAGAGTTCCGTTACAGTACACAGATTTAAAAGGGGACTTTTTGTTTGATACTATTGAACCTATTAATTCACGAGTTAAAGGTTGTATTTATAGGTTTAAACGGGTGTCAACATTGTTATGATTTTACATTTTACATAATTTTACACGGTTCATAAACTTATATTTACTATCTATCTTACATAGCTAACCAACAACGTCATCTAAGTAATTTTCAATGTTTGTATGAAATTTGCTTTTTACTTCAAGTATATTTTATAAGTTGTTCGATTATTAGTCGTTACCTAGTAAAGCCTATTTAGTTGTGATAGTTTACCTTTGAACTTCGTTCTATAGGCTACATATCCTAAAATAACCAGTGGCGGCGCTAGGCGTCGGCGACCGCCGACGGCCTCGCGCCTGAAGGGGCCTCACAAACAAAAAACCTACAAGCAAACCTGATGTCGCCGACGTCCACGAGTGGTGTAGCGCCGCCACTGAAAATAACCATTTAGTTGAGGGAGTTGGGGCACTTGACTCTAATAAAAATTATAACTGTAAAATTTATTACCTAGCAATTTCAATTCGTTTTCACGGATCTGCAATGTTTTTGAACAAGTTATCCAACGATAACCGACAACATGAGATAAACGAGAAAAAAGTTTACCCACGCTTTACGTATGGGGAAGGTAGCCTAAAAAATTTTTTTAAATAAAATTTTACTTTGTATGCGTAATTGATATGTATACTCCTATCATATTACAGCTTTCTAGTAGATACTAAGAGTCAATGAGCTAAGCCGCTAACACACACGGACGGACATGACGAAACTAATAGGGTTCCTTGTTGACTACGGAACCCAAAAATACAATTAATTTTCCGTAAAGCTATCTTTGTCAAAATAGTCCATATATTGTCAAGTTACATGTGAAATCCCGAACGAAACTCTTCGCGTGGTTTTAGAAATAAGTATGCTTATACCTACTTTTTAAAAATATATTGTCATATTGTATTATTTAAATTCTGTAACACTCCCTACATCATCTGATATCAGTTTTTAGTAACTATATTCAATGTGCAGAAACAACGGTTTTGAATGCGCCGACCGCTCACGTCTAAAATAATTTATGAACATTTTCGATGAATTTGGAAATAATTGTGACGTAATGAGCTGTTTTTTAGGGTCCAGCGAATATTACAACCTTCTTATGTAAAATTGTGTGACAAATTCTTGTTTAAATTTTATACATTTTTATATAGGAAACGGTCCTATCGATTTCTATTTCAATTTGTACTTTGACGGAGTTTTGTTTTCAAGTAAAAACTTGAAAAAACATCCATTTATGTCGATAAACGATATAGGTGTTATTTCTTATAAAACGAGATATAAACATTATGAACGATGCTTTATTTAGCACCATTTCGTAGAATTTTGCAATAATTACTTTGTTGTTATGTTAATGGTTCTTAATAACAAATGACATTATAAGACATAAACTCCAGATACCACCATACAAATAAAATAGGTAGGTGGCTAAGTTTTGAAATTTCGTATTGTTTATTACCTATTTATATACTTTTTTAATTAGAAATGAATAAAAGCAGACGTCAAGCAACGCTCGATTACTTAGCTATTACGATTAACCAAAATCAAGAAGTGATCAAAGATAAACTCAAATATTAACCGCATTAAAATAATTTCAAACCTTATATTGTTATTTTTAGCACTTTCATGAACTACCTTTAACTATAACGTGTAGATCCATAGCTAACTTCATCTCCGTGGCGTCGCGCTTAATTGCTTGCAAGCGACGGAATTTGCCAAGAATTTAATATAGAACCGGGCCGCATACCGTCCGGGCCTTCGAGATAGCTGTGGCACTGCGGTCATATTATCCGGAAAGAATGAACTGCGTAATATGGAAATAACTATTGAAATATATTTATACATAAAGCAAGCAGGTAAAAAATAATTAATATACATATAATATACATATAAATTTGTAATTAAACATCCGTACTCACATAAAATGTCAAAACCTTTGTAGCACGCCATCCATATCAGCTTTATTATTTGTATGTCTCAGCCGACGGCCAGACGATGTATCGGTTTATCATAGGTGTTTATCATACGTGACTATCACTACCAATGTCTCGAAGTTCGGCACAAATATAAATAAAATTTGCACGTAACTTTTGGTGGTGAAAGTATTTAATATATTTCTTATTCACATTTTTTTAAGAACTGAAACAAAAATCTTTATTCTATGTCTCTTGGAGTATCGTTTAATGAATACAAATATAATTACAAAACACATTCAATTTTACAGATTTACAAATTTACAGACTCAGAAACTTATTCGAAAATTTTTATTCGTATTGATTTGTAATTTATATTGAATAAATACGGAATAGAGAATAAATACCGTTACTTCCCCATATCTATGAATTTTGTAAACCAAAGAATCAGAAATAATTCATGATCTTATAGAGCTAATATGTATATTTAAACATTTCATAAATATAAATGGAGAAACCAAAAAGACCTGTTTTGAAGGCGACTGGAATAAAGAAGTTATTATACGTGTCCTACCGAACGCTGTACAGTTCAACGAATGAAACTCTGCCGCTCTGAATTACCTGTGCGCAATGCAATGCGCAAGTATGACACTCGCCTAGCTTTCTTTCTTCTCCTCCTCGTTCCTATTTTGCGACGCTTTCGTGACAAACTTCACAGCGGCAGAGTTTCGTGCGTTGTCCTGTATAAGATGCTTTTATATAGCTGCAAATTCGGTCCCAGAGGCTGCTACTCTTGAGATGTTGTTTACATGGAACGCTGCAAATGTGTTATAACAGATGACGTCCCAAATTACACAGACTAATGGTGTATAAAACATTACATACATATTGTTTCGATATAACCTTATCCGGGATCAAAGGACACAAAAGATGTATATTCAGTAACACTGAGATACAGATATACACTATGAAACCATTTTGAATCTCTTAATTGATCGCACTTAATTTTTGAACGAGATGATCGCTAAAAGAAAGTGACTAGTCCACGCTTGAATTTTGATACATATACCCGGGGAGTGATCTAGAACATTGTCAAGATATCAACAAAATCATAAATCTATTCTACATAACTCTGTAGGTTCTGTCTGTTCATACAAATTTTTGAAATACATATTCGTTACGGTCATCCAATTCAAGTTAAGAACGATTTGATCTATCTTGATCGATATCGGTATAAAGTACAAACATATGATTGGGAAATTAATATACTATTATTATGTAATTTTGATATACGGTCTGGTAACTATAATAAATTTAATAATTATTTGTGTATTTTTTGGTAGCCATATTTATTTATATGTAATTACGCGTATTCACGTGTGCATGATGTGTGTGTGTGTGTGTGTGTGTGTGTGTGTGTGTGTGTGCGCGTGTGTGTCTGAGAGTGTATATGTGTGATCGAAATTGCAAGCATATTTGGATCTTGAAAAACAGTTATTATTAAATTTTAATTTAGAGTCAGCGAAATGGGCAGATCACGGCTAGTTTATCAATGTTATATACATATATATATATATAAATGAAAACATATCAGTATGGACTTTGACTATTGGAGGCGGAATCGATTGTAGATACTTTTAAGCTATTAATTTTTTGAATTCCATATACCGTTCACCATTTTTTTATTTAGTTTAATGGCCCATAACACTCATCAAAACGGGATGTTGATGACTAGTCATAAACAAACATATAAACATGTCACGTCCTACTGAAACAAACAACTACCCACGTATCATATTACAGACAAACAAAGAGGTACTATTCTTCAACTTTATTAAGGGAGTTAATTCTATATTTCATTATTTCGCTTATGTGCATAGTTTACAACAATGTCAATTTAACTATAAGCAAAATTACTTCGCATTTGTGATGCTGTGGTGCATAAACTTTATTAACTATGTTGTACCTACTTAACAAACAAAAGTAAAATATAATTGTTATCCTATTCCTATGCACAAGTAGACAATATTTATAAACGAGAAATAGTATATTATGTCTTACATTCGTTCGTCAAATACAATCACGAATCATCTTGTCAAAGCTAACAGATTGATTATTGATGTACTGTGAAAAGGAATTCAGCTATTGCTGCTGTAATGTATAATTTGAAAATACTTCACAACTTTAGTGCTCCAATCTGCAATAACTAATACGAATATTATTTTCTGTTACTACTTCCAAAATCGTTAATACTCTAATCCTAAGAAAATTAGTTTATAGCTCATGAACGATTGAAGCGAATCCGTCTCTAATCGTTGTATAAGTATTTAATGTGCGGCAATACATAGGAATGGAATAGACGCTCTGGAATGCGACGTTGTAAGGGCCCATGGGATGGGTGGACGACTTCGAAGGATAAGAATCTATATAGCGCAGCAGAAGACCACTTCATTCTCTATTTTGCTTCAGAGGAAGACGGTCGGTAGTTTGTGGTGGTGCCCCGCGCGATCGTCATTGTGTGTGGTGTCGTACCTTATGTTAGATGATTGACAAAATATGAGCGTAAAATGCTTTTTATTAGTGATCGCTCCTTTAATTTCTTCAATCTTTTCTTTTTCAATAAAGAGACAAACAGGTAAGAATTTTTATAGCGTTAATCAGTTTGTTCATGAATCGCCTTACTGTTATTAGCTAGGCATGAGCTACGGTGTGGTGAGTGTGTTATTAAATTACCTTTACTTGTTACGTATGTTTTAATCCAAACATATACAGTATTTTATTCACGAAATAACTAAACATGCAATTTTGATAACTGTTGCTCGGTACATGCGAAAAAATATTTACTATGCCTAATTAACAATTTATAATATGAGAAGATTAAAAAGTATGTATATTTCAGAACAAAATGTGGCAGAAAGTCAAACAGTATTAGATACCAATGGTAATATGCTTCTAAAATGGCGTGTTAACTATTCCACGAGGCGTATTCAATTTCAACTGGAACTTTCGGAGAAAGCTCAACCTTTCAACTGGCTAGCTTTAGGTTTCTCTGATCGTGGCGCTTTAGAAAACGCCGATGTATGTTTGCTTTGGACGGACTACAAAGAAAGAGGACATTTTGAGGTATCGCAATGAAATACGTGATTACATTTGATTATCGGCTATTTAACTCCATATAAAAAAAAAATTTGACAGGACGCTCATACGGACAAAAATGGCAGGCTGTATCGCGACAAATATCAAAATTGTGAATCGTTTTATTTGAACGTGGAATATAGGACAATCAGTTTTCAGCGCTTTTTCGATACTTGTGACGACGATGACTATGTTATTGGGGTGAGTCATTGTTTATCGTAAAAACTTCCGAGGATAATAATCAATATAAAATTAAATAACGTTGTCATTAAATAATAATATTGAGTCGCCATACTTCATTTACTGTTTCTAATGAGATTTTTTTTTAAGGACGGAACTACACACATTGTTTGGGCAAGAGGGTCCGACCTACTGTTTTCGTCAAAAGGCCTTTGTTTACCTTGCGTCGATGCAAAAAATAAAGGTTTCGTGAGGGTACGACTATTGACACCTATAGCTTTGCCTCAGCCCAAAGCGAAGCAATTATACATAACCAACAAAGATATCAAAGTACCCGGAACGGACACTACTTATTGGTGTAAAATTCATAAACTTCCAGATTATATTAACGAAAAACCACACCACATCGTTCAGGTAAGTTGATTAGTATTTCCCATTCCAAAAAAAAAAAGCCCACACTTTTAATTTTTTTGTTTAGTTTGAATCGGCCATAACTAGAGGAAACGAGGGGCTAGTTCACCATATGGAAGTATTCTACTGTGATGCTGGATCCGACATACAGATCCCATTATACGAGGGTTCTTGTTTCGCTGCAGACAGGCCAGAAATTACTAAAGCTTGTTCAAAGGTACAAAATAGATTATTTTAAAACTATTTTGAAGTAACACAGCAAACGATACGATACAACAGACATGCAAATTCTGGAGTTATAAATTATGCATTACTATATAGGTGAAATCGGCTTGGGCAATGGGTGCACCCCCTTTCACATACCCCCAAGAAGCTGGTCTGCCGCTCGGAGGACCGAATGCAAACAAATATGTGATGTTGGAGGTGCATTACAATAATCCTGAATTGAAACAAGGTAGCTTATTTCCGAGTATGGTCAGGCAAATATTTTTTTTTTTATTTTCAACGGATATAATCGTTTCCTCATATTGTAGACTGGGTGGATAGTTCTGGAATACTTCTACACGTGACTGCAGATCTCCGACGGTATGACGCAGCAATCATGGAGTTGGGATTAGAGTATACGGATAAAATGGCGATTCCTGGTGGCCAGCCTGCCTTTCCATTGACGGGTTATTGTATCCCGCAATGTACCGGTGTGGTAAGTGAATTTTTTTTCGAAACTCGCGAGCCAATAAAGTAACAAAATAAGCATTTCCTAAAGTTAATGTAGGACTTATATAAGTACGACGTTATTTTCAATAAATAAATATTGTTCAAGTGACAATTGAAGTGAAAAATTATATTAGATAATGTAGATTTGATTTATGTTATAGGGAATTTAACATTTCATATTGTGTTATAATAATCGACCGTTTAAATCAAATGGAAAATAATTATAACAATAACTTTGATAATTTTAATGACCTTGTGTTAATTTAAAATAAAAGTTTAAATAAATTTACATTTTAAAAAGTGGAGCAGACCCCATACGCTAGTCCGCGTATGGGGTCTGCTCCACTTTTTATCCCAGAAAGGATGCAAACGGTTTTAATTTTGAAGAAGGCGGCTTTCTGCTCCCTATCGTTGGCTTCGGTTGTGCTGGTAACCAAAACTAGGTCAAGGGGACTCACGTGCGCGATTTAGAATATAGTGGACTATCTGCGCCGAAATATTTTGAGCTCGGCGGTCTTCAAACACCTTGATTGATCATCAATCAATCCATACCTATGGAAAACGTAACTTACTACTATTTGTAACAATTTCGTGCTTGAGCGAAATTCATATTTATCTCTGCAATGGCATAAAGAGATTCATGGAATTGTGTTAGTCTAATCGTCGGCACACCTATGGTGTGATGTACACTTTTTTTGTTAGTGCCATCTACCTAAGAATTTTAGAAATACGTCGTTAACAATAAAATATTTTTAAAACATAAACCTTAAATTAACTATAGTTACTTACTAGTAACTTTAAATTAAGAATGAATGTTGTAAATAAATTATTTCATGTCGTGTACTGTATTTTAAGGCGGCGCGACCATGCTGAATGACCGCCGACGTTACTAATCAACTCGATTAATAGGTATCAAACACAGTATGAAACAAAAAACCCTCTTCGAAGTCCGCATATTGTGACGGTAACTACGGAACCGTACACTGCGCGTCGTCCTACATGCGCTTGACCGGTTTTTAATATGTTGAATTTCCGATACCTGTCCTGTGAGAAAAAAAAATGTGAATAGAAGATTGGTTATTATTATAGGGAATTATTTCGTTTAAAACGCTTAAAAAAATTATACAAAAAAAAGATGAACAATAGATTGTAAAGAGAATGAATGTAGATATAAACTGAGAAGTAGGTATCGAAAATTTATTCATGCGAATACGCCCTGTCCCGTCTTTTCCATAAAACCGATTGTGGCATCAATCCAGGGCCCCTGGCCTGATGGAGGTCTCGAAACGTCTTCACCCTCGTCTATCGAGCTCGTCAAGTTATATTCTGATATTGTCATTCATGTTTTCTTGCCTTTCTAAAAGAATCCCCAACCGCGTACCCATATCCAAAGACCCCTGTTGTCTATTACGACATTATAGGTTACGTATCATACATACATTAAAAGTGAATTATTGTTATGTGCAAGACGAAAATATAAGGAAGATGTGATAAAAAATATGGTTTTTGTGTGATATTCTCCACTAATTATGAGAATTTCTATTTTAAATCCCATGTCAAATAATTTTTCTGTTGCGTTATTGTTAAGAGAAAAATATATATGACAACCCATGGGATTGACATCTGTCGTATGAGTATGTAGTTCTATATCTTACTAGCTGTCCCGCCAGCTTCGCTGGGTAATTTTTATTATAAATAAAATGGCGAAGGATTTACGGAATTCGAAAAATGAGTAGCCTAGAACCATCTACAAATCATTCCGCATCAAATGGTCCCAGTCCCATGTCTATACGTTTAGTAGTTTTTACGTGATTGGCGAACAAAGACAACCTATTTTCATTATAAATGTATCTATACATACATTAGATACATTTCGATACACTCATATCGATCCTCAGACATTTCTTAGTTAATGGAAAATCATGACGATCCTCGTCTAGATTTTAAATTAAAAACTGCGTGTATACAGCTTCCTAATGATAAATTTCTCCATATAACCGACATTGCTTCATGAATGCTTCTCTTAAAAAAATATATTTGGAATTGTTTTGAATTTTCATAGTATTAATTTATATATATAAAGAAGGATGTGTAGGATGTGAAGGATCATTATGAAAATTGGTATGTATATGTATTTTTTCACGTAGAAGGTTTTTATGCTATCCCCATTGACGTAACTCGCCACCAGGCGGAGCTCCGCTGCGTCGTCTTTTCTTTCCTTCAACCGATTATCATGAAAATCGTTATGAATATATATTTTTTACGGAGAAAATGATTATGCTATTCCCATTGACGTAACTCACTGCCAGGTGGCGCTGCAATGTACCGACTTCCGTATCGTTTAACTGATTGTTATGAAAATTAGTATGTACATGTTACCGCATCACACAAAAACGGCTAAACGGATTTTGATAAAAATTTCACAGTTTCATAGTTTGGGATCTCACTTAACATCTAAGCTATGTATCATCTGATTTGGTTGTGTAGAATCAGATAGACAGATTAATCTCTAAATAATAGAGAGGTCACTTAAAATGATCGCGTGGGAAAAATATGAATAAACGCCACAAACGCTTCTAAAACGGTCTAAATATCGTAGTCCACGCGGGCGGAACTGCGGGCAAAAGCTAGTCTCAATATATGTTTTTCTATTGTACGTTGATAAGTAAGAATTTGTCATTTTGACGACTATGACAATATACAAAATATACAAAAATTAAATTAGCTATTATTTTATTTCCATCAGGGTCTACCGTCGGAAGGAATCGTAGTGTTTGGAAGCCAACTTCACACGCATTTGACAGGTGTTGCAGTGTGGACTAGACACGTGCGCCATGGCATCGAATTGCCAATTCTGAACAAAGATTTACATTATTCTACCCATTTCCAAGAAATACGTATTTTGCATCGTCCTGTGAAAGTGTTACCGGTAACTTATGACGTAAATTACACATTTAACAAGTCAAATATATTATATAGATCGCATATTAGTAATGATTCTGTTGTTGCCTAGTTACCCTAATCCCTTCAAGATGTTATTATCTCAACCTTGGTGTATTATACTAGATTGAATAATCTGTTGTAACAAGTTATAGATATTTGTCTGTATCGTCCGCTGTAATACAATACTTTTTAGTATTGTATTACAGCGGACAATACAGACAAATATCATATACAGATCAATATCATTTAAATCACCTTGTTGTGGGTAGATTTTTCAATATTTTTTATACATTTTCAGGGTGATTACCTCGAAACGACATGTTTGTACGACACTCGGGAGAAGCGTAATGCAACTATAGGTGGGCACGCCATAACCGATGAGATGTGTGTTAATTACATGCACTACTATCCGGCAACACAACTTGAAGTCTGCAAAAGTTCCGTTTCGACCACCTCGTTGAAGAATTATTTCAGATTTGAATCGGGGTATCAACTGTTCGTTTACTTATTACAATTTATTTTGTTCTTTTTTTTTAATTAGTACTTTTTTACTATTGTTAGTAGCCATTACGAATAAAGTGAATATAGCTGCATATCAGAAAATCTGAAAAAAAAAGTAAATACAAATTCAAATATCTCTTTATTACCTATGTTATACCACTGAGGAACTAAGGTTATACATAACACTTGAAGTTCGTTATTATAATATTAGTTTACCCTTATAATATGAAATTACCACTCGTTCGGAAGACAGTTTTCTCTCAAGAAGAACAAGCAAGAAACTTGAGCGTAAATCTTTTCAAATTAAATTGCATATAATAACAACAAAAAACAAAATTATTATAGAAAAGTACAATCCGATAAGGACTCGAGATGGTTACGTCCATGCACTTTTAGAGTAAAAATAAAATCGGTTGTATAGTACCGTTTTATACCAAGTAATTGTTGAATAATGATCTTAAATTTATTTAAGGATAAGTTTTAAATATCTACAGGGACTTTATTGAACAAAACGCACCCAGAGCCCCATATATGAATTTGTTACTTTAGCTAATCGACTGACAGGTAAACGCGATTTGTTCTTGTTTCTCAAATTTCTATATATTTTTTTAATGTATTAAATTTTCATATTAAAAAATACATCAAAAACACTGGTTAAAAAAAAATAATAACAAAAGATCAAAATTAAGAGAACTATTAAAAATATGATAATATCGAATAACTTGAAGTATTATTAACATTATTTTATATTTTACTAGTTTCACGCCAGCGGTTTCGTCCGCGTGTTATATGTTAATATAACACGCGGACATAGAATATGTTCCTTCACCTTCTATATTGAACGATTTTGCTGTCGATGTCAATCGCGTTCCCGCCTTCAATTCTGGATTCGGTCCTGTTCCTGATTTCTGTCCTGGTCACGCTCTTGATTATTACAATTCCGGTACCACACTCGGTTTCAATCCCGACCGTGTTCTTAATTTCTCCCCGGTTTTCAATTTTAAACAAGGATAATGTTTTCATCGCATCCGATTTAAATGAAGTAAATCCTATATTCTGCTTCAATTTAAGCTTTATCTATCCGCGTAAATCGTATTGTCTACAGTAATTTCAGAAATGAACTTTAAAAGGCAAACAGACAGATAGATAGATAAAAAAAATAATAAATAACGTTTTTTTTCTATTTATCATACATATCTATAATGTACAGACACACCAAGTTTTACTGTTTCACTATATGTATAAAGTGGAATTTGTGAAAAGACAAAATGTATTCTATACTTACTTTACTGAGACTGAGATACGATACTGAGACATCTTTAAAGTATTCAAAAGTCACTTAACAAACTAACACCATATCAATCCAATAACTTCTACATAATTGTGTACTTAAGTATATGTAACTTAATCGTATCAAATTATAAAATATTCTTAGCTACGATCTACTAATATTGAGATTCGAGGATTGAGAAAAAAAATGAAGTAAGCATTATGGAAAAACAGAGAGTGTACATTCAACTATATTATGATACCAAATTTAGAATCACTGGAACACTTAACGGAATGAATTTGCATCGTTAACGTATTGATTGCCAAAATAAAATTTACCGTCAACTCTCGAATTCCTATATATATATATATATATATCAAGCCACTTTGTCTAGAATATTCTTTAAACGTAAACGAGATTATTAATATGTCAAACTAAGTACTAAGAAATGCATTGAATATGTCACATTTTGGCATGAGCAATTAATGCCTAGAATTATCTGAAACAGCTACTGTATACAACCACGCTTCCGCATTTCGATATAAACAAGCGGAGCCCTCTTCTGTTATTTATTTGGCAGTTAGTTCACAACATTGGCCCTTTAAAACATTTGTGTTTCACGTACGTCCATTCAGGCATATTTAGTATACCGATCCACATGAATTTTTCTTCCCTTTCCGACTGCACGCAATGGGGTACGCGACGATGTTAATGCGCGTGGCTGCACCACAAGGTCCCTGTCATACTTCATAATAAGCCAATCGTTTATTTCGTTTATTTCGAGAAATCAATTTATACATTTTTATTATTCATGCAATAGGTGGGACTCCATGCCGATTTCGAATAACGCGTCTCCACGTGAAAACTATTTATCGATCGGACCATGGACACCCCTGAGAACTCAGGCTCTACATAAACTTTACACGGAGTCGCCGCTGTCTATGCAGTGCAACAGGTCGGACGGTAACAGATTTCAGGTAAATATTCCCGACGGCAATATATATTTTCCGTCCCAATAAACGTTCTTACAGCCTATGTAACCAGGTATGTACGTTTTTAGGGTGACTGGGAAGATATACTCATACCAAAGATCAAGATTCCCTTACCAGAACCACCGAGAGTTTGCCCCCAACATGAAGACGTGGAAAATGAAACCGAGTAATAAACATTCGACCCGGTGACATCGAACTCGACCCGATCATCATTTCATTGATTCGTCGTGAATGTTGCGTGTACTATTTAATACTCCAAAGATAATTGTATCTTTATTTACTGGTCATATCGGAGTGCATAATTTTACAAGTGCTATTTATATATGCACAAATTACATGTAGCAGTTATAGCGTGCGTCAATGAATGTCTGATGTTCCGTAGCAGATAAGTACATAACATTTTACGTTTGATATAGTTATATTTTAATAAATAATGTGTTTAGAGAGGATCTGTTATTTTGTTGGACCTTTAAGAATATTTCGCCATTTTTAGGGTTCCCAGCCAAAATGACAAAAACGGAACCTTTATAGTTTCGTCATGTCCGTCCGTCCGTCCTATCGTGTGTCGCAGGAATTTAATTAAAAACTAAAAGATGTATATTAATGAAATTCGGGGTATAGGCGCCGCTACTTAGTTTCTTAGTTATAGAACAAATATAAACATTTCTAGGAGGGGCACTCAATACATGTAACAGAAATTGGAAAAAAATTTTTTCAGCAAACATCAACATGCACATATTTCGACAGTTCTTTTAAAAATACTTTAAAGCTTCTAAGAATTTTTTTTATTTAATTGAACATTTTTTGAACTAATCGCTTCGAAAGTAGCAGAATTTTGTAAACCGTATCTACAAATAATATTTAAAAAATTATGAAGATAACGCTTAATAAATACTTTCAAAGAAAATTATTTTGAACATAATCGGTTATACTGCTTTTGAGTTATTACCGAAAAACTGCGTTTCTCAACAAAAGAACGTAAGTTCCATGAAGACACGCTCTTTTGGTGATGCACTTAAGTTTACATTAGTTTAATAGTAATAGTCGACATACCTATTTGTTTTTCTAGTTATAGGTGACTAAAGTGCTTCTAATTATTCTATGCGGGTAACGTGGAAAAAGTGTAACAACCTACTTTTCTCATCTGTAGTGTATTTATATGTAATAATGGCTTCAAAACCCTGTAATGAGCACGGTCAGATATGCTCTTGGTCAGTTTTTTTTCTTACTTCGCTCAGCATTGCAGACGCTGTTAGAGTAATTGTCCCAGAACAATGTAATAACATTTTTTGTATCTTGATTACGCCAATGTTACTTTCTTTAATGAGGTATAACGATCACGGCGTAGTATATGGGGGAAATGTGTGTATGTAATACGCGAAAGAAATATTCCCCAGAACGAATACCTAGCCAGAGAATTATTCTTATTAATGTCTTTAAGTAATGGCTGAGATGTAGGAAACGATCCGCATGGGTATATTGTCATTAGTTTAATGGGGCGGCAAGGCAAATTTTAAAAGCGGATTTCTATTAAAACATTAGGAATTAAAATTTTAATAAATACGTATGTAAGTCACTGTTCATTATTAAATTTTTCGTAATTTTCTATTTACATGTAAACTATACACTTGTGTGGAAATAAAGATATAATTTCCGGGGTGTGTTTCTACATATTTTATTACGATTTTCTTCAGTATCGTATTTTTACACCAGAGCTTTTTTGAACTTTTTTTTTCTAATCACGGCTTTTTTAATACAATTTTTTTATATCTGTCGATTTTTTTGTTGTTAGTAGATAGACTGCAAC
This sequence comes from Eumeta japonica, assembly GCA_005406025.1. Taxonomy (NCBI): domain Eukaryota; kingdom Metazoa; phylum Arthropoda; class Insecta; order Lepidoptera; family Psychidae; genus Eumeta; species Eumeta japonica. Next base: position 172,675 of record BGZK01001070.1, read on the forward strand.
TTTTCTGCTAGTCTATTTCAAATCATCGACAGCCCTTGGACTACATGGATGTGTGTTCTATGCGGATTTGTTCGTTAATAATAAATATTTAAAGAACTATTTATAATAATATGTATAGATGTGTGAATGAGAGAACAAAGGGAATTAAATATTAATATTAAATTTCTAAATATTACAAATTTTTAAACAAAGGTTTATTTTATTACTAAAATTTTCCACTTTTTGAGTTATATTATTTTGAATTTGTTGTCCCCAAAATAAAGTTTGGCATTACTTCGTAATTTAATTAATTTCATTGATTTATTTAACAAATGATTTAAAATATTTTAAAGGAATTTGTTATTACTGTTTTATTTTCTGTGACGTCACCCTATTATTATTTGTTATTATTAAAATTAACAAAATTGACTTGAAATTATTTATTTTTATTACTAATTAATTGGCAGAATTCCTAAAAAAATTCGAATCAGTGATACATTACTAAATGAAAATACATTTTCTATTTATAAATATAAATATTCTCTTATTATTATTATATTTAAAATAATATAGAAAATATAATGCTTTTATTAACAAGCTTTATTATTATTTATTATGGTATTACATATTTACTTTATTGGTATTTATTAAATATAAATTCTAATATTAACCTAAATGTTTCACATCTTCCGAGCGTCCCGTGACAGCCAAAAGTTTTTTGTCACGTACTTTATTTTAAATTATAAATTCTAGTTGCCTGGTGAACGCCGCAATATTGTAAGTCGAAAAACGACTTATAGTGGATGCCTGTATTTTAAAATGTGTGATTCATTTAGAGATGCACACATGGATTTTACGGCAATTTCGTAATACTTATCAATTTTACTTCTTTGGTACATTTTTAAGAGTTAGTGCCTACTACGCGTGTGCGTATTTCTCTTATATTAAGAACTATTGTAAGTTATCTAAATCCGTATAATATGAAATATAAATATAACAGAATTATATCCTATGTTACAATTTAATTGACACTTTGTCTTAAATCTTTATACGTTCTTCGAGTATAAACCACACAAATCATTTATAAAAAAAAAATGGTTGTCTGTAAAGTCGGTTTACGAGCGATAATTTTACGTGATAACGTCATAAGAAAACATTGATGAAAAATTGCATACTTTTATGAATTGAATTGAATTATTATCACTTGCAGCAATCGTTGTTGTAATAAACACTGGAAACCACGTTAACTTTTCACTTCACTTTATAAACAGTTGACAAAACAGTTCACGTGTAGGTTGTGTGCGGCCGCTGTCTTTCTTGATGACGACGTTAATGACGAAAAGCAAAATGATTGTGATGAGATCGACGAAAGAGCCGAGTCAGGGAGGGGCAGGGCCAGAAGTAGGGGGCAAAATCGCAGACATAAAACGAAAAAAAAAGTGAACAAAGAACCCTTAACGGTAACATTAATTACAATATAAATAAGCATTTTCTTCATACGATATTAAAATAACTAAATGATTGTTTCCTTTTGGTATCAAAGAAAAAAAAAAGGAGTTAAATAAAATTGTATCTTTCTCAATAACTGGATATGAACGCATATTCCGTAGTGTTTTTAAGGTTTTACTCGTTTTTGTAGCTCAGATTTATTTGATCATTTAAAAATTTCTGAGTTAAACTAATTTAGTGAAATATTATCTCCATGTTGCGTCCGAATATTTGCCAAATATTTTGGTGATTTTACGTTAAATTTAATTAGAATTTTATAGTATATTCTTTTATACGATGATTATAATTATTTAAGGGTTCGAGTGTATTGAAAGATTTGGAACGCTTTTTGTAATAAGTTTATATTTTGGGAAGCTCATGTAAGAAGAATTTGTAAAATATGATTTTGATATAATTGAATAATTATTTAATGATAATTGTTACGAACAGCCGCGCTCTTTACGATGATTTTTAAATAACTATATTATTTTGATTTGTAAACGGACTAGGTGAAGAATTGTTTTGTGTTTTTATTATATTGTGTTTGTTAATTAAATAGTCCGAATAGTTGTGTTTTTATTACCCGGATAGGGATAAGTTGTAAGGAATTATATGTTTTGTCTATGTTTGTATATTTATCATGTTTTTTGGAATATTTCTTGTTTTGCTTGTGTTTTATCGTGTTTTAATTATAAATATGAAATCATTGTTATTTATGCACATATGAGTCGTCATGAACACTATTGAGGACTATAGAAAACTCAATAGTTACCTAATCAAAAATAATATCCCATTTCATACCTTCGCGCTCGAAGAAGAGCACAAAATTGAAGCGGTCACAAAGAGAATTTCTATTGAAATCGAAACCGAGGCTGTTAAGGATGATTTCGAGAGATAGAGGTACCTGATCCTGCGGTGCACGGAATGCACCGCAGAGACGATACCGCCCTAGGACGGGTCTTAGCAATCCTAGAGAGGGGCGACCAACCCAGAGACATATTTAAAAAATTATATAACCTATGCGGTCTCTCCGGAGTAGTTGCAGAGGATCTATATAAAAGTGGCAAGCCCGGGCAATACCACAGAAGTCTGTACCGTCTGTAGCTGTACCGTCATGCAGCGGCAAACTGCTATGCTCAGCCGTAATGCGTCAAGTGTCTAGTCCCTCACTGGACTAGAGACTGCGATCACAGTAAAGAATCGGGAGGCGATCCCTCCTGCTGTAACTGCGGCCAAAACCATATGGCCAACTATGTAGGGTGCCCGGTTGCGTTTAAACTTGAAAATTAAAATAATAAAAACCAAAATAGAAACTACAAACTAACGAACAAAACAATCTATATAAATCAGTCCCCTTCCTTAGGAAAAACAAATTGTCCATTAGTAAGGATGAATACCAAATAGTGATTTGGTATTCGTCCGACAGCCGGCGAGGAAAGCTTTCGTCCACCCCTCTTCCCTTCGGTGAACCAATGGAAGACGCCGCTTCCATGGGTAAAATCGCAACCAACTAAGAAGACTAACACCAGAGAATCCCCACCTCTCTCATCGCGCCATGTGGGGACCACGGTGTCCGCTCTCGCAGAGGGCATTAATACTATAATGTCCATCCTCCATGTAGTAAGGAGCGCTGAAGTCGCTAACTTAGCTGCGAAATTCAGGAAGGCGAAACACGATGTGGATCGCCGTGAATCATCCTGGAAAACCAGAAACTCATTAATAAACTACAAAATTCTGTAATGTCTGCGCCCGGGCGCCTACAAGTAAACTCAGTTGGACGCCATAAACCAAAAAACAAATCACTAATTTCTTTCAAATCGAACGGATTAATAAATAATGTAGGTAAACTAGCACTAAGTAGATATAATCATGGTGCAGGAAACCCTTTTGAAACCAAAAAATCTGACAGCCTACAAAATCAAAAATTTCCCTTAACTACGAACGGACAGACTAGGCGCTCCAAAAGGTGGAACCGCATTATATTACAAACAATCACTATACTGCTGCTCGATCAGTATTCCACCTCTGACTAATATAGAAGCTACCGCATCTAGGAATTAGTATGACGGGACACGGCATTCTGACCTTAGTGTCAGGATACCTGCCTCCCAAGAAAAAACTGCTCCGAAGCGATATAGAAGTACTCTTCACCCTAGGAGATGCCATCATTCTTTTCGGCGACCTCAGCAGTAAAAGCACTCACTGGAATTGTAAGTACTCTAATAGGAACGGTAGAAAAATGGTGGAAGTCACAGAGAAACTCCATTTCGATGTCGTAACACCTTTCACACCGACTTATTATCCCTCCAACGTCAACCACAGGCCCGATCCTAAATATCGCCCTCATGAGAGGAGTAGTTCTGAAAGTGAGCTGCATTGAGACCCTCCAATGTCTCAGTTCGGATTACCGACCCATACTCATGAGGCTAGACTGTCTGACCATGGGCAGTCCTCCCAAAAAGGAAAAAATAACTAGCTGGCAGAAAGTGTAGATCGCGCTTGAGAAAATCGACACCGCTAATCTAAACAATATTCCTAATGACAATATCTACCGACGACGTCAACAAAGCAATAGGCGTTCTTACCAACCACGTCTATACAGTAGTCGAGAACAACTCACGAATAGTTCTGGCGAAGTCTGATTACACGGAGCTACCTAGAGACGTAAGCGGACTGCTAAGGGCTAAAAACGCAGCATTGCGCCGAGCGATCTAATATCCCACCTACGAAAATAGGTCTCATGCGCCTGCACTCCAACGTAAAGTGGAGGCCCGCATGCAGAAGGTTAGAAACGATAATTAGAGCAATCTAATAGTAAATATAACCCACAGCCATCAAGTCTACTAAGGGCTAGCTAAAGCCCTCAAAACAAGGGTATGTCCCTACTCCCGCTCTTAGGAAACCTGATAACTCTATATCGTTCAACGACCAGGAAAAATCTGAGTGTATAACAGACAGCATTGAACGACAATGTTCATATAAACCCACCACACGATTTTGAATACACACACAGGGTAGAAAAGAAGGTTCGTCACAGAGTCTCCATCCCACCAAAAGACGATCTGAAACCGATAACAGTCGATGAAATCTATGCCCGGAGCCTTTCTAACTTTTAGAGCTTTGATGTGTTGGCTGACTTTTACTTTTACGACAACGATGTATTCCGTTAAAAAATTCACAAAACACCTAAAAAGCTATGAAAAAGGATGGCATTTCTTATTTTCGATAAGTAAAATTTAGCTTATGAATAATGAGTTTTTGATGAGTATTTTGTATTTCTTTATTGAAAGTAGCATGAAAAACCGAGATAGAAACCGACTTAAAATAAATGGACCTAAGCAACACCAGTCTCGTATTTCTTGCGTTGCCACATTATTCAGTCGCTTAACAATAGAGACCCTGTTCTTATACAATTGGAGTCGTATTTTATTTTTTTATTTATTATTTGTTTTATATTTACACAAATCTTTAAAAACCTTAAAGGAAAATGATACAATAGGTTAAACCTATTCCAAAAATATATTATATATATATATATATATATATATATATATATATATATATATATATATATATATAATTTTCATCAAAATATGTTGATGTTTAATGAATCGTCATCTTATTTTATTACGTAAATAATAAGAATGTTTTATATTACTGTAATCTATACACTTTAGAAATTATCAAGTTTTTCATTATATTTTCACCAATATTATGAAATTAAAGATTAATATTTATTTATTTATTTATTTATTAGGTGATTACTACAATAAGGTTTATTATGAAGAAAAATATACTATCATTCTTTTCATACATTCAACCAAAAAACAATAATAAAAATTTATAATAATATTAAACCACTCTGATTACGCTGATTTGAAACAAACAAATCACGTTTTTCCTTTTTTATCTAATACCATTGTTCTGGTGTTATTTAGGAACATGTCACCGACAATTTCGTTATACGATATCGTTGATGTTTTTGTGAGTGTTTCAAATCAAAAATATCTTTATTTCGCAGGTAAAAGAAATTATACTTGAAATGCGTCATTAGCGACTGTTTTCGACATTAAAAGTACCACCAATTCCAAATGCTGATTCGCCATGAGAAAAATGAGCAAGACACTCATGGTTTGCTCTTTTTTACTCCTCGATACAAAATTTTGAATAATTAATAATGTAGTACAATACTTAGTTGTACTACATTATCATTGACTATCATGAAGCAACCTGATAGTCACGCAGTTAAATCCCATGGGTTTTTTCATTAACATATTCACAGTATAATAGTCCTTGCCATATAACTTTCTTTTAATGAAAAGTTTAAATTCATAAAATAGCAAAGTTTGAATTTCAGTTGGGATCGTTTATAAAAGCGCACATATTGCCGCTTATACGATTTATTCACTTTGCTTAGACGGGTCTTATGAGCAGCAAGATCGTTCTTATGTCTAGTGTTAATGTTAGGATGTCGCTCCTTTTTGGAATGATTCTATATGTCTCTTGACATATAGCAGGTTTTCGTATATATATGCTAAAATTAAAATATTCAATTCCTTAAATTTTTCGCTGAAAGATGCCATTGGTCTCAAATCATACACAGCATGAGACAGTACGCTTCTGCAGCACAAAAATTGTGTTAATATTGGCTACGTGACCCAATAACAAAATTTCATAGGTCATGAGACTATGAAAAAAACTGAAATAAACTAGTCTGGCGGTGCTTTTATTTGTAAGTCGCCAAATTATTTTCACTGTATATGCTGTAGAACTAAGCCTTTTCGGCAATCTGGTAATATCTAGACAATATCCAATATATTATTTTTGACCATTACTTTGCCGTTGACCGGTTTAGCACTAATCAAGGAAAATTAAACAAGTTTTGTTTTCTTTTCATTGGGAAGAAGATTATTACATAATACTAAACCACTCAACTATTTCAGAGATGGTACTGTTAACTTCATCAAAAGCTGGTTGCTGCCTATTAATCTTAAAAAAGTAAAGGAGTATCATCAGCAAACAGTACAATCCCATGCTCATCCTTAACGAGATGTGATAGATCATTAATGTACGCTAGGAATAGAAATGGTCCTAGAACTGAACCCTGCGGTACACCCATATTGACTGTAGATCCCGATGACCTCTCACCATTAACATCAACTCTTTGAATTCTACCTCTTAGATAAGATTCTAGAAGTGCAAATGATCAACCCGTGACACCATAATGATGTAGTTTCCTAATCAATGTGTTGTGATGAATGCAATTAAAAGCCTTGGATAAATCATAAAAGACACCGATTGCGTCAAGTGAATCCTCCCAGGCATCAAAAATCTGTTGAATAAACTCAACCTGGCTTCATTTGTTAAGCGACCCTTTGTGAATCCGGATTGTTTGACGTTCATAAAGTTATTATCATAAAAATACTGCAATAATTGATTTAAAATAAGCTTTTCAAAAATTTTATTGAGTGTTGGTAGTATTGATATTAGTCTAAAGTTAGAAGGGTCAGATATACTATCGAATTTAATATTAGAATAACTTTACTTAATTAGATGAGGAAACACCACAATCAACGCAATCATTAAAAAATCACTACTAAGTATGGAGCAATGAAGTCTATTATTGAATCTATTATTGTTACAGAAAGGCCATCTTGATGGACTTTCTGTAGATGTAAGACCATCTTGAGATGCCAACTTAGTCGAATATTCACTAACATTAGCAGTTTCCACTTATCTTCAATGTAGACTTTTACTTTATATCGCAGGTGATTTTTAAGATTCTGTAGCCAAAATAGTAAAAAAGGAACCCTCATAGTTTCATTATGTCCGTCCGTCGGTCCGTATGTCACGCATTTTACTCAAAAACTGCAACAAAATTTAAAAACTATAATAAAATGTGCAATACAGGTGCATCGTTTAAGCCGCTATTTAATTTGGTAGCTAAATAGGAAAAATAAATATTTCTGGGGGAAGAACACCACGCATATATAACACAAACTGATAGTTTTTTTTTCGCTAAAATTAATGCATAACACATATTTCGACATTTTTTTAAAAAACACTTTAAGATTTGTAAACAATTTTTTAATTAAGTGAATATTTTGAAAAGTAAACCCTCCGGAAAAGCATAATCGTGTTTCCCTCCAATTCTTTAATCCGTGTGTCCAAAAATATGAAAAACATTACAAAAGTAACGTTTAATAAATCATTTCAAGGAAATTATTTTAAATATAATCGAATATACTGTTTATGAGTTATTCATAAAAAACTGCGTAATAAATACTTCAACGTAAATTATTTTCAATTATCGGAAAATCGATGTATTGAATACTTGTTCGATACAATTTTTTACACGTGCACGGCCGTGTATGTGAGTGTAATTATATATATAGACGATACGAGTGAGAGATAATAATAAGCAATACAATTTTAAATTTGATTCTATAATAAATTAGATTATCAGATTATTCAAATATGACCATTTTTTTCTTCCATAATCATCAAAATTTTATTTAGTAGAAATTTTAGTCTTTATGAGAGGAACGCTCCTTTTTGTTTGTGGTTTACTGGTGGTTATAAAAATTGAATCTAAAACGGGACTAGTTTAAGTGTGGCAACACTGGTCTCTACACACATTATACTGGTTCAACTACTCTGCATTTGAGCATTTGATTGACAATTTGTGATATTTTGTGTCTTCTTGTTTACAACGTATTTTATGTTTACCGCTACGAATTTTTTCGATATCTATATAACGACTTACTAACTGGTGATAATTATATTCGGAAAAATGTCAAACGATTACGGCTTTAACAGTGATGATTCCCCTAATAAATCCAATTCTCATCTTCAGTTACCGAGTCCAATAATCACACGTAGAACTAGAACCGCATCTACGTAAGATTTTTTTGTATCTTGCAACCAAAAATTTCGTTTCCTGATTGTCATATCAATTTTATTAAATTATTTATTTTTAGTTCCGAACGTGCGCTAGGCAATCCATTGGAAAGCGGAAAAATTAAATCATTTTGCCGCGAAAGGGGCCACGGTTTCGTTACACCTGTAAAGGGCGGTGAAGATCTGTTCGTACACATATCAGAGTATGTATATTATCGTTAATGTATGTATTAAGCTTCTAAAGTTAACCAAAGTAAAATCAAAATGTGCTCAATTTTAACCTCTTATTTAATCTTATTAATAAAATACAGTCTATTGTTTGTGTTGAATTCTAGAACAATGTAAAAAGGGACACCATACAATAGCTATATTGCAGATTCGTGTATCTATCTATAGCTATACAAGAGGTAATAAGAATTTCCTTTTTAATTTATGACAGTATGTTGTTTACATTACCTGTCATAGATTACCATTTTGAGTGATGGGAGTTTGATAACTTTGTGGCTGATAAATGAGTCATAAAACTGTGTTGACGCAAGTGATGTATAATAAATGGTGCTAAAAGATTGAAGGGTAATTCACACAGTCAGCCTAAATATAACTAGCACATTTTTCACATTGGACAAAAACAGGCTAATTTGCAACATTTGAAATTTTTAAGTGAAGATAAAAATGCCTAAAATGTGGAGAATGAAGTGTACATACACAATTCAATGGATAATAAGAATTGGAATTACTGATTAATTTAACATTTCTAGTAAATACTGACTCATACAAATTCATTATTTTGAAATTGTCTTGAGAAATATCTAATTCAAAAACATATTAATGTAATATATTGACAACATTAAAAACATATTAGTTAATGTTGTCAATATTTTAATATCTAAATATTTCAAATGAATATAATTAACAAATATTGTCTATTAAGTCCACAGCTCAACACTTCTGTAATAGAATATAGTAAAAGAGGATCTAAGAAGTCTTCTTTTTTACATGAGAAAATTAGACATGATCTAAGTAAATCGTTTAGCAGACCTTTGGTGATATGTTAGAAGGTCATTGATGGTAGCATAGTGTAGTTTAGCGAATATCACAATGACCATAATTTTTTATTGACAGTATGAGACAATAAATCCACTTGCTTTAAGAAAAAAGTGTTGATGCTTGTGTTTTTAGTAGGTTATTCAGTGCATATCTTACTTCTACCAATTAGTAAATGCCTATATGTAATTTATGACTTAAATTTTTGTATATCTCTTAATACGTTTTTACTTACAGTTTTCACATCAGTTGTGGTATTCATTTTACTTTTGAAAAATAAAATTGTTAATGCTTTGTTTGAATGTTTGCACAAATATTGATAAAGTGTTATATTATATCTTTAATTCTAAAAATGATTATATAAATTACATATTTCCATGAAGGGGAATATAATTAATTTATATAAATAAAAATCAATGTAAACATGTTTGTCATCTATGTACTCGTAATTCATTGATCTGATTACAGCGAAACTTTGGTGATCTGTTCTATGCACACCCGGGATTTCGATAATTTTTTTACTCATGGAAAGTTCCTCTATCCCTGACAAATATAGCTTTTATTTTGATAATAGCATTCACTTCAGCTTTTGTCCAAATCGTGACGTGTGACCGAGATGGTCCATGTTTCATATATTATACCTACTAATGTTTGTCCCCAACTTTTACTATGTGTTTGTATTATTGAACCAAACTTCTATACTGATTCTAAACATTCATTCACTCATAGAAAACTACACTATCTTCAAGTAATATAATAGTAAATAACTTTTATTGTTATTATATTACTTGAGGATAGTGTAGCTTCATAGTGAAGCTGGCTAGTATCCTCAAGTAATATTATCTGTACCTTATTTTCATATTAACTCTCAGCTTTATTTAAATCGGAACTGTGATTAATAGCGGAATCGGAATTAAAGGCAGAATGGAAAATAGAATCAAGAACAGGACCAGGATCAGAATCAAAAGTAGAACCAGGACCAAAATTGAGATCGGAACTAGAATCGAAAAAGACCGTGGGGACGGAATCAAAATCAAAAATGTGACTGGAATTGAAATCAAAAACAGAACCAGGATTGAAATTGACAATGATCAATACAAAAAAAAATAATAATAATTCTATGGCTATGCTGGCAAAGTTACAGGCATTAACTATAACAGGCAAGCTATCTACAAGAAAGTGCAGAACAACATAGCCGTGCCAGCTATGTATTTGTACCATTAGTTTTTTACTAATTTTTGTAATAGTGTTATTAATCCCTTTAATAATAAATCAAAGTTATTGCTTTAATAAACTAAAAGACGATCGATATACTTGTATTGTCATGTTGGTTCTAATCTTCTCCTGTTCTTCTTATAAAATATTGTGACACTAAACAGTATGCACTTGTGCAGTGTGTAGTATGAAGTATGACCATGTTTTTTATGTTTTTTACTCATACTGATTGATTTATAAATAGATAGTTTATGGAACTTTAAAATGGAAATAGGTTTTTCTAATGTTATTAGTAACTTCTAATATGGTAATAAAAACAGTAACGTTCTTAGCTGACATATTAAATAAATACCAGCAGAGTTCGGAGCGTATTTTTGCATGGACTATTCCATATCACCACGCAAGATGTTTTTGTTCTTTATTTACCATAAAATTACTTAAATTTTCGTTAGGTTTGGGATTCTTAACATGGACCTGAATTTACACTTAGCCAGTTTTTAGTATTTGCTATTTTACTTTGTATCATAATGACACCCAATTTTGCACTTCTGTATGAAAAATAGTGATGCAAAATAATTCCCTTATAAAAAATATATTACAAGAGCTGGAGTTTTTATCCCGAGATCGAAGTGACAAGTTAAGTTCGATACAGATAAGTGACCAATTGGTTCCGTAGTGATTTATCATGACTGTATTTCTGAGTATACTTCTTTTGCTGTTCTACGTGTGCCCTATCATCTCAATCTCAATCTGCCAATCCGCGATAGGGTCGTTTCATAACAGTAAAGCATTTACAGTAGGAGATGAAATGCTGAAAAACCATGTTTCTTTGATATGGACCCTTTTTAATTTATTTTTTTATTTTTGGGATATCTGCTACAATAATACTTATTATATAAAAACTTCAACTGCCATCATACTACTATTCAAAATATACAGTTTTTTTAAACTAAAACAGTAGGATGGTGCAGACTTAATAAGAGGATCCTGTTAATGCTCTGTAGATATTAATTTTTTTCCATTCGAACACAAATTTAATTTCACCATTTTACTGTTGTACTATAATTTTTGGTATAAGTTTTTGTACCTTACCAGAGACCAAATATTTTGACACACAATCAAATATTGGTCATTCACTTTTAACTATTTATTTCTAATTAAATTACAGAGCAATCACAAGACGCGTTTTACTTAGTAGCCATTTTAGAGTGAAAAGAAAGACGGAGAGACATTACTGTTTGTGCATATATTCTTGTACTTCACATTATTCGTTTTTATTGTACAGTGTTGAAGGTGAATATGTGCCATTGCCGGGCGATGAAGTCATCTACCGACTGTGTCCCATCCCACCAAAGTTTGAGAAGAATCAGGCTGTGCATGTGAAGATTATTCATTTGACGCCTGAAAAACATGTGAAATGGGATGAACCACCGAAGTAATGATTTAAATTACAAATGAAACCCACTTCCCCACCCATAAATATTTCATTTGCAGTATATGTTTTATCTTTATAGTTTCTTCACTGACGTTTTCTTAACTTTTTATCGGAAATAATTTCATCATGACACAGTAACAATAATATGTGTAAATTATATGCTCAGAGGATTTATATGTGGCATTCAAAATTCTATACCAATTTTATTAAATAGATTATTTACCCATTTGTGACAATCTGAGAAAACTATCTGTGAATGCTTATGCACAAGTTTATTATCAGTATTGATTGAATGTAAAGTGAGAAGAAGCCAACAGTGTGGTGCTAAATTTTGGAAGATTTACCATCTACATTTATAGGGTTTTAATAAAAAAAATAATTATGTCATAAAATATAGAATACGGCTTCACATGGATTTGTATATCTAAATTTGAACCTATTATTGCTAGTTCACAACGAATGATGCAACTGGGCCTAATTTTTCTCACTGTCTTAGAATTTTATCATACTTTAGCTTTATGAATGGACCCCGTACTGTAACTACACAATATGCGGTTAAGTATAGGACGTCAGTGTATTAGACATGCTCTAAGATAATCTTGTATTTCAAATATCTCATTACTTATTAACTATGTATATTTTCAGTTCTTAGAAAATGCTTATATGGATTAAGTAAATGCAGTGTAGCCTTATTATGTTTGTTCTTATCTTTGTTAAATTTCTACTGTACTGGGGGCACAGAATCAAAAGAATGATTGAAAAATCTTTAACATTTTTATACAGTCCAGTTTACTTTGAACCCATCATTCTTTATTGGTGGGGTAAGGGATTAATTGGAATGTGATCTTATGATAGTTATCCAGAGAACGATTGGAATAAATTCACATCACTATAGACATCTAAGTGATAGATTGAGCATTTACGATAAAGACCATGTGTAATCCCCTACTGCTTGAATTTGCGTTTATTGCAATGGCATTTTTACTAATTTTTTAATGAGATATTCCGTTCTAAACAACTAGACAGACCGATTTGGTGTCTATAATAAGTTAGGCCTCTGCCATTCACTCTGTATGGCTATCATTGAATCACACCCTGAAAGTTCCAAGAAAATATAAAACACTTGAAGCATACTCTTAGTCCCCTAGTCTAGTGCTAAGGTCTATAAAATTGTAATTCAGGATAATTTATAATGTTGCTTATAAAAGAAGAAATAAACCATTCAATTTCATTAAATTGAACTGAAAATATGTGTAGAATGTCTAGAAATCTCACTCTGTGTTAGTTTAATACAAATGTAATGTATTCTTTTCATTAATTGTTAATTTAATACTGGAGATGCAAAAGTTATCAGACATTGAGTAGAAATAAAAATGACTGTGGTTGTTTACATATCCTATGTCACCTTTATGTCTCACAAATCATTAACCATACTATGCAGCTAAAAAAATCCTATATGAGTTAATCATTAACTGCTATAAAATCGCAGATTACTTTCTTCTATTATCTATTCAGTATTCATTGTCAATATTTTAAGACATTATAAGCTCTGGGCTCTGTGTATTTGATTGTAGATAAATGTGGCACTCCTTCAAAGAACTACATAGTGACCAAAAAAAGTCACATTTGAGACTTGCTATAAATTATGATAGTTAAGTGACATATATAAGTCCTGAATTTGATTATATGACATTTTTTTGTTATTATTATTTATTCATATTTTTAAATTAAAGGGTATCCATATGATTTTAGGTATATTTATTATTAGGTATATATATTTATTAATTTAGCTAATACAACAACATACATTCTGACGAATAGGATTGAAAATACATCGGTTTAAGAATAAGTAATATAGAATCTGCCACCATTTTATTCACATGTTAACACGCGCATGCCTGGAGTTGACTACACAAATCATTATGTTCTCATTATCTTAGTTCTGAATTTTGAGGGTATCAAATGAACTAAAGCATATTATATTTTAATAGCTCTTGAGTTACGAGTCGGAACAAAAAATCTGTATAATGTATTCCGAATAAAATTTTATTGTTATTGGATAGTTATTTGGTCCAATTAAAATCATATGCACGAAGCCCAGACTTTATTATGAAACATGTTTATTTTTTTTTTGTAGATATTGTTAATGTTCCCCATGTTAGGCCATAACTATTATAGTGTTGAGAACATTGTGTAGTTGTGGTATTATGACTGTAATAATGTTTTTACAAATTAGAATGAGTTAATTATTTTAGGAGGTTTTTTTTCTTATGCTTCTAGAAAACAAGGTAAAAGTGTAGTAGTTTTTGAAGGGATGTGACATTACAAACTTAACAGTTTACTTTGAGATAAAAAATATTATAGCCATGCTTTTTAAGTATTACTTTTTGATTAAGGCATTGTTTATTAATAAATGTGTAATGCAAAAAACTGTTGTGGTTGTTTTGTGAAATATTTTTTTCATATGCAATTATTTTATAGTGTACTTTTATTTTTAGCTTTTACTTTCCTTTGACAGCCCTAAATGTTAAGTTTCATCTGTAGAAATAAATTACCTATAGGAAATCTGACAAAGCAATATTAGAATAAATTTACAAATATTTATTCTAAAATCAAAACTGTAAATTGACTTCTTATTTCAAATGATAATTTGGCATACGTGTAAGAGTCCCCGTACAATACAACGCACAAATATTTGCCATGGTGAAGTTAGTGACAAAATGTCGCATGGGTGAAAAATAGGCACAGGGTAATCAAATAGAGGTCGGATAGAGACTACAGTACAACGCACGAAACTCTGCCGCTGTGAAATTAGTCACGAATGCGTCGTAATGGTGTAAAATTGGAACGCGGAGGAGGAGGACGGGACGGGGAGCGTTAAACCTGCGTTTTATATCATTAGCAAACAATTCAGAGCGGCAGGTCAGTGTGTTGTATTGTATGACGCTACCCGATCCCTCCCACCCGCGTTTCTATTTTATGTTATTGCAACACTCTGTAGCAAACTTCACAACATTCATGCACGCACGAATCTTCACAAAGATTTGTGCGTGCATGAGCGTTTACTCGCCATTGACCTTTGAAACCATCGTGTGTATGCAATGAGAGTATGTTCCAAAACCGATTATAAATGCTGTTAAAAGAAAATGACAATTTTAAGTAACGATCATTACAAAAAAAAAACAAAATTGTAACTCTCAATAAGAGTATTAAAATTCTAGTTACAACATTTATAAATAAAAACTTCTATTTGTCTTAGTTATCATCACATTTTTTTTTATTGTTGTATACACAACAATAAGGCATGATTATATGCGTGACGTCTAATGACATCCCTAAGAAACTTGGACTGTTGCAAACCCGCGTGCCCTGACCGCAACACGTCCCTGAGCACCGCGAATATCCAAGTGTTTCTTTTTTCCCCTCTTGTGACGAGGAGGTAAATGTGCATAACACTCGCATGCGTGTGGGTCGAAAACCCACTGAAGGAATGACTTGGCTATGCTGTTATCCCAAGGGCTGTGATAACTTCACCGAACGTGGTCGGACAATACACCGAGGCTACTGACACGAGCGTGACTTGCCCTATGAGTGAATATTTATGGTAGTAATATCGGCGTAGGTCACCGAGACACCAATACGTGTTGAGGCTATTTGTACATACAGGCGCGGAAGCGTCCCGGTAAGTGATGGGGCACAACCTGTTTAGGCCTTACTGGCTGCGGCGGTCCTATGCCTAAGGTTTAGACGTTTAATTTGTTTATTTCAATAAGCCTTTCGTAACCTCAAGGTTGGAGATATGGTGTTAAAGTTTCATCAGTTTGATTAATGATTGTTCAATTTGTATCATGTTTAGGAGGCGTCTACGTGTAAAATGCGAAATTTATGTCCCTATCAAGTGTTATACGAAATCAGAGAGAGATCATATTATTTCAGTCTATTTTTAACAAGGACATTGAAGAGGTGCGTACAAAAATGAAGGTATATTCGTCCTTTTACTTACCTTATTGTTACACATTTATATATTACCTGTCCATTGTTATATCGTATGGAATCGATCATGCGTCATGCTATTTATAATCATTGAAGTAGCCGTTTTTGAGAAAAATAAATAAAAACGTATAATGTACCACAAGCCCTAGCGCGATGATTAGTAACACAATACGACCTCTCAAACAGTCCATATTCATCTATGAAACAGTCTTAACCAGCAGGCGCAGTGTCAGAGTCTACCAAGGCCACAGACTATACTATATACAATAGTATATATATATATATATATATATAAGGTAACCAAGACCATCGCGGGTATTCACGTGACTTGCGATTAACGACCGGACGCGCGGTTTTATAGGCTTAGGTATTTTCTTATAAAGTGTTACGTTTGCGATGTTGAGGTTTTTGAAACTAAAATTGTGTGTGATTAATATTGAAGTGCTTAATAACAATGCCTTTCACTGCTATATCGAATATGCAAACATGATTCATAATTAAACTTATCCTGACAGTCAACGACCTGCGAGTCCACGAGTAATGTTGCGTGCTGTTTATCGTTTACACGATAATTTGCCTACATGTGGAAAATCGGAGATTATAATAATACCGTCGGCAACCCTTTACATCACTGATAACATTAAGTGCCATTTGTAGATAAGTGACTAGATAAGTTTTTTGCAAATAATGCAACGCATAGCCCGTTCGTCAAGTGCTCGTGCGCGTCATGTGAGTTCTCGGGCTTGTCCGCCCGAGCATTTCGTAAGTCTTTGTCTGTACTATTTTTATATTATATAAATATAAGATATATTATTGAATATTTTCAAAGTAAACCATAAATTGTTTCTCTGAAAATACAAAGAAACGACATTCACTAAAATCGCCTCCTCATTTATATCCTTTAATTTTTCTCTCTACACTTTTTTTTATAACAATAAATTGCACAAAATAATCTGAACGTCATCCGTCATTGAATCGCACGTCACTCCGATGCACCCTGTACCAACCTCCACAGACAACTTATAAAAGCGCGAAGCGCGGCAAAACCGAATTAATGAAATATCATTTCATTACATGTATATATTTTCATCTATATATTTTTGTTATATTATAGTCACTTTGACAAAGTTGTTCTAAAAAAGATTATAAATATTTACGGAAAAATGCGTGATCGATTCACCTGTAGATATTTTTGAGTATCATACATAGATGTATAAAAAAGAGAAGATGCACAGTTGCGTACTATTTGGACGACGAAAAATGGCTTAAAGTTTTGTCTTTGTCTCACATTTTATCATAACATTTTGCAGTGCCAAAGAAAAAGAAGGGAAGGAACCTTAAATGTAATCTGACATTTTGACCGAAATGTCACAACATTAGGTTTATTTTTGAATGCAAAAAGAACAAGTAACGATCATTTTGTTATTGGAAGACAATAAATCATGTTTTTTTACAATTTGCATGTGCTCTTCTAAAACAAGACATTAGTGGAGTGGTTTAATATTATTTTAAATTTTTGTTATTGTTTTTTTTTAATGTATGAAAAGAATGATAATATATTGTTCTTCATAATAAAGCTTAATGTAGTAATCGCCTAACATTAAAATAAATATTAATCTTTAATTTCATAATATTGGTGAAAATATAATGAAAAAACTTTATAATGTCTAAAGCGATTAGATTATAAAACTTTCTTATTATTTACGAAATAAATTGATGATTCATTAAACATCAATATATTTTGATGAAAATAATATATCTAGATATTTTATATTTTTTGAATAGGTTTAACCTATGGTATCATTTTCCTTTGAGTTTATTTTAAGATTTACATAAATATAAAACAGATATTAAAAAAATAAAAATAGGACTTCAATAGTATAAAAGCAGTCTCTGTTGTAAAGCGATCGAATAATGTGATAGTGTAAGAAATACGAGACCGGCGTTGCTTAGGTCTATTTATTTTAAGTCGGTTTGTATCTCGGCTTTTGAATCTACTTTCATTAAAAAAATACAAAATACTCATTGAATATTCATTATTCATAAACTAAATTTTACTTCTTGAAAATAAAAAATACCATCATTTTTCATAGCTTTTAGGTGTTATTTTTGCATTTTTTAACAAAACACTTCGACGTCATAACTGAAGGTGCGACAAAATTACACTGAATGCTTATGAGTGCTACTGTCTTTTAGCACTCATTTACTGTGTAAAAAAAGCCAAACATAAATTGCGAGAAGCAATTGAACAATCAAAATGCACAAATTTAAAATAATCACACTCACATTTTAATAAAAACGAGTAGTGTCCTATATCGTTATTTACTGACAAGGAGCCTATTATGACATTCCTTTTATTTGTGAGATTCACACCATTACATTGTTTATAAACTAAATTTATTTTTCTTATTAGACACTCTTGAAAATAAACAAATATATGTAAAGAACTGTGTCCCCCAACATAGGAGTACTATAAAAATATGCATCAACTTCCATAATTCTCAGCTCATCCTAAAGCCTGTGGTATCATTGTCAGTGTTAATTGATTTTAAAATGCTATAAGTACAATAAATAAAATGAGTAGCTCGTTTCGAAAGTTTTTCCAAAATGGATGGAATAAAAGACAAATAGTCAATATAAGGATTTATTAGTAAAACAAAGTATAAATACTTAAAAAATGGTGTGACTTACATTAGTTACAAATTGTACATAATTGCAATGGAATTGTTACTTGTCGTTGTAAAGAAGTAACAGTAAAAATGAATTCAGTCTCCTATCTAATAATGGACACCATAAGCATATAGAAAAAGGAATTATAAATCATGTTTATCTTAATGTAGACCACACAATTCTACACACTACGGTACTTTGTTTTCTCTATTTAGTCTCGGTTTTTAAAGCTTATTTATTTCCAAACAATAATGATATTTATTTTAACATACATATACAATAATTACTGAAATTATATGTCATAAAAAGCTAGACATAAATTTTTCTAGGTACTTTTTTTGTAAAAATTTGTCATAATTATGTAGTTTTGTAAAGTTCTAATCATCGCATCACTGCGACATCTTTTTATTTTATATTGAAGGGCCTTGGGTCTCAAGCCCTCTATCTTGGCCCAATGTGAATTAAGGCTAATTTAGACAATGCGAGTTGATATGCAATTTGACCGAGGAAGTTTCTTTTATTTCGCCTACTGTCGTAAGTCTAAACCGAATCACTTATTATACACTCCGTGTGAGACTTTTTTGATTTTACTAGCACTCCACTTCTTCGTGGTGTTATGCTATTGGCATCATCCAGCGGGCTTAGCATGATGCTCCAGAGGAATTTCTATAAAACTACCCTCACGCAATGTAAAAAATTGAGAGGGATAGTCCTATAGAGACTTGAGAAAATTGAGAGGGCGTCATGCCAGGCCTGCTGGCGTCATCTGAACGCGTTAGTCCGTCTTCGGAATAAAGTATGGAATAGACACGTCGTTTTTAAGCATGTTGATTTTGATACAATCTAATATCAAATTCATTAATCTATTGGTGAATCACACCAAAAGAAGCACAATTATTAAATATTAACCTTAAAATTCAACAGATTGTTCATACATACATCTATTAAGTCTTTTGTTTACTTTTTCCATTAGTGTTTCTATTTTTTGATGCAACTAACTGTATATAAATAAAGTAAAATCTTGTTTTTATTTTGAATTCTCAATATAAAAATAAAAACATCCATAGATGTTTGTTACAATACTATGTAGAGTAAAATGAATAAAGAAAATTTTGCAACCAACATCTCGTTGTTCAGACATGTTTACAAGCCAGTAAGTCACAACTCACTAAACTTGTATGAACAAAAATTTCATTTCCCTTGCTGAGTAGGCGATACAAGCAATAATGTCAATGGAATAATCAGTAGCCGACACTATCTAAACTAGCCTTTTCGATCGTTGTCACTAAAGCAATGACCAATGTAAGGGATGAAAGTTTTAATATATTCTCTGAGGCACAGAGCAAGTGATTGAGTTTAAGTTAAAAACCAGACATGGCCGTGGTCAGGATCGAGCCTGGTACGTTTTGGTTTAAAGGCAACTCTATGATTCATCATCGTTAAAGTATTATATGGTAGAGCTTTACAATTAATTAGTATTACACATAATCATTGTCTAGAAATACCTAGGACCATAACTATTGAGCTTACAGATTTATCAAAATTTCGTTGATATCTTATGTATAAACTTGATATTAAACATTACTTCTTGAGCAAACATACCGGAGTTCGAAATTATTGATCATGTACAATGAATGCCATATAATACCCACCATAATCTTTCAAAGTAACAGTACAACAGCTAAATCAATAGTAGTTTTTGTAGCAGTTACTTATCTTTTAACAGAAATATAAGAATAATATACACTCATAGATAAATATGGGACTTAAGATGAATTAATATATCATTAGAAATTAAGGCTTCTTCGAAAATACATTAGAAAAAATATTCTTAACAAATACTTAAGAAATCATTAATTACATGATCCTTATAAAAACGAAAGATGTTCTCTCGAAGAAAGACATCATTCCGCACAAATTGACATGTTGAATGCTTTGGTGAGATAATCACTTGACATGTACATATTTATTACAAAAATAACTGTATGTTAGGCAGTTTTCAGTAATATAATAATTATATTATACTTCGATGAGCTGTCACTCAGTTATTGTTCATTCCTGACCATTCGCCATGTTGCCATTCTGAAATGATTAGTATATCTTATTAAACAGATTAAACTTCATAATATGGATACATTAGTGGAACTTCATTGTTGTATGTTAAAGGAGGAAAGCCAACAAGCCTATATAAGTGTAAAATTGTTTCCATTTCCACAAATGCTTTAATGTGTTCGATTGTCATACACAAAAAAAAAAATTATTCTCGATGTGCGTACACGCATGCATGCGTATATGCGCGTCAGTGTGGAACACGTGTTTGCATTGTGTTCTTCTTGTGTATTTGTGACATGAAAACTTAAATGCATCAATATCTGACAATTTTATTTACTGTATATACAATAAATTAATTCTCTTTCTTTTATAATTAATGGGAAGATGGTATTTTATATACAGTATATACAAAATTAGATCTTTAGAATATGGTACAGTCAAAATTCAATTTTTTGCCATTTTATTTAATATTCCATGATAAAGTCATAATCACATATGCCATTATTTTCATTCTCTTTGCATCAAAATGATAATGAATTTTATATGATCACAATAATTTTTTTTTTAATTAATTGTTTCGCTTTTTTGTGTACATGTACTAATAATATAAAAAAAAACATAGTCCATGCAATTTTCTTACGCGCTAAGATTTCAACTTTAAACAAGAATGTCTATAACAAATATAGTCTTATACTTGGCAATAATGATTATATATTTACTGGCTTTTTTAGGGCTCTGAGCCAAAATGGTAAAAATGGTGTATGTCACAAGCACTTTATTTAAATACTACAGAATGAATATTGATGAAATTTATCATGTGTCTTGTATAAGCCGCTACTTAATTTAGTGGTTAAATAACAAAAATAAATATATCTAGGAGGTGGAGGGACACTCCTTACATGTAACTGAAGCTTAAAAAATTTTTTTTCAAGAAACATTAACAAGTGGCAAATATTTCGACAGTTCTTTTATAAACACTTTAAGGTTTCTAAGCAATTTTTCCGATTACGTAATTAATTTCGCAAATAATCGCTCCGAAAATTGCAGAAATTGTGCTCCCCCTCTATTTTCTAAACCGTTTGTCCCAAAAATATGAAAAAAATAACGAAGATAACATTTGATAAATACTTTCAAAGAAAATTATTTTAAACATAATCGGTTATACTGTTTTTGAGTTATTACCGAAAAACTGCGTTTCTCAACAAAAGAACGTAAGTGCCATGAAGACACGCTCTTTTGGTGATGCACTTAAGTTTACATTAGTTTAATAGTAATAGTCGACATACCTATTTGTTTTTCTAGTTATAGGTGACTAAAGTGCTTCTAATTATTCTATGCGGGTAACGTGGAAAAAGTGTAACAACCTAGTTTTCTCATCTCTAGTGCATTTCTATGTAACAATGACTTCGGAACCCTATAATGAGCATGGTCAGACATGCTCTTGGTCAATTTTTTTTTGTATTAAATAATATCGAAAATGATTATAAAATATTTACATGACAGGGCATTTAAAAAAATCAGCTCAATGCAAATAGCCTAAGATGATTAAAAAAGACTGAATAATTGGAAAACATATAAGATATATTTTGGAATAACAGAATATTTTCAGGATCGTTACAAAAATCCATGTTTGTTCAAGAACGATTAGAAAATTGAATGCTGATTTGGTAATGTGATGGTTAACGCTATTTCTAACGCTTTTATTTCAATTGATCAGCCAGTACAACGCACGAAACTCTACCGCCGGGAACTTAAGTCACAAAAGCGTCGCAACGAAAATAGAAACGCGGAGGGAGACGAATAAAAGGTCGGGGAGTGTTGGACCTACACATCGCATCATTCACAGGAGTTTCACAGCGGCAGAGTTTCGTGCGTTGTACTGTACAAGGCCCTTAAGCTCCAATAGAAACAAAAATTGTGCAATAAATGATGGAACTAAGGGTCAAATATACCTTAGATTAAGCATAACTTTTTACATTATATGTTACAGAACTCATGCCTAATTTGGATCTTCTTATACCAATCCTACATCATATCTTGGACATATAAAGAAAGCTATAAATTTCACTAGAATCTTAGTTGGGTATAGGACTTACAAATATAAAAACCTGACATGGTAATACGAATTTCCGTATTTTAAAGTGAGTATGTTAATAATAAAAGATTATCACAAAATGGGTTGCCTAAAGCGCACACTAGTGCGTATGTGGTAAACTATAGCAAGCCATTTTGTCTTTTTGCTGGACAACATTGGAAAACCTTAAACCTGACTATTAATAATAATCCAGCAAAACATGTAGCACTCAATATGGTAAAAACTATTGGAATTGAGAAACAATTTGTATTTAACTTAATTTTTCTACATACTGAGAGATGATAAGATAATCTGCCCGGTGTTCATTCTGATTTTAGTGCAATAATATTATCTCATTAATCATTCTTATACTCTATAAAAAAGAGCTTTTTCCATTATGACTTCTAAATTATATGCATTAACAGAGGCTTATAATTATAAAAGTAAAATTCTACGTCCTTTCTCTATTTCGTCTTATACTAAATTATTAATGTAGAACATTACTAAAATACTAACCATTAACAGACAATGCAGTCTTTAGCAAATCAGCGCATTCGTTAGTTTGTGATGTTGTATCAGCCCTATTTGGCTGATACAGTTCTTTCGTCTTGGTTTAGTATTTTATTTAGCAGCTAAACAAGGCTGCTAAATTACAAACTAATTAATGCAATTCTCATGCCTTACGAAATGCGAGATGTTATTCGCTATTAACCTAAAATATATTGCAATTTTGCAATGATCCTCAAAATAGTTTGAATGGTTACGACAATCTGTTTTTATATTCCAAATCTTCCTGTACTTTGTAGTTATTCTAGGATTTTCACAATGAATAGATTCTATTTACTTTGCTAGATATATATACAAATAGCAATGTATTCTGACAAATTCATTTTTTCAGTTTTGGGTATGGAACATGGGAACAAAAAATATTGTTTATTTTTTTAATTTGGTAAAAATATTACCTCTTCCATCTGCGCTAGATGGTAGTGCCTTTTACGTAATGCGGCTAACTTCACGCGTTCCGCTTCAAGCGCGCTCTCCAGCTCGAGCGCGCGAACTTTACTCTCCATCTCGAGACGGCGCGTCGCGGTTAGTGTTAACGATGATGTATCCAATGCTTCTGTTAAAACAGTTGTTTTATATAGTAATTTTACAAAATTGCAAAGTTTCCAATGAGTTTCATATAAAGAAACCAAAAACTAGTTTAATAAATACTCATTCCAGATTGATTTATGGTTAATGAATAGATACTCCAATAGATTGAAGTATACCATTTTGATTATAAGCTCAATTTGTAAAATTTTATTATTATTACAGTATAATAACAAAAGCTGAATAAATGGTGTTGCATAATTTTCGCTTTTCAATTCTTTGCATTCCTAAAATGTATTATGATCACATTCTTATGAATTTACAATAGTAAATTAATTTTTAGTATAATTCCACGATTTGGAAATTAAATTCTCATTTCCTTGACAACCACTAAATTTAATTCAAAGCAAATAAAACTGAAAATGGTTCTCATTAATATTTAGAACATAAATGTCCATAAGCTAATAAAGTTTTTGATAGGTTTTAGTCTGTTCTAAATAAGATGCACAAACCCTGTTCATTTTGCAAGGCGGAGGCGGCCCGAACAGCGGCAACGACAGCGCCGGTGGCCGCAGCTACGGTGCGCGACGCCGTCGTGAGGCGCGCGAGCGCGGGCGCGGCGGGCGGTGCACGCGACCTCGACGCCGCCACGAGTTGGGCGGTACTGCCCGCCACTTCGTGCGCTGCTGCGGATACACCTTCCACACGTCCCGCCGCACCCACAGCCTCGTCCGCCGAAGACCTAATCACGATAAATGATATTTTTGGTTTAAATTTATCGTGATATTTCTACTTTTTTAAATATGGCCTACAACAAGTCATACATCTAAAATAACAACAATTCCCTCTTCGAAATAAGAAACAACAGAAGAAAGAAAATTGTCTTTCTATTCGTTAGAATGGCGTGCTCTGTTTTAAAGAAAATTAAAACTGGTCAGTCATCAGCGTATCTTTCTATGATCATTTAATTAGCGACTTTTGAATTTGAAACAGACTTATCACTTAAAATGTGAATAAATATATTTGATGACATTCGTTGCAAGTCGTGAATCAATTAATATTTGGATATAAAAAATTAAAAAAAAAATCTTAATTCGGATTATATATGAGTCTGTATTCAATGTCTATTTAATGATCTTTTGATTATTATTCTTATTGTTATGACTCAGATGGACCTCCATTCGATTAGATAAAGAAGTATTATTAGAATTTATTGATATTATAAATAATGAGGTGAAGCTCCTTCTAATGGTGTATGAATTCAAAGTTGTTTACTTCTTCGAGTCAGCACTAGCAGCGCTAGGGAGGGCCGTACCATTCGTTAATAGTTTCAATGTTAACCACATTCGCAGCAGTCCTTTTCTTACCCAACTTCAATCTATCAATTAGATATAGAAATTTCGTAAAGTGACTGCTTGAAAATACGCTAAATAATTGACACATTTATCAATATATGCACCGACAACAAAAACGTGATTGTATTGTAAGTCCGAAGAGTGCTTTATGTATTCTGAAAAGTACCTTTATAATAAATTTTATTCAATTATTTTGTTTTCAACAACATGTTTGTAACAAGTTTGTAATTATTCAATTACACTAATTTGGACCCAAATCATGGTTAATGCACAAACCAGCAAGTTTTAATTGATTATTTTATTTTATATATTTAATGTAACATCATAACAAATTGTAGTTCTCACCAAATCTCTTTGCCATTGTGAAGTTAGCGCTACAATGAAAATATGCATTGTTATGGCCGCCTTGTAATTATTAAAATACGTCACATTTCACATCAGCGAAGTTATTTGGGGCCTATTGTACTGTAAATACTAACACAAGCAACTTGGCAGCGAACACGACAGCTTTAGCCGCGGAGACTAGGCCCTGAGCCCACTGAGGATTCTTACGATAGACGCGTCGACGTGTGGCCGGGTCTCCCAGTTCCGCCTGCAGCGCCCTCGCTTCTCTTACTAAGACCTTTACGGCCGCCATTAGACCGGTGCATGCGTCAAGTATGGCTCCGTTCACCTCTAACTTCGCTCCGGTATCAGCGGCACGACTGGCTGCCAGCATTTCCTGTAATTACAAATTTACAAAAATACTAATATCAACATAGTCTGAAATCAAAAAATCATGTTCTGTAATGTTATACGATTAGTTCAATTCACACTGTCTAATACTATAGCGAGTTTCTTTTACAATTTCAATTTTTTGAAGCTTTCTATCGAATATTATTATTAATAAAAATACTCTTTTAATGTAACTGCGGGCTTCGTTGATACTACTATATTTAAAATTAAAAAATGTGCTCTAACCAAACCATATCTAAACTGGAAATTGGAAAAATTATAAACAGCAGACAAAAAACAGTTAAAACATTAACGATGTAAAAAAACATTAATTTACATTTCTAAATATATATGTGTTTTCTCTATTACATAATTTATATTACGTAATATATAATAGAAACTATTACTATACTATTTCACTTTTATGTGAAAGTATAAAAGTAATTATGCTGTTATCAATGAAAATATGTGGTAAATTCTCGTTACAGTGAAGTGAATGTAATTCTGCATCAGTGTTCTACTTTGTGAGCGATCTGTATAGACCAATCTCATCCAACTATGGAGAAAACGTAATTACGTATTGTTCTATATTACATTGGTAATATAAATCAATGATAAAAGAATCTATAATGCGGTTTAATTTTTTTAACAAATTCTTATGATCTTAATTTATTTGTATAATATGAGTAAAATGCCATTTATATTATTGGTTTACGATTGATTTTTCTTTTTCATTCTCCTACCTCTATCCTATTAGCCGCATCTTCGATTGCTGTATCCATATCGGCCAGCTCGTCGTCGACGGATCGCGCGGCGCCGGCCTGCCGGTCGGCAGCGGCCGCGGCCTCGCTCACCGCCTGCACCAGCGCTTTAGCGTCGGCAGCCACGCCCGCCCAGGACCCGTCTGCCTTCTCCAGTGATTCCATGCATTGTTTCGTTGTCGTCAACATGGTGCGGCACTCATTTGTCAATTCTATAAACAGAATAAACCATTTTAGAAATTATGTTGACGGGCTTACATTCCAAATGAGTGTAAACAGTTCTTCCCTACTCTAACGCTGTTATTTAAGTTTAAAAACGGTTTTAACCAATAGGACTTGCTGTTACTCTATTAGACCTTACCAAGAGAATCGCCATTTGAGGATAACCTTAATTTATACATTCCGTAAGTGGGACTTGCCTATACATCACACATATTTAAGAAGATATGAGAAGCCATTCATAAGTTACATCACACGAATTTCATAATTTTTAGAGACCCCCGCCCCCCCACCATGATGTGACGTCCGACAATTTGCGATTTTAAGTTTTATTTCACGCCCGCATACACACACACACACATTTATATATATATATATATATATATATATATATATATATATATATATATATATATATAAAACTTCTTGTTCATAGTTAACAAGAGCTTATGCCCCATGCCACAAAATGACACTGTTAATTCCCTTCTTCTCCTTAACTTGTGACGTAAGGATGACCCGTTACACAAAAAGTGTTAAAAACATTGTTCGGCAATAAAAAAAATTATAGGGTTTAGTTTGACCGGGTGAGCTTGCTTAAACATCATGCAAAAAGCACATGACATAAAACCAATCAGTACTTTCGGCGCACAGCGCAAAATCGAATTGCCACCCAGAAACCGACATAAATCAACATCTCAGCTTCTGGATGGTTCTCAATGTATTAGGCTTACACAATTATATAATATATCTGAAAAGCAAATTGCGTTTGAAGTTTTAATACCTCTTATGAACATTCAGGACTCTATACATTTTGTACCCTCTTATTTATACTCTATCCTATACCCTCACACGATCACGTAAACTCAATTATAAATGAGGTGACGAACTGTGAAAACGTGAAAATAATTACTGTCGGCTAGCTCGGCATCGGTGGCGACGTTGGCGACGTCAACAACGTAGGCGGCGAGCTGGGCAGAACCATGCGCCGCCAGCAGCGCCGCACGCGACACTTTTTGCTCATTATTGTCTACCTGAAATTGACTAAACTTTTAAGTTTCATGTAGTGTAAAAATTAAGGGTCGAGTGCAATTGGACTTGCAATGAATGCATAGTGCATGCCATACCACATATAGTGTAATGTTACATAGTAAATTATCCTAACAATGCAGTATTTGATTTGTGTAGACAGAAATTTTAAAATCGTTCTCGTAGTGCTTAGGCAAGCACTAAAGAAGGGTTGAAATAAGTCTTAAATTCGAATGTATTCTTTTTTCCCTTGCTTTATTTCATTTAAAAGAAAAATGACAAAGCATATACCAATAGGAAGCCCAATTAAAAATTATTTAAGTTTATTGTAGTTTTCATTTTATAAGATGCGAAGAAAGGAATCATTAAAAGATGATGTTAGTTTACAGATAATTATTTTATGAATTTACATCATTTAAATTTCTACACAAAAACAAGCAATAAAATCAAATTATATGGTTTGCATACCAATTTCATTTACCAAAAAAAATTACATTTGACCTTATGTTGTTTGTATACTTGAAAGATATGTTGTAATAGTTTTAACATCTGAAAAGAAAGAATGGCAGTAGATTGACAAATCAATAAAGCGAATACGTGTGTCGGCAAGGTCGCCAAGGGTCGCCCTAAAAAATATTATATAGACCAAATTGATGACTTATTAAA
The DNA here is from genome assembly GCA_005406025.1 of Eumeta japonica. Lineage (NCBI taxonomy): Eukaryota > Metazoa > Arthropoda > Insecta > Lepidoptera > Psychidae > Eumeta > Eumeta japonica. The sequence continues at coordinate 201,358 of BGZK01001070.1, forward strand.
AAGGGGTCAAATTTTAAACACCCGAAACCGACGATCTTGTATGAAAAGATTGATGGATGTCAGAGAAGATAGAGAGAGGTGTAAAGATCATATCATGTGGAAATCCGTAATCTCTGCCTACCCTTCTGAATAATAGGCGTAAATTTACAATAATTATTGTATAATATTTGGAATCTATTGATTGGCGAATATTTTGCTGGATTTCATTTTATTAGCAGTGACAAAAAGAAAGAAAATTTCAATAATATTTAAGATAATTCACGAGTGGAGCTAAAGTCAGTTCATGAGTATAGTTCGATGACAGTTACCGACTTAAATAGGAAAAATTCCAACAAGAAGACGTTTTCTAATTTTGTATTTATTTAAACACCTTTTATACGATTTTATTATTTTTTGTTCGGCTTATATCTCAATTTGGCTTGTATATCATTGCTAGATGATTATTCCATTCATATTTTATTGAATAGCATGAAAATATTAATTCGAGCGTGGCTCTCGGGTTCCGAGCTGACCTCGGCGTGCGCGGCTAGCACGGCGAGCTGTGCGACGGCGCCCTGGCCGGCGTGGCGGCCGCTCTCGTGCGCGCTGCTCCTCTCTAGCGCCGCCATTGCGCCGTCAACCACTTCTGCGGCGACAGAGCTCGCATGCGATACGACACTCGAACGTTCTGCAAAACACGAATATAAACTTTCGCCCGCGGCTCCGTCCGTGTGGACATAGAATAAACTGTCATTTTTTATATCGTTCGATCACGCTGTCGACTATGATTCCGATCTTGATATTGCTCGTCTATGACGCACATTAAGTTGGAAATTGTCATATATGTCAAGATACGAATGTAAAACGAAATGAATCGGACGCCAATTACTTCTCAGGAAAATAATATTCAATCTTTTTCTTCATACTCAGATATAAGTACGAAATTTTAAATTTTTTTACTGCTGTATATACATTCGGTTTTACTGATAGCTTCTTAGTTTAAAAAATTTACAAATGGAAATAGAATAGAATAATATGAACTGGCATCACCATATTACTGCCTAAACTAAGTTATTACTACATAATAACTTAGAATAAAACCAGCGGTCATCCAGGCGCTTAGCTAAGGGTAAATTTTATTTTATTTTTTTTTTATTATTCAAATGTGAATCAGACGGATCATGCAAAGAAACAATATTATAAGAATCTTAAAACCATTTACAAACTAAAAATCCCAATTGCAATCCTTTCATTCATCAGCATATGACAAACATCCATACAGACATACTTATACATTTTTTGTATTATGAATAGCCTAACTATAGGCGACGCTGCATCGAATAGTCATGATTCCATGCCGATACGTTTAATAGTTTTGCGTGATGCACAGCCGAAGAAAACCATGATTAGGTCAGGGATAATGTTTTTTTCGTTTTTCATAAGTAAGAAATTGCAGTAAAATGTCGTGTGTTGTGCTATTGTATCGGGCTAGTTTTAATACCGTTAACTACGTGGCATTTTAAAAAAGAAAATAGAAAGTAAAAATGGTGTCTCGTCATTTTTCTATTGTTTTTCTGTCCACCAAAATGAGAAAAAAAAGAAAAATGCGACACAAGCCGCGAAAAAATTTTTGACTTTTATGGACTTAATGCAGTGTCGATAAGAGTAGCATAAAACTGGTACAAGACTTTTCAATCTGGTAATTTTGATGTTAAAGATGAAATTCGGTTTGGTCGACCTGTTACTGATAAAGTCGGTGCCATTTAAGAAAAAGTATAACAAGTTCTGCATATTAGTTCTTACGACATAGCTGAAGAATTGGGGATTAACCAAAAAACAGTTTTGACCATTTGAAAAAAAAAACTGGATATACAAAAACATTCGATCACTGAAAGAAATCTAATGAATCGTATACTCATTTGCGATTCTCTATTAAAAAGTAATGAAACTGAACCGTTTTTGAAAAGATTGATTACTGGTGATAAAGAATGAATTACCTACGACAAAAACGTGTGAAAAAGATCATGGTCAAAAGTCAAGCAAGCTCCACAGACTATATCGAAACCCAGATTAACTCGCAATAAATTGATGCTATGTGTATGGTGGGACTAAAGAGGCATTATTCATTATAAGCTTTTATCGCTGTGCAGAACTATCAATTCAAATCTCTACTGCCAACGACTGATGAGATTCAAGCAAGAAGAAAAGAAAGGTAGATTCTTTAGGTAGTGTTAGGTTAACATAAAAAGAGAACTGTCAATACTACTCACAGGTTTTCTTTAAATCAGAAATATCAAAATTTCTACAGCAATAGAATTATGTTACTACCTACAAAATGGCATATATATTATAATTAAATTTAAATAAAATATGATGAAAAATTTCCTTGAATTTGTATATAGAATACAAAAAAGCTTTTTCCCCAACCCTATACATATAAAACTTATTATGCATTACAGCTCAAATTTATCATTTGCAAATGACAAATTTGAGCTAAATCAAGCTACTGATTAAATATGTTGAGAAATAAATACTGATTAGATAGAAACTTCAATTATGTTAAAAATTTTATTAAATAAATTTTTTTAATATCTCCATAAAAATTTACTTACGTTTGGCCAGTTCAACTTGTGTTTCTTCTAGTTGCTTTTTAATAGCAGCCAATGCTTCTTCAAGGCTGGTATTATGTTGTAACAAATCCTGCAATTCACACTCTATTCTCAATCTTTCTTTCACTCCCCGGTCTATTCTTTCCTCTAATATCTAAAGAAGCATGTACAGGAACAGATGTTTTTCAAGAAACAAAAAAAGAATACTTAACATGGTCGACCGATGTCCAGTAGTTGTTTATAAATGCAGATTGGTATAGCCATAGGAAAGCCACGTCGAGTCCAAGCAGAGGCCAATTGAAAAGAAATAAAAAAATTACATGCAGTATTAGACCATGCCTTGTCGAACAATCAACAGTGTAAACAAAAGCAATTTGTGGCATAAAGTGAAATTATTGTTTGACTATAAGTAAGAAGCAAAACAATACTAAATAACTAAAAATACTTGAAAAAATGGAAAGGCTATAAATATTAGAAAAACAAGTAAATGCGAGTGTCATAATGTAAATACTTTCATAAAGTGCAATACATAAAATAAATCTATATAAAATAAAAATATTCTATTGTAACCCATTTTAATGAAAGATTTTTTCAGCGATTAGCAACCAAAGATAAAAACGCTAATTGCTAATTCAAATGTAGTATTTGACAAATAATGTATGTACAATCTGTCAAAACTTATGGTCAACAATTACGAATTGCGTTTTTTCCTTTGATGCAACCTGCTGTAATCAAACAAATTCACAATAACACACATAAACATTATAGTATGGTTACAATTAAGCAAACAAAACATCAAATATGTCTACATTAAATTATATCCTTATGCAATTACACATGGTAAGCTATAAGTGCTGTTACATTCTATCTGATTAGACATGCACATTGTATGCACGTCTAATCAAGTAAACAAACTATGTGTATTTACATGTTGAGTTCGTGTTCCTCCACCTCACTGACCCACCACCATTTATCCTTCCACCCACTAGGACATCAACGATTTACACACTTGTGCTATAATTCACATGGATATCTCCAAACCTTAGCTTGCTCTTCTTTCTGAGCAATGTTTGCTATTAACTCCTCAATGTGTTCATCTTTGGAATGCATCGCTTCACTATAACTCTCCGACACGCATAATTTAGATTCAAGTTCATTGATTTGATCAACCTTTTCTCGAATTTTCCCTTCGTATTCTTTCTCTATGAGGTCCTTTAGTTTTTGTATTTCGCGCTGTTTATCACTCTCGGTTTGTTCTAATTTGTCGCGTAGTATTCGAATTTCTTCTTCCATTCCAGTCAAAACTTCTTGTTTACTTTTTTGGATTTCCTCATTGGCAAATGTAGACGTAAAAAGATTTTCCTTTAGCATTTCTATTTCTTTAGTCAATTCCTAAAATCATGTTGCCTAGTTTAGTCAATATACACTGAAATATTTATACCAATTTAATGACAAGACATGCAAAACAACCAACCTCTTTTTCTTCAATTTTCTCTTTCAATATGACTACCTTTTCTGATAATAAAGTTGTGTTTTCTTCTGTTAATTTTTTGATTTTATCATTTAGTTCTCTAAGTTCTTGATTTTTAATATACAAATTATCATCGTTTCTCTTCTCATGTGAATCATATTCATCTGTCAAATTAAAAAGCTCGTTGTTGGCTATTTCTAATTCAGCGCTCTTTTCTTCTAATTCTTCTTTCAATTTTGCCAATTCTTCAGAAAGTTTTTTAACATCGACATTCAATGTGATTAGAATTTCATCTTTTTCCTTTAACATTGATTTTAAATTAGTTATTACAACATCTTTTCCATCACATAAACTTTGTATTCTTTCATTTAAAGATCTAATTTCAAATTGATATTCACGAATTTTTTCATTACTCTCCTTATTTGATCTATCATTTGCTTCTAGTAATCCTTTGCATTCTTCTTTCATTGAATTTATCTCAGCATCTTTCTTAACGATTATTTCTTCTAGTTGTGTGGCATGTAGGCTTAATTCTACATGTTTTTCATTATTTTTATGGGCATTCAATGTAGATTCATCTTGTTCAAGTATCAAACTTTTAATTTTATTTTCTAATATAGCAATCTCTTCAGTTTTTTGCGATAACAGTTCATCTAATGTTTTTCTTTCTGTGATTTGTGCTTCTAATTTCTTTACTATTTCACTATTATTAGTAGTAATTTCTTCAGTTTGTAATTCAACCTTATTCTTGTATTGTTTCAAAACGACAAGTTCCTCTCGAACGGCATCCAATTCTTTATTTCGAGATTGTAATTCTTCTTCCAAAATGGTTTTTTCTTGTATGTATTGTTCTTGAGAATTTAAAAAGTGTTGCTTTATTTCATCAATTTCCAAATCTTTCTGATGAATAACATGGTCAAACTCAGTACTCTTATTTGAAATCTCTTCAATTAATTTCCTATGCTCTAATTCAAAGTGCTCAACATCTGACAATTTTTTTTCTAACTTGTTTAAATCAATTTTCAACATATTAATATATTCATCGCGTTCCTAACGAAAATTAAATGTTGATAAATCATAGAAAATGTTACAATAAAATAATTTTCTTTAACTAGTAAAAAAAAAGTTAATTAAGTCAACATTTACTCCAAATGGTTAGTATTCTGCCAAGCGATTGCATGCAATATTTGTAACATGCTTTTACAACTACATTCACAATAAACCTGTCTCACAACAAACAGGAAAATAATTAAAAACACTGAGACAAAACAAAATTAGACATGCATCTAATTATTAAATATTTCATGTTTGATGTGAAATACGTACAAATTATTTATTATGTACAAAATTATGATTAAAATACCAAATTCGTACTTTGAATGGGTATTAGTTACATAATTTATTTTTTAGTTCAAACTTTAATTTAAAATATTTTAAAATTACATTATAATAGAAAAATACGCACCTGTTTTTCTTGATTGTGTTGTTCAGTAAGAAGATTTATCTTTTGTAAGGCAGCTTCTTTCTCTTGTACTACATTACTGTATTCTTCTCCGCTCTTTTCCTTCAAAACCGTTAATTCATTTTTCACTTTTGTCAATTCGCTTTCTTTTTCTTCTGACTCTTTTCTGATTTGATCAAGATTTTCTCTCAAATCTTTAATTTCACTCGTAAGATTATTTATTTTCTCTTCCGCTTCGGTAGCGGATGTTTTATGTTCTATTTCTAGGGCGGCCATAGAAGCGCGCAAACCTTCGAATTCTGTCTCCTTCTGCATAGCTAGCTCTAAGTCGGTACGAAGTTTGGAAATTTCACTTTTATATACCTCTATCTCATCACTAGTGGAAGAGCTCTGTTGGAGCAGTTCAACGTCTCTGTAAAAAGGTTTTGAAATTACACATTTTCACCTAAAACTACACTCATCCCTTCAGGTCATGACGTCATATTCACCAAATTGAAATTACCAAAATTTCAATAATTTAACTAAGAACACATCACAGGCAACTGATCTGTGCGTTTTGAAATTACTATGCGCATGTTCATTTTCGCATAATATAGGTTGTAACATAAACATAAATTGATAATCTATGATGCGTGATATGAATGGAAAATATGATAGTATGTTTATTTGAAAGTTCGCCTTTCAGTCATGCTTAAACCACTAAAGGCAGTGTAATAACATTTCGCATTGAGATAAATTATGTTCTGAAATAAGACTAGGGTTACTAAACCATAAAATAAAGCAATGATAGCTAAATTTCAATTTAGACCCGGCGAAACGAGCGGGAAACAATTAATTAATACACATATTCAGAATCGAACATAATATTTGTGGGACAATCATGTATCTTGCTGTGACAATTTTTTAATATCACAGATTTATTTGTTATAGTATTTTCCTTTACAAACATTTCCTTCTGCATGTGGTCAAAAGCGTTGAAAACTTGTATATTTTATAACATGTTATAAAACTATAATTACTTACTTGACCCTATCATTAAGCTGCTGCTGCAGCAGCGCCTTGGCGCTCTCGTGCTGGGCCGCCGCGGCGCGCAGGCTCATCGCTGCTTTATCCACCTCCGCTTTCTAATATTCATATTGGTTATTACAACAACTAGCACTGATTGCAATCTACTAATGTGCGAGTTAAAAATTATTAGTTATATCTAGTATATAATCCATGCGACCCTTGATGAAATTTGACTGCAAATGACTTCATTATGATTTATTATTTTTTTAATATGTGCCAAATAGATTATGTATCTCGTATGTACGCAGTTTCCAAATGTTTGAATAAATAAAAATGATTATGGCTTGATTTGCTAATAAACTGATGCTATTTTTATTCAGAATACACTTTTTGCCATTAAAATACATTTCTTTAAATTTCTTATAAAAATAATATTAGTTTCTTTGACTTTACAACAAATATTGACTGGAACTATAGATGAAATTGTGATTTTCAATAATAATGTATATACCATGTGTAAACATACATTTAAAACAATATTTGATCAATGGAAAAGATTTTTTTAAGTTTTGTAGATTGTTCAAGTGAAATAAGTTGATTTGTAAATAAAGCCACAGATACATTGATGTATTTATAATAATTACATAAGCGCATGAACTCTACATACTTTCCTATGAAAATGTTCAATTGATTGACTGAGACGACACAAATATAATTAACAAGTGCCACTTTATTATACCTGTCGTATAAGCATAATATGTTCTTCACGAAGTTGGGTGTACGCCCCTTTTAGTTTCTGAAATTTCTCATCTGTTACCTTCGCCTTTTCTTCCACGTCTGATAATTTTTCTAAAGAGGAAAATGAAATTAGCTCACATTTATAATTTAGGCAGAAACTTGGAAAATATTCGAAGACTGACAACTACTACTACTATTTTATTAATTTTAATATTTGATATTTTTTTAATTGAAAAATTAATATGGTTATCAAAAACTGCATCTACATCGATACAATAACATGAGCAATACATATAAAAGTGAGAAAATTAATATAATCAAAGATATTAAAGCTAAAAACTTACTAGTCAATTCTGGATTTTGCACTGCAAGAAATTCAGTTTTTTTTGTTTCCATTTCCAATTCTCTCTATAATAGAAAATTTGTATGTATTAACATATGCTATATAAATAGATTCAACAATGCACTAAAGAGGGAAATAATAAATAAAATTAAATTAATAATGTATAATTATTTAAGATTACATAACATAAATAATAACATATTAAACTACCACTATTATTTTATCACCTGTACTGCCTGCAGTTGTGTTTCTAGTTGTGTGCAGTGATCACGCATCGACTCCAGCATGCTATTCCTTTCTTGTACCAGATGTTGCATTTCCATCTGATGTAGATCCCTGAGTAAGTAAATATTTCCAATTTAACATTGAAAATAAAGTTTTGGCTATGTCTACAAGACATAGACATAGCCAAAACTCTCACATGCTTGCTCAAACATGCACTAAGCTGGTTTTTGGTTTTGCAATTACAATCGTATGGCTATAAAAAAAAAAACTCAAAAGAATAACTATAAATACATTCTTTATTTTATTTGAAAGTAGTTTCATTTCACATGTATATTATTACCTAGTCCGTCTGAGTTCACTCATAAGGTGTTCTATATGCCGATCTTGTTCCACAGCCTGCTCCAGTTGTGGCGAGGGCGTAGTTCGGCTGTCCACTACGTCCAAGTGGTCGGGAGTAGACTGCATACAACAATTTATTTTATATAAAAAAAAAAATATCTATTATGAATCCTATTACCGATATTCAGAATATTACTGAAACACAGTTTGTGAATTCTGTACCACCCCGCCTTAAGTAAGGAAAATAAAACTTTTTAAAGTCTAAGAATATCAAAAGATTTTATTATTGTATTCTTATGATATTTACTTTCTTAAAGTTACATTAGTTTTCATATGAAATACCAATTTGTTATAACTCATATGAGTTAAAACAAAATGTTTTGTAATTCCTTTTCTAGAAACAATTTTGTAGATTGAAAACATGCATTAAATATTTCTGTGGAAATCTTGCTGAATATTTTACTTATTAACTTAATTTGATTGCCCAAAAACAAGACTTTCCAATGTTTACTTCTTATTTTGTTGATAATCATATTTTGTTATAATAATATTTTTTCTGTATTTTTCGTTTTTGTACCAAGTTGCGACATTATAAAGGTAGAATAAAATATCTCATTGTTTACTATGTGCAAGATGATATAAATCATAGATAAGAGCATATCTTCATATTAGTCAATAACAACTTACCAGCTGATAATCATTGACAATAGACTAATAATCAACTTTGAATTGAACTTTGACAGTTTTTGATTATTTCATGTATAAGTAGGCAAAGATTAGTATTTAGATTCCTTATTAATTATAATAGAATGAAAAATATACAAGTCATATTTTTTTTTATTTTGAAAACTATGTTCAAAAATTATGTTAATTAAAAATTCACGTCAAAAAGATCTCTAGATAAAGTAAAATATTGTGAAAAGGATTCAAGTGGATGCTCTTTGAATAGATATCATATATTATAGAACTTACCTGACTAAAGGTATCCGAAGTGTCTATGAGGGCGCCTACAGTATCCATTTCGTCGGGCAGTGGTTCCGGAATAGACACTACTGGTGTTACATATGTCCCGAAATCACTCTGTATTAAAATAACCACTTGATATGAATTTAATGAAAACATAAATTTTGCAATATAATAGAAAATTTCAGATAACTTACCTGTATTAGGAAATTTGGTGGGTTGGATGGCAAAAGTGGCAAAGTGAGTAAATTTCTGTAGTACTGTAAGCTACTTGCATGTTTATAAAATGAGCTCAACTTTTTGAACTGCTGTCGAAATCTAAAAATAAGAAAATAGTACAAAATTGAAAATTAGCACACTCTAAAATATGTAACTGATACAAAGTTACACAAAGTGGCCAAATGCATCAATGAAAAAAGAATCAGTTATTATTTATATTAAACAACACTATAGTATGGTAAAAATGGAAAAAATATTTCAAAAATCACTACATACCAACACATAAACTTTATCGAATCCAATCATGCTAGAATAATGTAGTATTAAATTAATTGACTATGGTCAACTTTATAGGCCGACCAGAATATGATAGATAATTTGAACCGATATTGACAGAACGACGATACCTCTCGCGGTGTCCGGTCAGGGTGTCGGGAGGTAATGCGGCGTGCAGTCGGAACAGCAGCCGGACGTTGCAGTCGTAGATTTGCGAGGAGTCCTGCGCGCACGGTATGAGCGCGGCCAGCCTGCACTGCCCCGACGCCGTCATCGAGTTGGCGCGCGCGTTGCCGAGGCTGTCGAACACTGACAACAACAGCTTTGATGGAAGGGCGAGTGCGATATGGAAACGCGATCAGGCCTCGCGGGCAAAGGTCAAGGGCGTGCACAGAGATTCAGACAGGGTATACAAAGCTAAAAAACTTACTAGTTTCAACGCTGTTTCGGTTGGTGGCCCACCGACGCGATGGTGAGTATCATTATACCTTGCAAAACCGAAACAATGCTGAAACTGGTAAGGTTTTTTTTTTACCTTTGCATATCCTGTTTAATCTCTGTACACGCCCCTAGCAAAGTCATCGTACAATATTTGAAAAAATGCGTGCCGCTCATTAATACTTTACAAAAGATGTTAGATGAGGCAAAAGTATTTAAGAGATCATCAACCTTTTTCAAGGACTTCAAATATCTGAAACTTCATTTTAATTTTTTTTGGAATACACGATTTTGATCATTATTATAAACTTCAAAGATAATGGGGAATTTTAATAGTTATTACGTTTTTGTGTATAAATAAGTAAAAGAAAATTATCAATTGATAAAGCATCATGCCTTTGAAATACTATCTCATATTACACAGAGAGCTAAACAAATTTTTCCAATCTTCAAAACTCATGTTTTATTTATTTTTAAATGATCAAGCCTACATACAATATTCACCACAAACAAAATACTGACAAACAGGTATAAAACAAAAAACTTTTATACCTGTAGCGAATTACAAATCGATACAATAGACAACAAATATTCTCTTAGGAATCTTTTTTGATCTTTAGAATATTTAGAATTCTTTTTTGGCCTTTTAGGTATGAAAGGCTATTAGCATGCAACTTATCAAGTGTCACGTAAATATATTTTTATTGGTAATCACTAGTATATTATCTTACATATTTTAACATTATTTACGATACAAAAGATATGTTATTTCAAAACTTTCATCTTTTTTAAACAAAAGGTGTACAATAAAGATATTTTACATAAAAGTGAGATGGAAATTTTGGCATACAATTTTTTTACATATAAAAATCTATATCAACCAGAGACATGTAAAAATAAGTCACCTGCTGCTTGCAGATTCAATATGTCATCCATGTAGTCAAACAGCTCGACGCACAATTGAAAACTGTAAGAAAGTATGAAGGCTTATATTTTCTATATGCAATAATTGAGATGTAATATCCTAAATTAATTAACAGTCTGTTAACTAAAACAGTGATTGATACTATAACTATCTCCCTCTTCATACAATCATCACCTATTCGCTGCGTGCGAAGTCATGGGTGAAGAAGACCGTATCGACGCCAGCACTCGCAGCGGAGATTTAGGCGTTTTAGGGGGCTGTTTTAAACTTACGGGCTATCAAATACTCGTGTATTTTTTTTTAAATCAATAATTACAAATAGAACCAACCACCCGAGTTGCTGTGTAACAGACTGAAAACATACTAGCAGCTAAGATAAATATAAATTTTATAATTTCTCGATTGTTAAATGGAAAGTAAACCGAAGAAATAAGTGGATTGGTACAGTAAAAAGGTAAAAGTTAGACTACCATAACCTTAATATCTGTATTAAGGTTATGGTAGTGCTAATACTGCTGCTGTCGGTGCTGTACCGGCTCCAGCTGAAAACGAGCACCACAGCCCAGGCGGTGGTGTTGTGCTAAGCTGTAATCGATTCGGCATAGACATAATTGACCATGTGACTGCTTTTTTTATTATTTCCACGTTGTTCTCATGCCAAATAAAACGTTTTTTCTTTCTTCTATTAACAATAACATTTAAAATAGTAAATATTACAAAATATTATCATTTTTATGAATCAGTAACTTTAACATTGAACATGTTTTTTGATCAATCAGCAGGGACCTCGTTTTCAATGAAACTGCAAATTCGCTCTAGTGCCGCCGTGAGATCTAAGTGTAGGCGAATTATTGGGGTGTCAAAAGATACATATGGATAAAACCTATATGATGGCAAAAAATTAAAAACACATAAAACTGTTAAAAATGGGTGTTTTAGGTGGTTTCTGTAGGGCATTTTTAGACCTATTTAGATATTATTTTTTAACTTCCTTATTTTTAAATTAAAGATTGTATCAATATCTGGAATAGTTTTTCATTTTTTGAAAATAATGAAAAACTTTGAATTCACATTTTTTTTTAAATCATTTCAGGGCTCATAACTTAGGTCGAATGCAAATGTTAGTATTAATATGGGTTTATAATGACAAAAAAACATATTTTTTTACATACCTTCCGATTTTTTTGATTACTAAAAAAAACATTTTTTTTTTAATTAGGATCAATTTACGATTTATGTGAAGCTAGTTAATAAATATTGTTTTCGAGCTGATTTTTGTTTTCATTTCTTTTATTTTATTCCTTTTCTTATTTTCATTTTAAATGTACTCAAAAATAATGTAGAGTACAAATTCCATGATTTCTTTAAAAATAATAATTGTTTAAGTGCACTAGGTCAGTACGAAAACGAAAAACACAATTACATCGCACATCAGCGACAAATCGAGCCTCATTTGTGTAAAACAAAGTAAAACAATAACTTTGTTCCTTAAGTAATTCCCATATTACTATTTAATGGGATATGAATCATAATTTTTCAATGATATTTAATGGTGTAGTGTTGCATAAACTGATGGTTGCTTAATGACATGCTAGTTAAGTAAATAACTTTCGTTTTTCTTTAATATCCCTCAGCATCCCTTATGTGCTTGCCGAGAACGAAATTTTCGCCTTTGATTGAGAGTGATTGATTGAAATCCCACTTTTATAACTATTTCCATATTCTATTTACAAATAAACATTTTAATTGAAAATAATTATTTAATTATACAATATATATTTTTTTGGTTTTCACAATTTGTTGTTAATAGTCAAAAAATAATATTTGTTTACTACGATTTGACATTACTTAACTTAATTTTCATTGAATTATCATGCTTATATAACTATTTTCATGTTCCATTTAGGAATATAAAAAAATGCTTATTAATTTAACAAATATATTACAATTTAATTGAGAAATAACTATTATTTAATTATATATATTTTGTTATTTTTACAATTTGTCATCAGTCAAAGAATAATCATTGTTATGATTTGGCATTATTTAATTAATGTTCATTGAATTTTGAACTATCTTCTCTTTGAAATGTTTTGGTTGATTTTATACAGATAAATATAGGGACAAATATCAATTGTCAATCAATAATTATTTTTTTAACCCTTAAGCCCCATTCACATTTGTAGTAAAAATACCTTAAAAAGTTCTCTTTGGTTCATAAATTTTATGGCGATCCAATCGCGCACGGTGCGAATATATGATTTGTACACGTTTGATAAAAGTAGATATAAGTTATTACATATATTTGTTCTAAATTTACATTAGTATTGATGCGATTATGGCTTTTTCTGCAGCATGGCTATACTGCATTATTTGACCAAAAAATTTATAATGACTTATTTATCAAAATATATATTCTTGAAAGAAATTTCTTAGAGTATCTCTGTCCCAATAAATAAACATACCTTTGATCTTAGAAGATATGCTTTTGATATCGTTTAAATATTTAATAATCTTGTATTAAAGGCCTGTGTGACCGAAGATGTACTGAAACGCGAGAACGGATGTTAAAATCACATATAATACATTATTGCAAGGACGTATATTATGGAAAATCACAACTAAAACAATTTTGTCAGTTATAATAAATTGACGAAATCAATGTCTATGCCAAAAACACGTAGCATTCCCGTAATAAATAATTCCCAGACTGGATTTGGATATACATGAGTTTAGCTAAAATTTACATCTAAAAATGTACTAACTAATTATTGACATCGTTTTCGGCTATCGCGTCGAGCTCGTCCGAGGTGAGCTGCATATTGCCCGGAAACTGGGGGTTGCGAGCATGAAATCTCAACTTGCCAACCAAAAGGGTGCAGTACAAGTTGACCAGCTTTCCATAACCTTCACGTAAATGAACCTGAAAAAAAAATTATTTAAAAGTTTAAACAAATTTCTTTGTAAGTATATAAACTCAAATGCATATTATTACTAAGTTAAACAAGTAAAAATGTAATCATTTCAAGGAAATTAGTGTTGAAATACATAAATTACGATCACAAATTAACTAAAGACTTTTACCTTAATATGCTATAATATATTTCGTTTAAAACAATCGTATTATTAAAGTGAATTCTCGATTTGTAGGTGCATTCTCCATTTAATGACTTTAGACTGCATTGCCATTATGTCAATTTATGTTAATTTGATAAAATAACATTCCAAAAAGATAGGCAATAAATATTACACCGTCGTGCTGAAAACCCTCTTAAAACATCTAGTGCAAAAATAAAAAAGTCATGAAGAACATGAAAAGACGGAAATCTCCTGGACAATACGGGCTCAGCATACAGCAGCTACAGTATGTGGGCTTTCACATAAACAGAGCGGTAACTATGCTCCACAGCTTCTGGTCAAGACATAGTTACCTGCCACCAGATCTTACGAGAACGATTGTTATTCATATAATTAAGAATATCAGAGGCGATAATGCGACTAACGGAAGATACTAGACCAGTCAGAAGGAATTTAGCGGCTAAGAGAGCTGCGGCAACGTTACAAAGAGGAGTGAAAAACTTATACAGATCGGTTCATTAACAAGTAACAAAAATTATTTAATTTTTGATTATGTTTATTTTTACTTTTATTATGTATATTGTAATTAAAATATACTGATCTATAACGGGAAAAAATGGCGCGGTGCTGTTCATTTACACATTGTATGGAAGCAGAAATTTTGGAATATTTAAGAAAAATAGTGATTGACAAACACTCAACGCTATAATTAAAAAAAAAGTTACCCATAATTTTCCAAGATTCTCGATCATGGCGATGTGCCGCTGAGAGTCGTCGAGGCAAGCGGGATGCCCCTCGCGCAGCACCTTATGAGTCACGTGACAGAACTTCCATGCTGCGATTCTGTTCTCCTGAAGGGGCAGTCGTATTGCCACCATCTGTTCACGAATTTGATATTGATTTATTTTAATTCAAATAATTCACCTCTATACTTCCTTTTGGGTATGATTTGGGCAGAATTTAAAAACAATTGAAGAGCCATCGCGTTTCTTCTTCGTAATATTTTTTCATTTTGATCGAAACTGTATTTATTGATGATTATTAAAAAATACAGTTGTGTAATATTTACAAATTATATATATATATATATATATATATATATATATATATATATATTGAAATGCAAGAAAAAATATTCTTCTGTGAACTTTAAGCTAAAACGGGCAAATTTCGTCACCCGAAATCGGGAGCTCCAAAAGCGATTCTGGCGCAACGTCCCAGTTCAGCCAAGAAGTGAGACGCGGACTAGAGAAGTACATTTCAGTACTTCGAATGTGTGTGCGAAGCATAAAATCGATGATGTCCGCGAACTGATGAACGACAGGCGACTCTACACGCGTGAATGAAAATAAAGGATGTTAACGTTGGGACTAAAGAGCTTATCGGTCTGGTTATTGACCGGAGCCGACGCCGACTCCGGGGTGTTGTCTTCATCCTATCGGAAAGATCACCGAAATTTGTAAATGGGTACAAATGTGTAAATCCGAAGTTTCTCTGGCTCCTGGGCGTCCCATTCGCTAGGCCGCGGTGGCCGTTGGATAATAGGTGTAATAATATCAGTTCACCATATGTGCCTGCGTACCCAGTAGGTGACTGCGCTTTGTTCTTGAAACGTTCCGATGAGCGTGCTCCTGACATGTTTCTCCTTGACCGGAGTCTCGATCGTGTTTATGGCCTTCTGAATAGCTAGCGTCTGAAATATGAAGTTACATAAACTGGTTATTATAAAATCGTCCATACGTATTTAATGTTTTACATTGTTAAACAAAATATTCTCAACATACAAATATATATGCACCTACGTACTGATTTTCTCAAAAACGGCATTAAGAAATTCGATTTCGATTTGATTTTTCGTTAAACAATTTACAGCGACGAAGAATCGTCTTAGATAGTTCACATCTGGAAGAAAAATTCTTTTGAACCGAAAAAATATTTAACTGCAATAAAAATAACAGGGGCGTTTTGTTTAGCCATTAACTCCCAATGAAAAAAAAACAATTGAATTGCTTTTATTGTTTATAAAAATTACAAATAAAATTGAAAAAAAAAATCTATATTACTATTACTGTGAATTCACGCCTATTTTCCAGAAGATAGAGACTACAAATTTCCAAATGGTACGATATTTGCATATCTCTCCTGCTTCACAGACATCTATTATACTTTTTATGCAAAATCGTCGGTTTCGGTTGTTTAAAATTTGGCCCTTTTTATACTGCCAGCAATTTGGTTAGCATAGGATTTTCTAGGGCGACCCTTGTTGACTTTTCCACCACACACATTTTTGTCATCTACTTTTATTCATCCTTTCCAGGTGGCCAAACCACCGCAACATACCTTTTTCTATTCTAGTCACTACATCTTCTTTCAAACCACATCGCTCTCCAGTATCAATATTCTTACATATATCTTCCAAAGACACTCGACATATACTTCAAAAATCGCTTCTCCACTGCATTAATTCTACTTACAATTTTCTTCAGCCATATGTTTCACTACCGTACAAAAGCGTAGGTATCCAAACCCCTATTATAGACATCCAATCACGCTTGTCGTGAGACAGTTTTAATATTCATAAAATACATAATTCAGAGTATTATAGTGAAAAAAAATTTTCATATTCCGTTCAAATTAAGCAAAACGTTGCGTTTACGCAACGTTGGGATTACTGACCTTCGAAATTACTAACAATTTACTATAAACATGCAGACTAAATTATTAGCGTGAGTGAAATATTTTAAAATAATCAGTTTGAAGATGCACTTGATACGTTATCATAGCGAATATTAAGAATGCAACGCGCTCTTGGATGCTCTTCCTAGATTTGCATTTGAAATATTCAAAAAATAGGAATGTTCTATAATCTGTACTGCTTCGGTCTTTCTAAAAGTTACAGCGACTTAAAATTTAAATTCTGATTGGCTGCAGGTCTGCTTATTCGTAATATTGTCATTTTTCCAAAACGTTGTCAC